>CAEFZP010000380.1:0-37563 GCA_903064625.1 Mallotus villosus
CCCCTCCTCACTCCTCCTCCGCCACCTCGTCCCCCCTCTCCACCCCCTCCACCCCCTCCACCCTCTCCACCCTGTGCTGTCTGAGGGCTGTTATATGTGAGGCTGTATATATGTGAGGGCTGTTATATGTGAGGGCTGTTTAATGTGAGGGCTGTTATATGTGAGGGCTGTTATATGTGAGGGCTGTTATATGTGAGGGCTGTTATATGTGAGGGCTGTCAGTGAGAAGTAGGACTCTGACCCAGTTCCAGTTCCAGCCGGTCTCATCCAGACTCGCCCCTCAGTCCCTCCACTGAGATCTGGGACACCCCAGCGTTAGCACGCTTGTATAGTACAGTACACCCACTCTGTACTCATCATGGAGGTCACACACCACACACACTCCCACACACATACACACACACTACAGTGTACAGTACCTTGGCACTGACTGCAGTCTTGGTGCAGCTGAAAGCACAAACTACCCTGCGCAGCGATGAAGCTCCCAGGTAATTGACCATCAAGAGATGAGATGGAGACAGAGAGGAGCTCTCCATGTTCCTGTCTGTCTCCTCACACTCTGCTGCTACCGACTGCAACGACCACAAACACACTGATTAGGCAGCGGCGGCTGGGATCAGTCCTGGAGCATGAACAAACGAGAGGATGTTCTGAGGGAGAGAGGAGAGGGGGGGGAGGAGAGAGGCCCCCATCTTCCTCTCTCTCCCTCTCTCCCTCCCTCTCTCTCCCCTCTCCCCCTCTCTCCCTCTCTCTCCTCTCCCTCTCTCTCTCCTCCCTCTCTCCTCCCTCCCTCTCTCCCTCCCCCCTCTCCCCCTCTCTCCCTCTCCTCTCCCTCCTCCTCTATCTCTCTCCTCGTCTCTCTCGTCCTCTCTCTCTCTCTCTCTCTCTCTCTCCCCCTCCCTCTCCCCCCTCCCTCCCCTCTCCCCCTCTCTCTCTGAGGGAGATTCCTCCAGCTGATAATCGCCCGTGTGCTTTACAATGCTCTGTTTCACACAGCGCTGCATCACAATGCACGGCTTGTTGCCGTGAAACGACCGTTCAATGGAAAGCTGAATTTAAAGAAGGAATTTGAGTCCTAGAATGAATGCTGACTAGACCAATGGAGTTAGAGAGGCCTGGTTGTGTCCATAATCCCTCGTCCAGGAAGGAGCAGGAATTTACACACTATTATATGGGAATGAATGGACCATCTGTAG
The DNA here is from genome assembly GCA_903064625.1 of Mallotus villosus. Classification (NCBI taxonomy): domain Eukaryota; kingdom Metazoa; phylum Chordata; class Actinopteri; order Osmeriformes; family Salangidae; genus Mallotus; species Mallotus villosus. The sequence continues at coordinate 1,197 of CAEFZP010000380.1, forward strand.
TCGCACGGCGTGTGTGCCGGCCATGGCATCTGACCACAGAACAGTTAGTCGTAGGAATGCATCTGTGTTGTGTGATGAAGATGATGATGATGATGTTGATGTTTAGGAGTGTACCTTGAAGGTGCAGGAGGGGAAGTTCAAGCTGCAAGATCTACTGGTGGTCCCAATGCAGAGAGTCCTGAAGTACCACCTCTTACTGAAGGTACGTCACACACACACACACTCTCTCACACACACACACCACACACTCTCTCACACACACACACACTCGCTCTCACACACACACAGGCACACACACACACACACACACACTCTCTCACAACACACAAGGCACACACACACACACAACACACACTCTCTCTCTCACACACACACACACCACTCTCTCCACACCACACTCACACACACACACACAGCACACACTCACACACACAACCACACACACACACTCACACACACACTCTCACACACACACAGGCACACACACACACACACACACACACACACACACTCTCTCACTCTCTCACACACACACACAGGCACGCCCTGAGACGCCTCAGTCTTGAGCCGTCAGTGTACGTGTGTGTGTGTGTGTGTGTGTGTGACATGTATAAAACAAGACCTTGTGTCTCTGTCTGAGAATGAGTACCCAGGCTGTGCTCTGACAGGCTAGCTGGAGACAGCAACGTGGTTATGGTGCAGAGGGAGGGTGGTGAGTGGTCATAGCTAGAGGAGAGAGAGAGAGAGGAGAGAGAGAGAGAGATGAGAGAGAGATAGAGAGAGAGAGACGAGAGAGATGATGATCGAGAGAGAGAGAGAGAAGGGAGTTGGCGATGATGAGAAAGAGAGACAGTGTTCAGAGAGACAGCCCCACTTCTCTCCCACAACAAGACTGAATATGTCATCATGGCCCTGGGGCTTCTGAATGTGGAGCTGCCCGGGCGTGTCGGTTGTGTGTGTGTGTGTGTGAATCCTACCCTCAGGCCATATATTCACTGTCTGTTCTGGTAGTGTACAGGCCGTACTCCAGTCAGGCAGTGTAACATGAAGCAGACTGAACATGATTTAGTGTCGATTCATAGTGGATATTATCACTGGTACAAAAAGGTTTGAGAAACACTGTGGTATATAACGTCTATTATTACATTTACATTTAGTCATTTAGCAGGCGCTCTTAGCCAGAGCGACTTACAGTAAGTACAGGGACATTCCCCCCCCTCCCCCCGAGGCAAGTTGGGCGAAGTGCCTTGCCCAAGGTCATTCTGCATGGCCTGGATTTGAACCGGCAACCTTCTGATTAATAGCCCGATTCCCTAACCGCTCAGCCACCTGACTACCATTACTCATTCATATCAATGATGTGCCCACGGAGCGATTGGCATTTGTGATGGTGTGATAATTGTTTGTTAATTAGCGTGTGCTCGTTCTTGACACACGTTATGTTAAATGCTTTTCAAATCGAGAAGGCCACCAGACCATTTCAGCTGACTAACACAATCTGTTTGAGAGACAAAGGTCTCTGGAAAACAAAACAACTTCTGGCCTGAATAATAAATACCCACTCTGCCCAACACACACACACACACACTACAACACACACACACACACACACCACACACACGCCACACGCATTCCAGACACACACACACACAGCCACACACGCATTCCAGACACAACACTCCAGACTCACCAAACACTCACCAACCCCACACTTCACAATTCAAAGGACACACTCCTCACAAACACACACACACTCACTTCAGACACCTCCTAACACACTCACACATCAAACGCACCCTCCAGACACACTCCACCCACACTCACATCAAAGGTCAGGCCCCCTCTCCCCCCCCTCCCACAGCATTGTCAGGCTCGACTCTGTGAATGCACTTCATTCGTCCTCATCACCCACCGCAACACAACTAGGTGCACCTGTCCCCCAAGTACCGGCTGTGAGACGAATCAAACGCGCCTCACTTCCGTTCAAATGACGGGATCCGAAGGAGCTTGTTATCCAGATCTGCTGTGGCCGGCTGGGTGGAGGTTCTGCTGGGTGGAGGTTCTGCCGGGTGGAGGTTCTGCTGGGTGGAGGTTCTGCTGGGTGGAGGTTCTGCTGGGTGGAGGTTCTGCTGGGTGGAGGTTCCGCTGGGTGGAGGTTCTGCTGGGTTGGAGGTTCTGCTAGGTGGAGTTCTGCGGGTGGAGGTGTCTGCTGGGTGGAGGTTCCCGCTGGGTGGAGGTTCTGCTGGGTGGAGGTTCTGCTGGGTGGAGGTTCTGCCGGTGGAGGTTTCTGCTGGGGTGGAGGTTCTGCTGGGTGGAGGTTTCCGCTGGGTGGAAGTTCTGCCGGGTGGAGGTTCTGCTGGGGGAGGTTCTGCTGGGTGAGGTTCTGCTGGGTGGAAGTTTCTGCTGGGTGGAGAGTTCTGCTGGGTGGAGGTTCTGCTGGGTGGAGGTTCTGCTGGGTGGAAGTTCTGCTGGGTGGAAGTTCTGCTGGGTGAGGTTTCTGCCGGGTGGATGTTCTGCTGGGTGGAGGTTCTGCTGGGGGGAGGTTCTGCTGGGGGGAGGTTCTGCTGGGTGGATGTTCTTGCTGCCGGGTGGAGGTGTCTGCTGCCGGGTGGAGTTCCGCCGGGTGGAGGTTCTGCTGGGGGGAGGTTCTGCTGGGTGGAGGTCTTCTGCCGGGTGGAGGTTCTGCCGGGTGGAGGTTCTGCGGGGTGGAGGTTCTGCTGGGTGGAGGTTCTGCTCCCATGAAGCAGATGTTCTGAGATGGCAGATGTTTCACCCCGGCAGTCTGCAGGCCGCCTCGCACACAGCAAACAGAAGACCTCCTCTGTGTACAGAGTCCGGGGATGTCCTGAGGAGCGTATCAAGTGCTCCCATGAAGTATTCAGTTTTGTTTGAACAGAAAAACAAACATTTATTGCTGCAAGTGTATGGATTAGTGCCTAAGTCAGATACGTCCTCTGGGATTCATTTAGATTTTTGTGTGTGTGTGAGAGAATGCAGTTTTTTTGTGTTACTATGATTCATATGGAGTTGTGTGTGTGTGTGAGAATGCTGTTTTTGTGTTACTATGATTCATATGGAGGTGTGTGTGTGTGTATGCCAGAGTGTGAGTTTGAGTGTGTGAATGCTGCTTTGTCTGACTGATGGAATGTATCTCTCTCCTAGGAGCTGTTGAGTCATTCGGCAGATCGTCCAGAACGACAACAACTAAAGGAGGCTTTGGAGGCCATGCAGGTGTGTGTGTGTGTCTGCTGTGTGTGTGTGTGCTCTGTGTGTTGTGTGTGCTCTGTGTGTGTGTGTGCTCTGTGTTTGTTGTGTGTGTCTCTGCTGTGTGTGTGTGTGTGTCTCTGCTGTGTGTGTTGTTTTCTGTGTTGTGTGTGTGTGTGTCTGCTGTGTGTGTGTCTCTGCTGTGTGTGTGTGTCTGCTGTGTGTGTGTCTCTGCTGTGTGTGTGTGTGTGTGTGTGTGTGTGTGTGTGTGTGTATCTGTGTGTGTGTCTCTCTGCTGTGTGTGTGTGTCTGCTGTTGTGTGTGTGTCTGCTGTGTGTGTGTGTGTGTGTGTGTGTCTCTGCTGTGTGCGTCAATCTATTCACATGTCTGCGTACTTGCACAGCATGCATGAATTCATGTGTAATTGATTGTGACTTTGTGCCTGGTGCTTGAGTGAACCTTGGAGATATTATCTAACGAGGGCGTCTCTCTCTGCGTCCTCAGGACCTGGCCATGTACATCAACGAGGTGAAGAGAGACAACGAGACCTTGAAGAAGATCAGCGAGTTCCGAGCTCCATAGAGAACCTTGTGAGTATGGAACTCGATTCGCACCTCTTCTATCAGAATCAGAATCAGAATCAGAAAGGGATTTATTGGCCATGAAAGTTTGCACAGTCAAGGAATTTGCTTTGGCAGGAAGGTGCATACAATAAACATATAGTATCCTTAATTTAAATATGTGGACTGTCTATACTAAATATCTATACTATATAACTATACTATCTATACTAAAGTGGAATTATATTTAAAATAGAATATACAATAAAATATAAGTTGCCTAATTTACAATATAAAAATACAAAAAATACAAATATGACAAAAAATACAAATGTACAAGATGCAGTAATGTAGTGCAGAATATTAGAGTCATTAAAGTAAAGTCAATAGTCAGTGTGAACCCTTGGCCTTGTTGAGAGGCCAACAGCAGAAGGGAAGAAACTGTTTTTGTGTCGAGAGGTGTTGGTCCTGATGTTGGTCCTGGGTTCTAGAATGCTTCTCGGAGTTCAGAACGTTCCCGCATTCCGGGTAGTCAGCGAGATGATTTATTTATCACCACGGGCTAGCGATCCAGTGATCTCCATCAGTCTGGAATCCATTCCCCTTTACCTGGAAGTGTTGCGTCACCCTCCCTGTTCTGTATCTATGAGTCATCACCCCTGTCTCCAGTACCTTACTCAGTCTTCCATAACAGGAGCAGAGAGAACGTCCTCCACGTGAATTCCTCCCTATCTCCTATCTCCCCTCTCCCTCTCCCTCTCCCTCTCCCTCTCCCTCTCCCTCTCCCTCTCCCTCTCCCTCTCCCTCTCCCCTCTCCCTCTCCCTCTCCCTCTCCCTCTCCCTCTCCCTCTCCCTCTCCCTCTCCCTCTCCCTCTCCCTCTCCCTCTCCCTCTCCCTCTCCCTCTCCCTCTCCCTCTCCCTCTCCCCTCTCCCTCTCCCTCTCCCTCTCTCCCCCTCTCCCCCTCCCCTGTCATGTTTAACCAGCTGTTGTGTACTGTACGTGTGCGGTGTAGTGTACGTTGCGTAGCAGTATCCCTCGGGGAGAACCCGCATGAGCAGCGGTCTGGAACGTTCCGCTTGTTTCACCATGATCTCCCTGGCAACCGCTGGCCTGGCCTGACCCCGTGAACTCCCCCGAAGAGGTCACGGGGTCAGAGGAAAGTTCCGGTCTGTGGCTCGTACAGACGGAGGGGTTAGATGGGTTAGGCTGTGGCTCTTTTGGAGCGAGCGTAAACGCTGAAAGTAGAAATTGTTCGGTCAATGTTCCCTCACGTTTTTTAGAAGAATCCCACTTGGATTCTGTGAATTCCACTGATTGTATTGCGTGTTTTGCAGCTGTAGATAAGTCATGTGTCTGTGTGTGTGTGTGTGTGTGTGTCTGTGTGTGTGTGTGTCTGTGTGTGTGTGTGTGTGTGTGTGTGACCCCAAGCAGCAGGTGAGGTTGGAAGAGTATGGCAGACCAAAGATAGACGGAGAGCTGAAGGTTTCCTCCATCGTCAACAGAACGAAACAGGACCGGTAAGCGTCGACACCAAACTCCTCAGCGTTCCCTCAGCGTCTTCGGCTCCAGTGGAGACCCTCCTTAAAACTCTTCTCTCTCTGCAGGTACATCTTCCTGTTTGACAAAGTGGTGATCGTGTGTCAAGCGTAAAGGCTACAGCTACGAGCTGAAGGAGATCATCGAGCTGGAGCCGTACAAGATGTCCGACGACCCCATGAACAACCGAGACCTGAAGAAGGTACGAGCTCTCCTATCCTCCTGGTGCCACGACACGGGAACATGCATTTTTTATGACGCGTCCTGATGGATGCTGGGGGCGACGTGGGCGAGGCATTTTCCACCGATCTAACATGCCGTGTGCACGTGTTTATCGTGTGCATGTGTAACTGGGTGTCTCTCTCTCTCTCCCCCTCTCTCTCTCTCTCTCTCTCCCTCTCTCTATCTCCCTCTCTCTCTCTCATCTCCCTCTCTCTATCTCTCCCTCTCTCTCTCTCTCTGGTTTGTTTTTCTTTCTGCATGCTACCAGTCAAGTGGAAAAATGGTAAGATGAAGCATATCTCATCCCCTCCTCACAGCTGACCGGAGTGTGTGTGTTTGGGTGTCTAGGGTGTTTGTGTCTGGGTTGTGTGTGTGTGTGTGTGTTGTGTCCTTCAGTGATTGCATGTGATCCTTGTGGCCTTGTCTTGTGAGTATCGCCTGGCATCTGTCTGTCTCTTAGTTACAGTTGTGCTCTGCTCTAAGGCTCTTAGTATTGGACACTGGTACAGAGGTAAGAGTGTCACAGCTCTCTTCATCTATCTCTGTTTTGGCTCTCTCCCGTCTCCCTCCTTCCTTCCCTCCCTGCTCCTTCTCCTCCCCCTCCCCCCCTCCCTCCCTCCCCCCTCCCTCCCCCCCCCTCTCCCTCCCTCCCTCCCCCCCTCCCTCCCTCCCTCCCTCCCCCCCTCCCTCCCTCCCTCCCTCCCTCCCTCCCGTCCCTCCCTCCCTCCCTCCCTCCCTCCCCTCCCCTCCCTCCCTCCCTCCCTCCCTCCCTCCCTCCCTCCCTCCCTCCTCCTTCCCTCCCTTCTCCCCTCCCTCCCATCCCTCCCTCCCTTCCCTCCCTCTCCCTTCCTCCCTCCCCCCTTCTCCCTCCCCTCCCTCCCCTCCCACCCTTCTCTCTCCTCCCTCCCCCCCCTCTCCCTCCCTCCCCCCCCTCTCCCTCCCTCCCTCCCTCCAGTGTCCTATGGTTTCTAACCTGATCCACCTGCAGGGGAAACAGGGCTTCCAGTTCTTCTGCAAGACCGAGGACACCAAGAGGAAGTGGATGGAACAGTTTGAGATGGCCATGTAAGTCCCTCCTCCCCCACACCCTCCACCAATCCCCTGCCTTCTTCTCACACGCCAACGACCCTCGTTGTCCAATCGCGCAGGTCCAACATCAAGCCGGAGAGGGCCACGGCCAATCAGCACAACTTCCAGATGCACACGTTTGAGAAGAACACCAACTGTCGGGCCTGCAAGATGCTGCTGAGGTAGACCGTTTAGCACACAAGCTAGCACAGTACACCATAGCATAGCACAGCATAGCACAGCATAGCATAGCACAGCAAAGCACAGCACAGCATAGCACAGAATAACACAGTTCACCATAGCACAGCATAGCACAGTACAGCATAGCACAGCATAGCACAGCATAGCACAGCATAGCACAGCATAGCACAGTTCACCATAGCACAGCATAGTATAGCACAGCATAGCACAGTTCACCATAGCATAGCACAGCATAGCACAGCATAGCACAGCATAGCACAGTTCACCTAGCATAGCACAGCACGTACACCATAGCACTGTACAGCATAGTACTCACACAACACACTGCCACACAGTCCAGTATATGTACCCCGCCCTATCAAACACACTCTCAACATGAAACCAGTCATCTGTGAGACTCTAAGGAATCCTTTACCTAGTCAATAGGACATAACTCACACTCCTACCCAAAGCCCTCACAAGCCGTCTCTGTGGAACAGCCTCTGTTTTATATGATTGATGGAGGAACGTTTACACACGCGAGCTCTCAAACCTCTGGGCTGTCTCCAGTTTCACTGTAGCCCGACGGCAAACGGTTAGCGGTGGTGGCTAGCTGGCTGTTAGCGCTCTCGCCCTGACCTCTATTACTGGGAACTGCCTACGCTGCTGCTGTATTGACCCAACACTGCACAGCTGTACTGACCCACATTCTGGGTGGGAGAAGCCAGCGCTAGCTGTGCAGTGGATGCTAACGGCTAATCGCGTGTGGAGCTCCTTCACCGAGTATTTCTGTGTGATTTATGGAGCGGGCGATTGAATGTGGCTTCCGAGGCGATCGGGGAATCACTTTGAGAGTTGAATATGGACCGTACACACCGTACTCCACGCTGATTGTTAGCACTAGCGCTGGGTTTAAATGGCTTTAAATGTACGGCGTTTAAAATAAGTGATGGTTTGTAAGTGTTGAGTAAATGTTTTTCTTGGTGTGTGTGTGTGTGTGTATGCATCTGTGTGTGTGTGTGTGTGCGTCCGTTTGTATGTGTGCATGTTTGCATCTCTGTGTGTGTGTGCATCTCTGTGTGTGTGTGTGTGTGTGTGCATCTCTGTGTGTGTGTGCGTGTGCATCTGTGTGCATCTCTGTGTGTGTGTGTGTGCATCTGTGTGTGTGTGTGTGTGTGTGCGTCTGTGTGTGTGTGTGTGTGTGTGTGCATCTGTGTGTGTGTGTGTGTGTGCATCTCTGTGTGTGTGCGTGTGCATCTGTGTGCATCTCTGTGTGTGTGTGCATCTCTGTGTGTGCATCTGTGTGTGTGTGTGCATCTCTGTGTGCGTCTGTGTGTGTGTGTGCATCTGTGTGTGTGTGTGCATCTCTGTGTGCGTCTGTGTGCGTGTGTGTGTGCATCTCTGTGTGTGTGTGTGTGTGCACTCTGTGTGTGTGTGTGTGTGTGTGTGTGCGTGTGCATCTCTGTGTGTGTGTGTGTGTCCACCACAGGGGTATCTTCTACCAAGGTTACTACTGCTCTCACTGTGGCACAGGGGCACACAAGGAGTGTCTGGAAGTCATCACCATCTGTAAAATCAGTAGGTGTCTCCATCACCCTAACACAGACTGTAGATCTCTCCATCACCTTTACACAGACTGTAGATCTCTCCATCACCCTAACACAGACTGTAGATCTCTCCAACACCTTCACACAGACTGTAGATCTCTCCAACACCTTCACACAGACTGTAGATCTCTCCAACACCTTCACACAGACTGTAGATCTCTCCACCACCTTCACACAGACTGTAGATCTCTCCACCACCTTCACACAGACTGTAGATCTCTCCAACACCTTCACACAGACTGTAGATCTCTCCATCACCTTCACACAGACTGTAGATCTCTCCAACAACCTTCACACAGACTGTAGATCTCTCCACCACCTTCACACAGACTGTAGATCTCTCCACCACCTTCACACAGACTGTAGATCTCTCCACCACCTTCACACAGACTGTAGATCTCTCCACCACCTTCACACAGACTGTAGATCTCTCCTGTTCTGACTCTGTTCTCTGTTCTTCTGTTTCAGATCCCCTGGATTTGGTAAGAGTCCCTCTCTCTACCCCTCCCTCCCTCTCTCTACCTCTCCCTCCCTCTCTCTACCCCTCCCTCCCTCTCTCTACCCCTCTCCCTCTCTCTACCCCTCCCTCCCTCTCTACCCCCTCCCTCTCTCTCTACCCCCTCCCTCTCTCTACCCCTCCCTCCCTCTCTCTCTCTACCTCTCCCTCCCTCTCTCTACCTCTCCCTCCCTCTCTCTACCCCCTCCCTCTCTCTATCCCTCCCTCCCTCTCTCTACCCCTCCCTCCCTCTCTCTACCTCCTCCCTCCCTCTCTCTACCTCTCCTCCCTCTCTCTATCCCTCCCTCCCTCTCTCTACCCCTCCCTCTCTCTACCCCCTCCCTCTCTCTACCCCTCCCTCCCTCTCTCTATCTACCCCTCCCTCTCTCTACCCCCTCCCTCCCTCTCCCCCCTCTCTCTACCCCTCCCTCCCTCTCTCTCTAACCCCTCCCTCCCTCTCTCTCCTACCCCTCCCTCCTCTACCCCTCCCTCCTCTAACCCCTCCCTCCCTCTACCCCCTCCCTCTCCCTCCCCTCCCTCCTCCCTCTCTACCTCTCCCTCCCTCTCTCTACACCCCTCCCTCCCTCTCTCTACCTCTCCCTCCCTCTCTCTACCACCCCTCCCTCCCCTCCCTCTACCCCTCCCTCCCTCCCTCTCTCTACCCCTCCCTCCCTCCCTCTCTCTCTACCCCTCCCTCTCTCTACCACCCCTCCCTCCCTCCCTCTCTCTACCCCTCCCTCCCTCTCTCTACTCCTCCCTCCCTCCCTCTACCCCCCTCCCTCCCTCTCTCTACCTCTCCCTCGCCGAAGCCTCTAATGTTTGTTTGTTTTTGTTTCCCTCCTCTCGTAGGAACCGGAGCTATCGACAGGTAAGAATTTACGAGGGATCAATCTCTGTTGTCTAGGAGGCTCGTGGTAATGAATGGGCTCTGTGTTAAACTCTTTGGGATGAGGCGGTGAAAGCGATAACCAAGTGGTTTTCGACTGGGACGCTTTTTAACTGAAGCGCTCTGCTGCCATCTAGTGGAGGAATATTTAGAACACTCCGTTCATAAACGTCTGTCAGTTTGTCGTGGGTAGTTAGCGTAGGGACGTGAAACGTTTGTCATATGCTTGCTGTAACTGTTATAGCATTAAACCACAAGAGGGTTTACCGCCAAATAACCACGTGTACGAGGCGTACCACTTCCTCTAGTGGTGTATGGCTTTAAGATAACACGATTATATATGGCTTTAAGATAACACGATTATATATGGCTTTAAGATAACACAAATATATATGGCTTTAAGATAACACAAATATATATGGCTTTAAGATGTGGTGGTTATGGGTGTTTCAGGTCCTAAGATGGTGGCGGTGCGGAACTATCACGGCACGCCCGCCCCCCCGGGGAAACCCCCCCCTCTCCCTCCAGACGGGGGACTTCATCGAGCTGCTGAAGGGCGACCCCCGACACCACCTGGTGGGAGGTACAGTACCCTGACCCCTGACCTATGACCCCTGACCCCCTGACACCACCTGGTGGGAGGTACAGTACCCTGACCCCTGACCCCCTGACACCACCTGGTGGGAGGTACAGTACCCTGACCCCTGACCCCCTGACACCACCTGGTGGGAGGTACAGTACCCTGACCCCCTGACCCCCTGACACCACCTGGTGGGAGGTACAGTACCCTGACCCCCTGACCCCATGACACCTCCTGGGAGGTACAGTACCCTGACCCCTGACCCCCCTGAAACCTCCTGATGGGAGGTACAGTACCCTGACCCCCTGACCTATGACCCCTGACACCACCTGGTGGGAGGTGCAGTACCCTGACCCCTGACCCCCTGAAACCTCCTGATGGGAGGTACAGTACCCTGACCCCTGACCCCCTGAAACCTCCTGATGGGAGGTACAGTACCCTGACCTATGACCTATGACCCCCTGACCCCCTGACACCTCCTGGTGGGAGGTACAGTACCCTGACCTATGACCCCTGACCCCCTGACACCTCCTGTGTGTGTGTCTAGGGTAAGATCATGCAGACCCAGAAGAGTGGCTTCTTCCCCAGCTCCTGTGTCAAGCCGTTCCTGGATCCCAAGGTACACCCTCCCCCTCCCACACACCCTTCCCCTCCCACACACCCTCCCCCTCCCACACACCCTCCCCCTCCCACACACCCTCCCCCCTCCCACACACCCTCCCCCTCTCACACACACTCCCCCCACGCCTTCCACCTACTACATGCTAGTTCAATACCAGTCTAGCAGCAGCCCTTGCGCTGGCCTTGTCTGACGTAGACTGTGTCCTCCTTATCGCAGCCAATCCAGTCCTTCCCCACCCCGCCAGTCGTCAAGGGAAACAGAGTACTACGGCTACCCCTGGTGAGTAAAAGCACGACGTCCTCGATGAGATATCGACTCGGTGAAACAGAGCTCCTGTGGAGGAGTCTGTTGTTGTTGTTGTTGTTGTTGTTGTTGTTGTTGTTGTTGTTGTTATTATTCCTGCTCTGTGTGTGTGTGAAGGTTGCCAGGTTTGTAAGCTTTGCCTGGGACCTTTGCCTGTGACCTCGGGTTGCCAGGTTTGTAATGATTTGCCTGTGACCTGGGGTTGCCAGGTTTGTAATGCTTTGCCTGTGACCTGGGGTTGCCAGGTTTGTAATGCTTTGCCTGTGACCTGGGGTTGCCAGGTTTGTAATGCTTTGCCTGTGACCTGGGGTTGCCAGGTTTGTAATGCTTTGCCTGTGACCTGGGGTTCCCAGGTTTGTAATGCTTTGTCTGTGACCTCGGGTTGCCAGGTTTGTAATGCTTTGCCTGTGACCTCGGGTTGCCAGGTTTGTAATGCTTTGCCTGTGACCTCGGGTTGCCAGGTTTGTAATGCTTTGCCTGTGACCTCGGGTTGCCAGGTTTGCCGGGAACATGGAGCGACAGCAGGCGGACAACCTGCTCAAGTCCCACAGCAGCGGCACCTACCTGATCAGGGAGAGGACGGCGGAGGCCGAGAGATTCGCCATCAGCATCAAGTACGTCTCAGGAGGAGGAGGAGGAGGGGGAGGGGGAGGGGGAGGGGGAGGGGGAGGGGGAGGGGGAGGGGGAGGGGGAGGAGGAGGAGATGGGGAGGAGGAGGAGGAGGAGGAGGAGGAGGAGGAGGAGCGGAGGAGGAGGAGCAGGACCCTGACCTGTACCTCACACGTCTGCCTGGACTGTGATAACACTGTTTATCGTTTTGTCACTTTGATGTGTTTTTAGTGGTTTGGCTGTTGCTTAATATGTTTTGGGCTGCACCACACATTGCCTCTTGGAGGCCATTGTTGTCTAAGCCTGTCTCTAAGGCTTAGGCTAAGGCTAAGGCTAAGGCTCTGTCACACACAGGTGACTCTGTGACTGTCCTGCCTCTGTCAAACCCAGGTGACTCTGTGACTGTCCCCCTCCGCAGGTTCAACGAAGAGGTCAAGCACATCAAGGTGATCGAGAAGGACAGCTGGATACACATCACAGAGGCCAAGAAGTTCGAGAGCCTGCTGGTGAGAAGCTGTCAGGTCCAGCTGTCCTGTCACAGCAGGTCAAACAGACCGGCCCCCCTGCGGGTGGACAGCTTACTGGAGATAAAGTACTGTTCCATTTGATATGTATCACAGTGTGTGACACAACAGTGTGTGTGTGTGTGTATCCCTGTGTGTGTGTATCCCTGGGTGTGTGTGTGTGTATCCCTGTGTGTGTGTGTATCCGTGTGTGTGTGTGTGTGTATCCCTGTGTGTGTGTGTGTGTATCCCTGTGTGTGTGTGTGTGTGTATCCCTGTGTGTGTGTGTGTGTGTATCCCTGTGTGTGTGTGTGTGTGTGTGTGTGTATCCCTGTGTGTGTGTGTGTGTGTGTATCCCTGTGTGTGTGTGTGTGTGTGTGTGTGTGTATCCCTGTGTGTGTGTGTATGTGTGTATCCCTGTGTGTGTGTGTATCCCTGTGTGTGTGTGTGTGTGTGTGTATCCCTGTGTGTGTGTGTGGCAGGAGTTAGTCGAGTACTACCAGGCCCACTCCCTGAAAGAGAGCTTCAAGCTGCTGGACACCACGCTCCGCCACCCCTACAAGGCCAGGGAGCGCTCCCTCACCCGGGCCAGCTCACGCTCGCCAGGTACGCACGCCCCCACGCCACGCTGGGCGCGTTAGTGTTCTCTCTCTCTCTCTCAAAAATCTCTCTCTCTCTCTTCACTCTCTCTCTCTTCTCCTCTCTCTCTCTCCTCACTCACTCTCTCTTCTCTCTCATCTCTGATCTCGATCTCTCTCATCTCCTCGTCTACTCTACGGTCCCTCTCCTCTCGTCTCGGTCCTCTCTCCATCTCTCTCTCTTCTCTCTCATCCCTCCTCCTCTCATCGCACTCTCTCTCTCTCGTCCATCTCTCTCTCAGTCTCTCTCTCTCTCTCTCTTCTTTGTTTATACTGAGACACAGAGTGGCCGGACACTTTCTCAGTCTGGTCATATTCTCATTCGACTCAACTAGCTTAGCCTGCGTTTAAATCAAGCAAGTTTATGCTAGCCAGGTTTAGCCAAGCCTAGCCAGTTTAGCTTATCGAGATATTGTTATTATTCTGTTCTTTTCTGTCCTATGTTGTATCTACGCCCGGCTTCATGACTCAGACGGATAATGTAACGCAAAGCATGCTACTAATGAGCTACACACTGTCTCTCGCTCTTTGGTGCCTCTGCTGCAGTTCCTCTCTCTCTCTCGCTCTCATCTCGCCTCTCCTCTCTCTCTCTCTCTCTCGTCGTCGTCCTCTCTCTCTCTCTCTATCCTGCTCGCTCTTCGTCTCCTTCCGTCTCTCTTGGAGACCGTCTCTCTCTTCCTCTCTCTCTTCCTCTCTCTCTCTCAATCTCTGAACTCTCTCTTCCTCTCTCTCTCTTCTCTCTCTCTCTCCCCCTCCTCTCTTTCCTAGCTTCTCTCTCGTTCATCTCTCTCTCTTCGTCCTCTTCTAACACACGAGTCTCATGGGTCGGTCAAACGCTACTCACTCCACTTATCACTGCTCTAGGATCTTCCCGTCGTAAGTCCCTCCGCTCGTTTCGGCAATACGTGCGATGGCTTTCGTTAGCTACGTCAGTCCTGAGAGGGTCTCTCGCGTGGGGACGCGATGGGAGGGAGGTGGGGAGGGCTCGGTCTCTGGCCAGCTCGATCGTCTTGAGTCTTCGTGAGCTCCAGTCACGTCTCCTCATCGTGTGGCCAGTCTCACAAGTCTCTTCTGTCTTCGAGCTCCGCCTCTCTCTCTCGTTCTGGTCGCTGTCATCTTGGGTTCGTGTTGGCTGCCTTCTCTATCGTCGTCTCTTTTCGACACTCGCACGTCGTGCAGATCCCGATCCTAAATCAAGACTTTCTCTGAGCTCATTCTATTAATCCATCCGGGTCGTGGCTGTTAGTATTGTGTGGGGGAAACCTCGTTTCTCTCGCCCCCACCCACCCCCGCCCACCCCCAGTTTTCTCTCTCTTCCGGTCTCTCTCGTCTCATGCTGGGATTCTCCGTCTCTGGTAATATTCCTCTCATTTCCTCTCTCTCCTGTTGCTCTTTCCTCCTTCTCTCTCTTCCTCATGCTGCTCCGCGGGTCTTCCTCACTCCTCCTCTTCCTTCTCGCCCCTTTTCTCGCCGTACAACTTCTTCTCCTTCCCAGTCCCTCAAGGTCTCACTTCTCCTCCTCCAGAGCTCTGCTTCCTTCTGGTCAGTACTCCCCTTTCTCTCTCTCCCTCCCTTCTCTCATCATCCCTCGCTCCCGCCTCCCTCTCATCATCCCCCTCCTCATCATCCCTCCCCCCTCTCCCTCCCTCTCATCACCTCTTCTCATCACCAACCCCCCTCTCTTTCTCTCCCCCTTCCTCCTCTCTCATCCTCCCTTCCGTTCTCCTCTCTGCTTCTCCTCACATCATCGCCGCCTCCCATCAATCTCCCCCCCACTCTCTCATCCCTCCACCTCATCCTCTCCCCCTCTCGAACCTTTAGCTTAGCTAGCAAACAAGTCTCCGTTCCCTCATTAGTACAAGCTATTCTGGATTTAGTAACCATCTCATCATGGAATATAGAGCCTTTGTTTTCTCCATATTCTTTCCCCACCTTCTTAAAGCCGAACGAGGTAATGTGATACAGTTAATTCAAATGGCCTGCCTCGTCGTAGACGAGTGAAATATAATTGGCTGGAAAGTAGCGGGCCCTTTCAAACACGAGCAGTTGGCTGTGTTGCTAACCAACTCTCAGAGGGCCTCGTTAACTCGCCCGACATATGAAACAAAACTTTGCCAGAATGTATTGTTAGGAGTATAACTAGCCGGTGTCTCCCTATCTGTGCACGTGAAGCTCATCCTCCAGAGTCCGTGCATGTGTTCACCCTCTCCTCTGGCTCTGTGGTGACCTTTGACCTGTAACCCCTCTCCCGTTGTGACCCCCTGTCGGCTGTCGTTGCAGTGTTTACCCCCAGAGTGGTGAGCACGGCCGTGGCCCGCTACAGCTTCGCAGCGCGGGACATGAGGGAGCTGTCTCTCCGAGAAGGAGACGTGGTGAAGATCTACAGCAAGATCGGAGGAGACCAGGGATGGTGGAAAGGAGAGGCCAACGGAAGGGTGAGGACCAGGGACGAATCTAGGGTCCCATTTTTGGGGGGGCTAAGCCCCTAGATAAAACCTATTATTTTTGCTGTTACCCATCAAAATTAGGGGGGTCTGGGGGCATGTTCCCCCAGAAGAAATGTAGGAAAATATCCTTTTAAAAAGTGTCCGCTAGTGGGTTTTAGGAAGAGAAATTAACACATTTAGATTTAAAATGTGAAGAAAAAAAAAGGTCTAGATACGCCCATGGTGAGGACCGCAGAGAGACGCAGCCTGTCACAGGAACATTCTAGATGCTGACAGATAGACGCTCTGTAGCCTAGAGAGTGTAGCTTCACCTGACTGAAGACGAGGGTACATGTCTGCAGCTCCTCTCCTGTGTTACCCGGAGGTCTGGGTTACTGGGTGTGGCTGAGTGGTTAGAGGGTTTGACTGCAGATTTAAAGGTCGATTCCTTCGCCCTGTACATTGCTTTCGATAGAAGCTTCTGACAAATCGATACATTTAGATAAAATAAGACGCATGATGACTCAATAAATTAATTAATTGATTAAATATGATGATTGTTTCAGATCGGGTGGTTTCCTTCTACCTACGTAGACGAGGAGGGAGTCCAGTGAGGAAATGATGTCACCGTCAGGCCGTCCAATCACAACACACCTCAATCCACACAGGCCTCAAAGAGGACTACTTGGTCTCCAGGGAAACATTGCGTGGAACTCTTTTTCAGCTGGCTACTGGTTTTCTCAGCAGGCGTTTGCGCTCTGGGTCCGACTCCACTCTCTCTCTCTCTCTCTCTCTCTCTCTCTCTCTCTCTCTCTCTCTCTCTCTCTCTCTCTCTCTCTCTGTGCATCGGCTTTGATTTTGTTATTTTTCATGTTGTCCCGTTTGTTCTCTGTGAGGAAAAACTGGAGTATAAGTCTTAGTTCCGAGGAGGCTGTCAGGAACTGAGTTGAT
The DNA here is from genome assembly GCA_903064625.1 of Mallotus villosus. Taxonomy (NCBI): domain Eukaryota; kingdom Metazoa; phylum Chordata; class Actinopteri; order Osmeriformes; family Salangidae; genus Mallotus; species Mallotus villosus. Next base: position 17,589 of record CAEFZP010000380.1, read on the forward strand.
GAAGCCGAGGAGTTGACCCCTGCTAACGGTCCTCCCAGGCGCAGGGGGGGGCAGGGGGGGGGGCGTCTCTCAGCTACAGGTCTGTGGGAAGGTGTGCGGGGGGGGTGCATAATGTACAGTATAGATAATTTATTTAATAGAGAGATACTAACGTTTATTGTGCGATGTTGATGATTAGCTGCAGCAAAGTATACAGCCGAGTCAAGAAGAAGAAGAAGAAGGAGGAGAAAAAAAGGATAACGATTTTTTGTGTCTCTTCGCTGGAAGATTTTGCCTTAGTTGTCATGGTGATGCCTTGTTGGCTGACAGACAGGAGGAGGAGGAGGCGGGGGTTGTTTTGTCCTGAGTACCCACACACACACACACACACACACACACTTTCCCTGGTCAACATACAGTACGGTGCCTTGAAGACGTGGTCAATACTCACTGAACTCCCATCGACCATTCCAGTACAGCACCTGGGGGTCTCCTCCACAGAGGGCCTCAGCAGGGGGTCTCCTCCACAGAGCGAGGGGCGGGAGGAGGGGAGCCCTTCGGACGTGTTGGCCTCCAGCCCACCTAGACCCTCTGAAGCACGATGGGGGAGACGGCTCGATACCCCGGCGGAGGCGTGGACTCTTTAGGGGAGCCGGGACCGAGGAGAGTCTGCAGGTGAACCCCAAAACCCTCCACCGACATGGGCCTGGGGACTGGGAGGCCAGGCCAGGTCTGGAGGAATCCCACCAGTCTCAGGCAGCACTTTAGGTGTTTTCACGATCACCGGGATGCAAAAGGGAAACTTCTAGCCAGTCCACAACACACCTGATGCACTGAAACCTAGGTGTTCACTGATAGTTTTTTTTTCTTTTGATTTAGTTTATTCTGTTTGATTTTCTTTTTTTGTTGTTGCACAAAACCAAACTTAACTTGCTGAAAACTGGACCACCTTAAATCGTTTGAAGCCAGAAGTCTGCATGAACCTTGGCCTGAACCGGTTGTTTTTTGTGTTTGTATTTTTCGCCTTATTTACAGTTGATTATGTGGTGCTGGGATTTTGACATTTGGAAAAAGAAACTTACAAAAAAAATACAAAAATAACTGTCATGTCAGAGTTGATATACTGTAGACTAGTAGCTGCAGGATGGTGCTCAGATGAAACACGTAAAGATAACAATCTTTAATCACCCACACCAATGTCGGTGTGTTCGTCAGAGGTCAAAGTGCAGACGCAAAAACCTGCATCCGTGGGCCCCATCGGAGGTGACCTTAAACATGTCCTTAAAAGACTTGATTTCAAACCAAGCGAGGAGTCTGGTTTCTCCAACCTAATCCCACGGTCTTTGGGATGTTTCACGCGAAGCGATTGGATCCCGAGGGTCAGGTTGTGCGATGTGATTGGTTCTTTAGCTCCTGGCTTGTTTTCGGAGACGGTGCAGAAGGCTTGTGAACCCCTGGGTCGGACGTATCCACCACGCCTGTTCTAGAAGTTTCCTCAGAACCAGGCCTCCCACGGTCCGAAACCCCCTGCAGCCCCAGACTGAGCACAAGGAGAGAAGCACTGGCGCAGGAGAAGATGAGATATTTGACCTTTGACCTTTTGGACGATGTGAGTTTTTCCAAAGCAGATCCCCTCACCCCTAGACCCCCTCACCAGCCCCTCACCCCCCCCCAGACCCCTCTAACTGCCCCCTGGTGAGGGCTGGACGACATGTCGGCTAAGGGTGGAGTCGTCGTGGCTGTTTCTGTAGTGGAGAAACCCCTGTTGCATGTGGTTCTAAATATTCCAACTCCTCAGTCAGTACGTCCTCAAAAGATTACGTCATGTGGTTCTAAATATTCCAACTCCTCAGTCAGTACGTCCTCAAAAGATTACGTCATGTGTACATTTTTTTGGGAAGGTGGAGTTTTTCCAAAATGAGGTCTATCATCAAAATAAATATTTCTCTTTTTGCCTAAGTTTGATGAATGTTGGTTGTTATTGTGTTGTTTTTAATAAGCTGTATCCATCAAAACATGTTTTGCAAATACTAAATCTATTGTTCGAAAGCAACTTCAATTTTGATAATAATTACAAACACAAATGACATCAACGACAAACATTTATTATATCTAACTTTTCAATTATAAAATCAAATGTCCTATTCACAAAGAACTTTCAATCAGACAACATTTAGTTTTTTGAAAATACAACTATCAGACACTCGACATCCTTCGATACTTTCATTCAGGCTCACGCCTCTTCACACCTCTTCCGCTCAGGGCAAAACACAATCCCAAGTTTCTAAAACTCTACCTTGAAAACTTCTCAGCAAAACACACTAACACAACACTAGTCCTTCCCTGGCGGCCCCATTCACGTACCCTGGCCGGTTCTGCACCATTTTAGATCATCCCAGACCATTCTAGAGCATTCTAGATCATCCCCGATCATTCAAGCGCGTTCTAGATCATCCCGGATCATTCTAGAGCATTCTAGATCAGTGGTTCTCAACCCTGGTCCTCAGGGACCCCCTGTCCTGCATGTTTTAGACGTTTCCCTGCTCCAACACACCTGATTCAAATAAATGGCTCGTTATCTAGCTCTGTCGAAGCCTGGTAACGAGCATGGATTTGAATCAGGTGTGTTGGGGCCAAGAAACATCTAAAACACGCAGGACAGAGGGTCCCTGAGGACCAGGGTTGAGAAGCACTGTTCTAGATCATCCCAGATCATTCTAGATCATTCCAGAGCCTTCTCCACCTGTCCAAAGTCACACTATGTCCCCGTACTGGCTGTCGTACTTCAGAGGCGCGTCCCCCGTGCTGCTGGAGCCCGGCGGGGGGGACAGTGGGGGGGCTGCGTCCGTGCGTCCCGTCTGGGAGCGGGGGACCTGGCTGTAGTACAGGCTGCCTCCTCGGCTTCCTGGACGGCTCTCTGGGGCGGGGGCGTCCTCCCTGGGGGGGAGGGGGGGCAGAATCGCCGTTAGCAACACGCGCTTTAAAGCTGCAGTAGGCGATATTACGAAATAGGATTTGAATAGCAACGCACGCTTTAAAGTTGCAGTAGGCGATATTACGAAAAAGGATTTGAATAGCAACACGCGCTTTAAAGCTGCAGTAGGCAATATTACGAAAGGAATCAGGAAGCAGGCAATCATTTGTGGGAGGAGCCTTCCATTAGGTACCTGATCTCGTTGGCCACCTCCTTCTCGTACCGCGGACTACCTCTCCACTTGTAGAGGAAGATGCAGAGGAGCAGCACGACGATGATAATGAGGAGGAGAGACCCCACCACTGTTCCAGCGATCACCCCTGCTCGGTTAGGAGCTGGAGGAGGAGGATGAGGAGGAGGAATGGGGTAGGGTCACGGTGAGGTATTATGGAGCCTTAGTGGAGCTGAATCCAACATGCTACATGCAGTTTAGTGTTAAACTACAGTCAGTGTTTGTTGTCTGTAGGTTCTACCTTCTTGTGTGTACATATGTAGCGTGTACCTGTGTGTAGCTGTGTAGCATGTACCTGTGTGTAGCATGTAGCTGTGTAGCATGTACCTGTGTGTAGCATGTAGCTGTGTAGCATGTACCTGTGTGTAGCATGTAGCTGTGTGGCATGTACCTGTGTGTACCTGTGTACCTACGTTTGACAGCTCTCAGCCTGACTCGGCAGCGCTCCGCCCCCACGGCGTTGGTGACCTCACACAGGTAGACGCCGGCGAAGCTCTCTGAGTGGTTCCTGATCTGCAGCTCACCTGTCACGCTGTCTGGTCACCAGAAACCCCCCAGAACACGCACAGTTATCCAGCTGGTACACGTGGACTACATACTCGTGCAATACAGGGAGTCAGGTGGCTGAGCGGTTAGGGAATCGGGCTAGTAATCTGAAGGTTGCCAGTTCGATTCCCGACCGTGCCAAGTTACGTTGTGTCCTTGGGTAAGGCACTTCACCATACTTGCCTCGGGGGAATGTCCCTGTGCTTACTGTAAGTCGCTCTGGATAAGAGCGTCTGCTAAATGACTAAATGTAAATGTAGTTATAGAGTACTGAGCGTTATACATCTTCTTTGTACATTTTGGAGCACTCATTCACACGACTTATCGCCCTACCCAAACACAGGTACAGTTGTACCTGGTAAACCACAGAAACAATACTAGACACTAACCGCTGAAATATCGCTAGAACTAGAACATTCTGATATGGTTTACGTTCTACATGCATTATTTGCATGTCGCCTTGGATACAAGCATCTGCTGGATGGATCAGATGTATTTAATTTGTTTGCGGTGGTGTAGTTCCGGGTGGTGGCCTGTAGAGGGCAGGCTTACTCTGTATGGTGGCCGTGGAGACCTGGCCGACTCGATCTTCTGTCCAGGCGTAACTGAGAGGAGTGGACCCCCGCTCAGACTTGCAGTGGAGAGAGACAGGCCTCCCCACCTCCTCCCCACCCTCCACCCAGCACTTGGGCTTAGACGGCTTCACTAACACAAAGAAACAGATATTTCAAGGGAAGGCTCTCTGAAAGTCGTGTCCCCGACAACAGATGAATATATAGCGACATATATAGCGACTTTCTGAAAGAACGAGGCAGTCGTCACTGTAGTGTTCGGTCTCCATTGTTACCGACAATAGACGAGCATGGTTTGTCCTTGCACACTGTTTATTTGCATTCTTCATCTAAACCTTCGTCGTTATACCTCCTTTAACAAAGGGTATAAAAGACTAGCGGCTTCTTTCTGTCGGCTGAATGTGTTCCAGGTCTGCAGGCTCTCTGACTGCAGGCTCTCTGTCTGCAGGGTCTCTGACTGCAGGGGGTCTGACTGCGAGACTCGGACAACTGATTTTTTGCCTGAATGATTTCTACATTTCCAACATTTCTTAGAGTGGATTGTATAATACATTGTTATTTAACTACTAAGAATGTCGCCACAGTTGTCTGAAACCAGGTGAAAGTCGCTATGTGTTTCAAGGGCGAAAATAAGATACCAGTTTTGTTGGGTACAAGAGAAGTTTGTTGGCAGGGGGGCATAGCCTGAATTTTATATTTTAGGGGGGGTCCACATTTTAAAATTAAATGTATTAAATTCAAATGAATTCCACCCATGGTCCAATCAGAAGCCTGGATAAGACGTCATGAAACACTGTACGTGGGCTAAGTGTTGTTCGGGAGGCCTGAGTAACGCAGTGTGATGTTGAAACTGACACCAGGTCTTACCCAGAACAACCAGAGAGACCTTCCTCATGTCCACCCCTGGAGACTTCTTCACTTGCACTGGTAGGTGACAGAATGTCCGGGCGACAGCGAGGCGATGATCAGGGACGCGTCACCGAGGGAGGGGTCACCCGCGGCGAAGTGCAGCCCCTCGACGAGCTGGGGGTCGCCATGGATATACTTCCGCCCGCCCGTATAGGAGAGGAGCTTAAGGAGAAGGTATGATGCAGAAAAACATCCTGATTTAAAAAAAAACATGGATTCTTTACGGATTGGATCATATTGTTCAGAATCAGAATCAGAATCAGAAAGGGATTTATTGGCCATGAAAGTTTGCACAGTCAAGGAATTTGCTTTGGCAGGAAGGTGCATACAATAAACATATAGTATCCTTAAATTTAAATATGTGGACTGTCTATACTAAATATCTATACTATATAACTATACTATCTATACTAAAGTGGAATTATATTTAAAATAAAATATACAATAAAATATAAGTTGCCTAATTTACAATATAAAAATACAAAAAATACAAATATGACAAAAAATACAAATGTACAAGATGCAGTAATGTAGTGCAGAATATTAGAGTCATTAAAGTAAAGTCAATAAGTTCATGTTTATGGTTCGAATCCGGCCCAGGCTCTTTGCTGCATGTCTCCCTATCTCCCCCTTCATTTCCTGTCTACCTTGAACTGTACTATCCACCCTAAAAACAACAACGATCTATGTAACCGCATCATGCTGTTGTACGAGCAGCAACATTAAACCGGTGTTCTACATGATCACATTCTGCCACAGGCAGAGCAGTAACATCAGTCTAAAGGCGCTTTCCCACAGCATGGTACAGAATAAACATGACTTGACTACTGGAAGTTTGGATTTCTACTCCAGATAGTCACCCCCTCCAGGTCCCTTCCTCCAGATCTTGTCCCACATCGGGCTCAGAACTCACACCTCTGACCTATTAGCGCCACTAGATACCAGTGTATCACTTACATTAAAGATGTTTCTTCTTCTCTTATACAGACTTATCTTGGACTGTAAAGAGTTTTCTTCTTCTCTTATACAGACTTATCTTGGACTGTAAAGATGTTTCTTCTCTTATACAGACTTATCTTGGACTCTAAAGATGTTTCTTCTCTTATACAGACTTATCTTGGACTGTAAAGAGTTTTCTTCTTCTCTTATACAGACTTATCTTGGACTGTAAAGATGTTTCTTCTCTTATACAGACTTATCTTGGACTGTAAAGATGTTTCTTCTCTTATACAGACTTATCTTGGACTGTAAAGATGTTTCTTCTCTTATACAGACTTATCTTGGACTGTAAATATGTTTCTTCTCTTATACAGACTTATCTTGGGCTGTAAAGATGTTTCTTCTCTTATACAGACTTATCTTGGACTGTAAAGAGTATTCTTCTTCTCTTATAGCCTACTGGACTGTTACACTGAACAGTTCTTCTTCTCTTATAGCCTACTGGACTGTTACACTGAACAGTGAGTTGACCCAGTTCACCTCGGCAACAGACGCGCCGCGCTGAAGTCAAACGTTGATTTGACTTGACTAGCTCGGCCTCCTGCTTTCTAAGTGCTGCTGCAGATCTAGGTCGACCAGGTTCAGAACTGCTTCTCTCTGGGGAGTCGACATTCACCAAACGCAATTGAACCTGCTCGTTGGTCTTTTGGGAACAGATTTACTAAATTATTAAAATGTACGGTTGTTTTGTTGCACCTAGTCACATCGTCAGTTAACTAAGGAATTTCCCGGAGTACATATTTAATAGTCTATATCCTTAGGCTAAAATGTTTCAATAGTTAAAGACGGTTAGCTACAGTAATAAGGGTTATAGGCAGTGTAATAGCTTCGTATTTAAGGGAGTCAGGTGGCTGAGCGGTTAGGGAATCGGGCTGGTAATCAGAAGGTTGCCGGTTCGATTCTTGGCTGCGCTAATGACGTTGTGTCCTTGGGCAAGGCACTTCACCGCCTCAAGGGAATGTCCCTGCACTTACTGTAAACCTCTCTGGATAAGAGCGTCTGCTAAATGACAAAAAATGGCAATATAAAATGACGTCATTAATTTGAGCACAAGCTGTGGTGGATTTTGATTATGGAAAACAGGGCTACTTCAGGTCAGGAAAATAGGCCCAAGATGGCTGACCCAAAGCCTTAGCAAATGAGCTGAATCCACTCACCAGCTGGTCCTTCTGAGTGGTATCTGGGCTGACCACGGACCATTCAATGTCCAGTTCTCCGGTGTCCGAGCTGCCCGGCGTGTAAGTGCATCCCAGGGTCACGCTCTCCCCCTCGGCCCGCTTGATCGTCTGCGGTCCCGTCGAGGTTAGCTGCAGCGACCTGCTATAACCTTGGGACATCATCACACCCTAGCGTCACTTCTCCACGTCCTTTCATGGCGAGATTACTAACTGAATAATGTAGCTCTATATGTGATTCCTATTCGATGTGGTTTAATTGGACACTGTTTTTTGATCCTCCCCAGTCTGAGTGATTACAGATTCCCTTTGTAGCTGCGTCTGCAACGAATTCGGATTCACTCCATGAAAATACCTTCTTAATAATTCCGCATTCATTGTTCCTTTTCGTGAACTCACTCAAACATTTCATGGGTAGTCTAGTTAGTCCCTGGTTGTCAAGGGCCTGTTCTCGAAACAGAGAACCTCTGGGACAACAGGTTGGCCTGACAACACACCACGACACTTGCCAAAGGGGGGGTGCACAACGATGCTATTTTGTCAACAAAATCTCACAAACAGAAATGTCTCAACCGACCACCTCCTCCACGCTCACTCTCAATCCCTGTATCCCTTTGTTTCTCTCACATGGTGTGTGTGTGTTTGTGTGCGCGCGTGTGTGTGTGTGTGCGTGTGTTGGGAGAGGAAAGGGGGTGATGATTCTCACCTACGTTAAGGAGTGTTATGGTGGATAACATCACCAGGACAGACAGACGAGGGAGACCGCTGGGTAACCGCATCATCGGAGCCAGGCGGCTATACGGAACAGATCACAGAAACATCTCAAAACAGTATCTTGTGGTTCTCCACTCAGATTAGACACATCTGATTTATATTCATACGATTTCTGACTAAATTTATGGACAAAATCGGATCTGTCACAGCACACACATCTGACACACACAGCTGACTTAAACCACAAAGCCTACACGTTGTTACCCAACATAGAGATGTAACACCTGTCCATTATTTGAATATTTCTCACTGCACCCTGAGTCTGCAATAGGCTATACAAGTCAGCCAAACAACTGAGAACTACAGAAAAACACTTTGATAATTTGATCATGTAATGCATACTGCGAAGCTCTGAATAAACAATTAATTAGCCCGAGTATAGCCTATTAGCCCATAGCTAGGCCTAGGCCTACTCATTAACTGAATAAATAGCTAATTAACTGATTCTTTACTCAGTTAATGGCTTGGAATGTAATATTGTTGAAACTGTTCTGTGGCAACAGTGCAACACAAACAAATCAACAACTTACCTGAAGTAGGTTAATTCGTTTAAAGCTAACGTAGCCTTCGGCCGCACCTGTTAATGGAGACTCGGTAAAACAGGTGATCTAACCCCTCCAGCTGGATTCTGCTACGCAACAGGTCCCACCTATCCCCTCAGCTTGTCAGCATACCCCTATTTCATTGGGCAGTTGTTTTCCCTTGTTTACCAGGATGCAGTCTGCCTGCCGTTCATCTCTCGCCTCTTCGCGGACCGGTATCTCAAACTGATCTCGTGAACAGCGTTTGAGAGAAGAGATTATTCGAAGCAACGGCGAGAGTGAAATCGGTTATTAAAGAAGCGTCAGTTTTATATTCCCGCAGATCTCCATGTTTCGTACGTTGAATGCGCATCGTGTTTCGAGACTTTCAGAGCGTTCATGTGATGTCAACAATGGGATCTCAGGTGACAAGGAACTGGTTGATCAACCGACGACGACACAATGAATTTGCCTCACCCACTCCATGACTGGCTTTGCATTCAACAATGGTTGTCTTTGTGGCACACATTTGAGAAGTTTGAAACACATTCACACCAAGACCTATCTGACATGAAGATTTCAAGACCATAGCCTGTAGCCTATACAATAGGCTAGGCTTAATGCATGTGTATAACATTTAGGCCTACCCGATGCCATTTCGTGTTTTCTCTTATATGGCTATGGATGATCAGGAATGTCTCAATTCTCAGTCATGTCGACATTGCTAAATCCCTCCGTCTCATCCAACGTAGCCATTTTTCTTATAAAACAGGGCTATTTTTCTACCTTTCCAAAAGAAAATCCAAAACTTTCCAAACTTATATCTCAGATAGGCCTACATATCCTTAAAGATACAAGAGATGCAAAATCATGACATTTAGATTCAAGTAGGTAATTACATTATAATAGCCCGCTAGGGAAACGAATGACGTCATCTGCCGGTGCCTATTCATGACCCCTGAACGACCATTGTTACTCTGACCCTGTTGACTACAGTGTAGTATTATGCAATGCTTTTAGTGCAAATCAGGTGAAGGGGCTCTGCTTTTCCCTCGCTCCAAAGTGCACACTTATATGGTCAAGAGAAGTATACGTCTCGTGCAGTTTAACCAAGGACGTGTTATCAAGTAGCTACTCTCTTTCGAGAATAACCGCTTATTGAATATCTTAAACTACGTTAAAGCAAGTTTTTAGACAATTCGTCGATATGAGCGAGACAACATGGGATGTTGTTATTGTTGGGGCTGGACTATCGGGATTGAGTGCTGCCAATAGTATTCGGAAAAGAAATCCACAATTGAAAATAATAATTTTGGAAGGAAAAGGTAAGTGTTATGCTGCAACCAATAGAGCTTCATAATGTTGTCGTTTTAGTTTGGCTCCTCTCCTAGCCTATGTTTTGTTTTAGACCGAGTGGGCGGACGAACAATGACCGAAGACCTTCCAGCGGTGAACGGACTAGATCGTTGGGATTTGGGTGGACAGTGGGTGTCCAGGTAACAGCTCACAGCTTCCGGCCGTCAAGAAGTCCGTTGTAGCCGACAAAGTTTTTAGTTTTTTTGACAGCACTAGTCTTCAAAGTGTAACCGTCTTTAAGTAGACATAGGCCTATGTATTGAGTAGCATCATTCATACACGGACGCTTCTGGGTCGATGGAATCAGCGAACGACAGGGACTATATTGTCATTATAGTCTGACAGCCTTCTAAAATGATGTGGACACGATGTTAGGAGAAGTCCAGTCACTTGTTATCTGACTGTATGGCACAGAAGCAAGGTGAAACTGTCAGCAGTTTGTGCGCGTGTGTGCGCGTGTGGAAAAGAGACAGATCCATTTAAAAAGTAGCTGAAAAGACCTGTGACAGTTATTAAAAAAACGGCTTTCATTATATTCAGTAGCCTACAGCACATTACGGCAGTAGAAGCACTCATTTGTTATCTCAGTTGAGATACTCCGAGGGATCAAGAACATAGTTGTATACAGGCTACATTAAGAAACCTTGGAGAGTTTAATGGTTTGCCTTGTCAAAGGATATAATTCTATGCCGATTAAGTAGCCTACTTGACCAGTTATGCTATCAGACAAAATCAGGAAGATTAAAAAAACATTCCAGCAAAACCTGACCATGAATTGTCTGGGTTATTGTGACAGTTAGCTAAACAGTTTATGGAAGCTGCAATTATTTTTGTGTTTTGAGGCTGAATTGAACATAAAAGATATAGAACGCTCTTTGAAACATGGAAGTTCAGGTACAGTAGGTTACCTAGTCAAGGTGAACACGGAACAAATGATTCGTTGTTAGAGAGAACCTTGTGGTGATATATCACACTGCTTTCGCCTCCAGGGTTTTACAGACCTGTTGAAAGGACTCTTACATCAGAGCCTCAAATCAAGGAGAACATCAGAATATCAGACTAAAACGTCAACACCGATTCCATACTGGATTAAGCATGTTTTCTAACGTTTGAGTAACATGTAGCTACACGCATGTAGTTTGAAGAGACTTGTCAGTAGGCTACATACAATATTGCGTAATGACAGAATGCTTACATAATATAATTATATATATTTTCTCATGATAGTTGGAGAATATAGGCATGGCTATTGCATACAGTGTACTTCCATAATATAATAGAATGTACTTACGCAACATAATAATAGACAGTTATATTATAATATCTGTGTCAGTTCTCAGCCACATGTCATGGACCTCATCCACGAGCTAGGCCTGGAGGTCTACCCACAATACACTGCGGGAAAGAAGGTGCAGCATATCGGAGGACCCCAGGCCAGGATCCGAACCTACAGCACCAGCATCCCCGCCCTTTCCCCCCTGGTGCTGCTGGACTTCACACAGCTGATATGGAAGGTAGGACACTGTCCCCACACTGTCCCCCCCCCTGGAAGGTAGGACACTGTCCCCCCTGAAAGGTAGGACACTGTCCCCCCTGAAAGGTAGGACACTGTCCCCACACTGTCCCCCTCTGGAAGGTAGGACACTGTCCCCTCTGGAAGGTAGGACACTGACCCCTGGAAGGTAGGACCCTATCCCCCCTGGAAGGTAGGACACTGTCCCCACACTGTCCCCCTCTGGAAGGTAGGACACTGTCCCCTCTGGAAGGTAGGACACTGTCCCCTCTGGAAGGTAGGACACTGTCCCCACACTGTCCCCCTCTGGAAGGTAGGACACTGTCCCCACACTGTCCCCTCTGGAAGGTAGGACACTGTCCCCACACTGTCCCCTCTGGAAGGTAGGACACTGTCCCCTCTGGAAGGTAGGACACTGTCCCCTCTGGAAGGTAGGACACTGTCCCCCACACTGTCCCCCTCTGGAAGGTAGGACACTGTCCCCCCTGGAAGGTAGGACACTGTCCCCTCTGGAAGGTAGGACACTGTCCCCCCTGGAAGGTAGGACACTGTCCCCCCTGGAAGGTAGGACACTGTCCCCCCTGGAAGGTAGGACACTGTCCCCCCTGGAAGGTAGGACCCTGTCCCCTCTGGAAGGTAGGACGCTGCCACCCCCCTCTGGAAGGTAGGACCCTGTCCCCTCTGGAAGGTAGGACACTGTCCCCTCTGGAAGGTAGGACACTGTCCCCCTCTGGAAGGTAGGACACTGTCCCCACACTGTCCCCCTCTGGAAGGTAGGACACTGTCCCTCCTTGTTAGATGTGTTTTTAGTATCAGAAGAGAGGCCAAGGAAGACAATCAATTGAAAAAGAGTTGACCAGGTTGGTGGTGTTTGTCACTCAGTTGCTGGTGTGCGTTAACTGGAACTTTTACCAGTGCGGGAGTGACACGAAATCTGCCGACACTCGAAAAACGAAAAACCGCTTGTTCTGTCCAGATAATAAACGGAACACTGATCCCATTTGACTTCATATGTTTTTCCTATCGATTCGTAAAAGACCCTAGTTTATAATCATTCCTGAACATCTTAGTAGGTATCACGTATTAGGTTAAGTTATGTCAATCTGTGGCTTTTCTTGTCTATACTAGTTTATATCGTCAGTGTTTTCGCGAACTGTCTGCTTGAGTCTACATACCGCTCGCATTCTTCCCGTTTCTGTACTCAAATAAAGTACGCGTTACATTGCTACTGGCCCTGTCATTTTTTTCGGACTCCTCCTCTTCAGTGCCAGATGGCTTGGCGATAGGCTCGTCCACTCTTTTGGCTTTTGCTCATCGGTACTTCATGCTGATTTTTGGTTTTTCAGCGTAAGCGCCCTAAGCACTGAAAGTAAGTGCTCAAAGTGCACAAGTGCGCGGTAGTAGACACAGCCTAGGTTTATTAGTCGAGCTGCTCGGATCACACTATCAGTCCATGCCAGAGTGACAGCATGAGTAAAGAACGTCTCTTGCTAGAGGGCTTAAATTTTATCTGGACAGTACAGATATAGATTTGCACAGAGTCATTCCCTTAACGGGTTTCAGAGGTCAGTACTGATACAGTAGAATGTACAACAGGTGAAATGGTCGTTAATCATTCTAATTGCTAGTTGGTGCCTATTATCCTGTTCACTGGCTCCTCACTGTCTGGGCTATGTTGAAATTCTGCTCCGTGGGGCCTCTCTGCATGCCGTCTTGACCTCAAGAAGACATAAGCTGTACATGTGCATAACACTCCTGGAAGGTAGGACACGCCCCCCCCTGGAAGGTAGGACACGCCCCCCCCTGGAAGGTAGGACACTGCCCCCCCCCTGGAAGGTAGGACGCTGTCCCCCCCCCTGGAAGGTAGGACGCTGTCCCCCCTGGAAGGTAGGACACTGCCCCCCCCCTGGAAGGTAGGACACTGCCCCCCCCCTGGAAGGTAGGACACTGTCCCCCCCTCTGGAAGGTAGGACGCTGTCCCCCCCCCTGGAAGGTAGGACGCTGTCCCCCCCCTCTGGAAGGTAGGACACTGCCCCCCCCCCTGGAAGGTAGGACACTGCCCCCCCCCTGGAAGGTAGGACGCTGTCCCCCCCCCTGGAAGGTAGGACACTGCCCCCCCCCTGGAAGGTAGGACGCTGTCCCCCCCCCCTGGAAGGTAGGACACTGCCCCCCCCTGGAAGGTAGGACACTGCCCCCCCCTGGAAGGTAGGACCCTGCCCCCCCCCCTGGAAGGTAGGACACTGTCCCCCCTGGAAGGTAGGACACTGTCCCCCCTGGAAGGTAGGACGCTGCCCCCCCCCCTGGAAGGTAGGACACTGTCCCCCCTGGAAGGTAGGACACTGTCCCCCCTGGAAGGTAGGACGCTGCCCCCCCCCCTGGAAGGTAGGACACTGTCCCCCCCTGGAAGGTAGGACACTGTCCCCCCCTGGAAGGTAGGACACTGCCCCCTCTGGAAGGTAGGACACTGCCCCCCCCCTCTGGAAGGTAGGACACTGCCCCCCCCTCTGGAAGGTAGGACACTGCCCCCCCCCTGGAAGGTAGGACACTGCCCCCCCTGGAAGGTAGGACACTGCCCCCCCCTCTGGAAGGTAGGACGCTGTCCCCCCTCTGGAAGGTAGGACACTGCCCCCCCTCTGGAAGGTAGGGCACGCCCCCCCCCCTGGAAGGTAGGACACTGTCCCCCCCTCTGGAAGGTAGGACACTGTCCCCCTGGTTGTCTTCTTGCAGGTATCACACATCACCAGGGCCTTGTGAGACCCACTCAGACAACATCACTATTACATCCCTGTTTTCCACAGTGATTTGATGAGTTGGTAAATATTTGATCCGCTTGAGATTGTTATTTGCCGCTTATCTTAATGTGTAAATTATAGTTTAATATCTCAGTGTCGATATTGTTGCTTGTATTGAGTTATAAACCGAGCCCAATCTACATAATTAAGCGTGTTATTAAATCTCTTAGTCCAATCATGTTGATCTTTTGGGTGTGGAAGTGAGATGATCACACTCGTAGATGAGCTGATGAAATCCTTCGTTGACGATGCAGTGGCTCCACGACGCTGTGTTCCTCTGTGTTCCGCTGTGTTCCTCTGTGTTCCGCTGTGTTCCGCTGTGTTCCGCTGTGTTCCGCTGTGTTCCGCTGTGTTCCTCTGTGTTCCGCTGTGTTCCTCTGTGTTCCGCTGTGTTCCGCTGTGTTCCTCCGTGTTCCGCTGTGTTCCGCCGTGTTCCGCCGTGTTCCGCCGTGTTCCGCTGTGTTCCTCCGTGTTCCGCCGTGTTCCGCCGTGTTCCGCCGTGTTCCGCCGTGTTCCGCCGTGTTCCGCTGTAACGCCAAAGCAGATTCCCCACACTTCGGCTTGCGAGGCTCAGGACCTGAAGACTTACTCAAGACTGTGTGTGGTGTGTGTGTGTGTGTGTGTGTGTGTGTGGCGTGTGTGTGTGTGTGTGTGTGTGTGTGTGTGTGTGGTGTGTGTGTGTGTGTGTGTGTTCTAGATCGACAGGCTGTGTGCCTCCGTGTCGGTTGAGGACCCTTCCAGGACCCCCGACGCCGCACAGCTGGACGCCATGACGCTTCACTCCTACCTGGAGCGCCATGCCTGGACCCAAGGTAGGAAGCTCCACCACACATCTCCTGAAGGAGCCCCGCGGCAGCCAATCAGGACTGCTCCTCAGTCTGGCACGCCACGGGACTCTCCCCTGCGATCGGGTCACCGAGGTCCCCACATGGGTCACCGAGGTCCCCCACATTAAAGCGTGGGGTTAAAGCCACTCAGGCCTTTAGGTGAGGAATATCTGATTAATAACCCAAACGATTCATGAGAGACTCTCTAAAGATTCGTTTAAAAGATTCATCAAGGCACTCAGAAGTGCAGAGTGCTGAGCTTGACCTGCGTGGTGGAGGAATTTGGGAAACGCCGTGTGATTGGACGAGGAGCCGCCCCGGAGAACTCCGGAGCGTGACTAATGCGCACGCCTCTTCATGCGACCCTGCGGCATGCGCACGCCTCTTCATGCGACCATGCGGCGTGCACAATGACAGTAATTGTGTGTGTGTGATGTAAGTCACTGGACCAGGTCAAGTGGTTTGTGTCGGCATCTCCGAGAAGGACGCTGAACATAGATTACAACAACACGGACGTCGTAACGTGGACGATCTGGTTTGATCTCGCGTTGCTAAGATACCGCCTCATGCTCTTATCTTGCTTTATTGGCGCAACAAGAAGGCACTTGACAGTGCACTCGCGCTAACGTGTGGTAGGATAAGGTTATAATATACATACGGGTAGTGTACAGTGTGATGTAATGGGGCCGCTTACTAAACTCTCGCTCTCTCTCTGCGATAGTGAAAGAGAAAGAGAACGCGAAAGACAGAGAGAACGAGAAGAGCAAAGCGAAACGTAGGAAAGAGAAGAGTCACGAGCAAGAGACAGAGCAAAGCGCATGAGCACGCAGAAACGTAGCACGCGCAGAGCAAGCGCAGCGTAAAGCGAACGAGAAAGCGCGCTGCGCGCGCACGCTGCGCGCGATCTCGCATCGCTCGCTCGCAAAGAGCGCGTGCACCAGCAACGCGCGCGCGCTGTAGCGTGCGCGCGAGCGAGACCTCGCGCGCGCGCGCGCTCTCCCTCTCCACAATCCTCTCCCTCTCACGCTCCCTCTCCCTATCCCTCTCCTCTCCCTCCCTCTCGCTCTCTCCCCTCTCTACCTCTCCCTCCCCCTCTCCCCCCCTCTCTCCCTCTCCCTCCCCCTGCTCAGTGCTGAAGGAGGAGATGGGTGTGTGCAGCAGGGTGGTGTTCGGCATGGAGCCCAGTCAGATGTCCATGCTCTTCTTCCTGCTGTACGCCACCACGGCAGGGGGGGTGCTGGCCCTGATGGAGGCAAGCCCAGGCTGTGCCCAGGAATTCAGGGTCAAGGTGACAACGACAACACCGTCCCCCCTGGACGGACACTGAGCACAGCCGACACCAGTCTCCTGCTCTCTCTCTGTCGGCTATCTCTCTCTCACTCTCGACATCATTTGTATGTAAATGACCCGTCTCTCATCCTCTTCTTCTCTGCTTCACTGGAAGCGCTGAGGGTTTGAGAAGGCGGGGAAGAGGAGGCTCTGGGGAGGGAGAAGATCTCCTCGCTGATCACAGGAGCAGTCCCGGCACTCTCAGTGCTCTCGGGGGTGGAGGAGGGCCTGGGAGGAGGTGACGTGGGGCAGGGCTGTCCTCAGGAGGGGTGGAGGGCCTGGGAGGAGGTGATGTGGGGCAGGGCTGCCCTCAGGAGGGGAGGAGGTGACGTGGGGCAGGGCTGCCCTCAGGAGGGGTGGAGGGCCTGGGAGGAGGTGATGTGGGGCAGGGCTGTCCTCAGGAGGGGAGGAGGTGACGTGGGGCAGGGCTGCCCTCAGGAGGGAAGGAGGGCCTGGGAGGAGGTGACGTGGGGCAGGGCTGTCCTCAGGAGGGAAGGAGGGCCTGGGAGGAGGTGACGTGGGGCAGGACTGCCCTCAGGAGGGGAGAAGGGCCTGGGAGGAGGTGACGTGGGGCAGGGCTGTCCTCAGGAGGGAAGGAGGTGACGTGGGGCAGGGCTGTCCTCAGGAGGGGAGGAGGGCCTGGGAGGAGGTGACGGGGGGCAGGGCTGTCCTCAGGAGGGGAGGAGGTGACGTGGGGCAGGGCTGTCCTCAGGAGGGAAGGAGGTGACGTGGGGCAGGGCTGTCCTCAGGAGGGGAGAAGGGCCTGGGAGGAGGTGACGTGGGGCAGGGCTGCCCTCAGGAGGGGAGGAGGGCCTGGGAGGAGGTGATGTGGAGCAGGGCTGTAACTCCCGTCTGCGTCCTCAGGGGGGCACCCAGCAGCTGTCCCAGGGCCTGGCGGAGCGGCTAGGGAGCGAGAGCGTGCGTCTGGGCCAGCCTGTCACAGCCATATGGCAGGTACAGTACACTAACAGCTCTCTCTGGGAGTGGGAGGGTAAGACTGGGAGGTAACAGCCTCCTCAGCCGGGCAGCAGCTTGTCTGCTGTCGACTTGGCTGTGTCGCACCACTGACAGACAGACAGAGACAGGCAGTTAGACAGGAAGGCAGACAGACAGGAAGGCAGACAGACATGAAGGCAGACAGACAGGAAGGCAGACAGACAGGAAGGCAGACAGACAGGAAGGCAGACAGACAGGAAGGCAGACAGACAGGAAGGCAGACAGACAGGAAGGCAGACAGACAGACAGGAAGGCAGACAGACAGGAAGGCAGACAGACAGACAGGAAGGCAGACAGACAGGAAGGCAGACAGACAGGAAGGCAGACAGACAGGAAGGCAGACAGACAGACAGGAAGGCAGACAGACAGGAAGGCAGACAGGAAGGCAGACAGGAAGGCAGACAGGAAGGCAGACAGACAGGAAGGCAGACAGACAGACAGGAAGGCAGACAGACAGGAAGGCAGACAGGAAGGCAGACAGGAAGGCAGACAGACAGGAAGGCAGACAGACAGGAAGGCAGACAGACAGGAAGGCAGACAGACAGACAGGAAGGCAGACAGACAGGAAGGCAGACAGACAGGAAGGCAGACAGACAGGAAGGCAGACAGACAGGCAGACAGGAAGGCAGACAGAGACAGGCACTTAGACAGACTGGCTTGCAGGAAGGCAAGTAAACAGACAGACAGGTAGACAGACAGACAGGCAGGGACATTTACATTTAGTCATTTAGCAGACGCTATTATCCAGAGCGACTTACAGTAACTACAGGGACATTCCCCCGAGGCAAGTAGGGTGAAGTTCACGGCCGGGAATCAAACCGGCAACCTTCTGATTACTAGCCCGATTCCCTAACCGCTCTGCTCAGGTGAGAAGGAAGGCAGGAAAAGAGAGATGGAAGTGCAGCCTCTTTGTCAGTCACATGTTTCAAGTAGTCTTATGCTGAGAACAGATAAACACAACAATCAATACACATGTCCATGAAGATGTGTACTTCTATTCCTCTGATATTGAGTGAGCAGGGTCCATTTGGTACCTTTGTTTTCTTTCAAACTAATGTCTCAGTCTCTCTAAGGATAAGGGTGGTGTGTGTGTGTGTGTGTGGTGTGCGTGTGTGTGTTTGTGTGTAAGTGAGTGTAGATCATGGATATCAGTAATGAGTGTACACTCATATTTCTACGCTGGGGTCTTCAAGGGCATCACTAATGGGAAGCACCTCTCTTCTCTCACTGGTCATCTCAATTGGCTCCTCATGGCAGAGGCTACAAACGTGTGTGTGTGTTTGTGTGTGTATAAGTGTGTTTGTGTGTGTATGAGTGTGTATAAGTGTGTTTGTGTGTGTATGAGTGTGTATAAGTGTGTTTGTATGTGTATGAGTGTGTATAAGTGTGTGTGTGTGTGTATGAGTGTGTGTTTGTGTGTGTATAAGTGTGTATAAGTGTGTGTGTGTGTGTGTGTTTATGAGTGTGTATACGTGTGTGTGTGTGTGTGTGTGTGTGTGTATAAGTGTGTATGAGTGTGTATAAGTGTGTGTGTGTGTGAGTGTGTGTGTGTGTGTGTGTGTCTGTGTGTGTATGAGTGTGTGTGTGTGTGTGGGGGGGGAGGTTGAGATAGCTGCGGCTGTTCTTCGTCCTACACAGGTCTGCTTTCGAATACTAATGCTAGGATCAAGCCAAGGTAAGATACTGCAGGGGATACTGATACACTCTGTTACCATAGATTTATGTGACGTGTGTGTGTGCGTGTGTGTGTGTGTCCCACAGGACGGAGAGTGTGCCCGCGTCACGACAGCCACGGACTCCTTCCTGGGCGAGGTTGTGATCGTCACCTGTCCCCCTCACCTTGCAGGTGTGTTCCCCGCTCGGCTCCGCCCTGCCGCTGACAGAGCCAATCACAGGGCAGCGCATGCACACACACACAGCAGCTTGTGTAGCAGAGACACTCACCTGGAGGTGAGCTCACCAGAGCAGGGAGATGAGTCGACTCTCCAGCTCACCAGAGCCAGGGAGATGAGTCGACTCTCCAGCTCACCAGAGCAGAGAGATGAGTCGACTCTCCAGCTCACCAGAGCAGGGAGATGAGTCGACTCTCCAGCTCACCAGAGCCAGGGAGATGAGTCGACTCTCCAGCTCACCAGAGCAGGGAGATGAGTCGACTCTCCAGCTCACCAGAGCAGGGAGATGAGTCGACTCTCCAGCTCACCAGAGCAGGGAGATGAGTCGACTCTCCAGCTCACCAGAGCAGGGAGATGAGTCGACTCTCCAGCTTACCAGAGCAGGGTCTGGTGAGTCGACTCTCCAGTCACCAGAGCAGGGAGATGAGTCGACTCTCCAGCTCACCAGAGCCAGGGAGATGAGTCGACTCTCCAGCTCACCAGAGCAGGGAGATGAGTCGACTCTCCAGCTCACCAGAGCAGGGAGATGAGTCGACTCTCCAGCTCACCAGAGCAGGGAGATGAGTCGACTCTCCAGCTCACCAGAGCA
>CAEFZP010000381.1:0-380000 GCA_903064625.1 Mallotus villosus
GCTGCAGATGAATGATGAATGATGGCAAATTCTGTAAACTATTTCAAATGCTTTAACTGAATCTACCAAATGAATTTAATAAAACTTGAAGTCCTTTAGTATATTGGCTCATTTTCAAGATAACCCAAGGAATGGAGATGAACGCATCATTAGACAAAGTACATATTTATTTGTTTATGACAAGATATTGGTGATAAGATTGACATTATGTTATTGTCATCTGTCATCTAATAGATACAACAAATTATCTCCATAAATGCAATTTTGCCTCTGCAACCATGTCAAACCCAAATCGTTTATTATTGTTAAACTTTCAAAACATGAGCAAAAACATTGTAAAGTGTATATGGTCCCACAACAGCACAGCAAGGCCTCATTATTTAAACCATGCTGGAGAATGCAAGTTACAACTATTTTACATTACTCTTGCTAGCTAGTTCGCATGTCTAACTACTCATCGTCACTGTTCATCAGACAGGCATTCAGGATCCTGGCGGAGCTGTACTGGAGCCTGGTAGCCAGGGATGGCTTGATAGGAGCCTGAGGAGTTTTCGTCAAAGCAGCGCCATCTCTTATTTCCTTTCACCCTACAGCATGGGAATGCGACTGTCATGACGGAGGCCTCATCTTCACAGAACTGGAACAGGGCCTGCTGCCACTGAAATGAAGGTAAAAAAGTTTAAAGAAAATCAGTTTCATGTTTTATAGCCAGTGAAAAGACAAACACACATGGTCATGGACTCACAGTTTTCTGGGCACAGATCAGGTTCTGGTTGTTATATTGTGGGTCATTTCCATGGCAACATATATTGTACCCAGACTCCAAGCAGTTGATGGCTTTTCCACGACGGCGAAAATGACTGAAACCAGAGGGGGGGAAGTAGCTGGGGGGGGTACCGACGGCGGGACTCTCCATTCTTTGCATATGGCATCAATATTCTGAAGTGAAGGATAAGGTGGCGGGAAAGGAACATCAGGCTCCTGGGGCTCCTCATCGACAACATTCTTGGCGTCTGTGAATTGAAACAAGAAAGCAAGGAATTATTGTGTTGAATAAATGACATTTCAATCTCTAGATACATGGAAACAGAAGATATTACCTCCAAATTTTGGACAATTGAGAGCCAGTAGTACAAGTAACCAAGACCCTGCAAAACATCCAGCCAAACCCATGATTCTACAAGTCGGTTGCTTCTTTGTTCCGTTTACTTGAGATGCTTCCTCTGAATCTTCACCATGCTTTTATCTTAAGCAGGCTGTTGATTGCGTTTGTGGGCGTGCCATCATTGTTATTAAAAACATTGGCAGGGGACAGGATGTTTTCTGGATCAGTCAACAGTTTTGTGGACTGTTTTTTGCTGTCTTTGCTGACTGTGACATTCTCAAACTTACCACTACTCCCACAAGTACTTAATCACTCTGATGGCTTCCCTGAATAAGTATATATTTTTACCACAATTAGCTTAGTTTTCACATTATCTGTTGACATTGATTTGAAAGTGCAAAACAAGAATTCTAAATGATCCTTGTGATGTAGAAGGATCACATGGATACAGTTCATGTGAATTGAGTTATCTATATTTAATTCAATTGTGTTTTCTAAGATGGAAAGCATTTCAAATGTGTCATTTTGTCAACATTCTAACACCTAAAGTTCAAACAACCTTGCTGGCTAATCTTTTCTGGTGATTGTCTTTGCACTTCAAAGTAATTTTTGATTGCCATCAAGTACCTTTAAATCTACCTAGTGCCTGTTTGACAATGTGAGGTAGGCCTTACAAATTTGTTATCTATGTTTATGGGTGCGGGAATTCCTGTTTACCGCCTTCAACAAACAGTGAATAATTGTCATTCAGTACTTTCACAAATACCCTCAAAAGGCCAAACCCTGACTAAATAATCCCAAATTTGACATGTGTACTGGGACAAGAGGTGAGCTGATTAGCTATCACCATACTTTAACATTGAAATATACATTTGATTACAATATTATAACAAGTTTTGATGACTTCAAACCAAGACTGTGAGATCAAATGTTCCTAAATGGGACAACAATAGGACATTAAAATCTCATGGTTTCCAGACAGATCTCAAACAGTATCAGAAACAAAAGGAATTTGTCTTCCAAGATCTTAGTGTGTAATAAATGAATAAATAAATAAACTTACACAGTTACAATGCAATTTTTCTCATCAGATTAAACCACAGATTAAACAGAGTTGGTATCTGCCCAGTGCCAACATCCGGAGAGCCTGGTGACTTTGCCATGTGGTGCCAAGTGGTGCCTTTACGTGAAAGTGCCACAGAGGTGTAAACACTCTACTGATTGGCTAACGTCGAGCAGCAAACCTCCATAAAAGTCCATGTATCCTAAATCCCATCATCCAGACACCTGGTTCAGGTAAGAATCATCTGATCAATGTCCATGGTAGAATGTAGCATTATTTCTACAGGTTTAACTTTATAACTGTATACAGTAACACATAATATAACTTGAATAACACACATATGTACTGCTTGGTTACTTGAAATCTGAAATTTACATGTTTATCTTTTAAGGAAACGCCATGATCGGTGTACCAGATGTGCTGTAAAATTCCTCTGTATTACTGCGTACTGTGATCTGAAGTTGACTCAAATTGCTGATATGGCTCGATAGCCGGGCTTCTTTGCTTGACCTTATCTTTGTTTCTTAGCTGGAAGAATGGACGGGTTGCTTCATTGCTTCGTTGTTTTGCTGCTTTGTGGTAAGTTAGAACTGGATTCTAAAACAAGCCAGTATTTTAAACAAAACAAAATGAGATAACAAGGCCAAACAGCAAGGTCGAAGATATACAGAAAATACCACTGGGAGAGAAAATGAGCTAAATAACTAGTTTCTTCTTTGTATTATTTGGTTCTCCATAGTGACAACAAGCCAGGCATAATACACCAAATTTCAGATTTAGTTTGAAAAGTGTTTAAGGGGACAGTTCACACTAAGATCAAACATACATATGTTTAGTCTTACCCCTATGCCATTTATCCCTCAAGATTGTTTTGATGTTCTGGAGAT
The DNA here is from genome assembly GCA_903064625.1 of Mallotus villosus. Lineage (NCBI taxonomy): Eukaryota > Metazoa > Chordata > Actinopteri > Osmeriformes > Salangidae > Mallotus > Mallotus villosus. The sequence goes on from CAEFZP010000381.1 coordinate 3,056, forward strand.
ATTTGACTTTTTTTCTGAGATATTGTCTGCCTTCTCACAAATAAAAAGAAGCTAGATGCCACGTGGTTTGTGGTGCTCAACACGCCACAACAAATCATTTAAAAAACTCAACAGCAATGTCTCTTACCAGAAATTGTCACATACTCAAGATAATACACATACTTTGTTGTGAGCAGTTTCATGCAGGTTTCCTTTCTACCGAACATCAATTTGTTTTTTTTAATGTATTTGTGGGGTGCTTTGAGCACCACAAGCCGAGTGCCATCTAGCTCCATAAAATTTGAGACTAGGCCCTGAAACTTTGAACTGTCCCTTTATGACGTTTTATTTGTGATGGTGAACAGTTTGTGTTGGTGAACATGTGACGTTTGACAATTATATTTGTGATTGTGTTTCCAGGCCTCTGCTCGGCCACACCAGCAGGGAAAGAGTTTGCCACGGTCTTTTTGCAAAACTACAGGGGGGATGACCAAGCACGCTTCGTGATCGAGGTCTCCGCTCTGCCCTCCTCCCACGGAAGCACCAACGTCAAGGTAACGGCCCTGGGTCAGGTTTACCAGAAGACTGTCGACCCAGGTCAGGGTGTGGCCTTCCAGCTTCCCAATGGTGTGGAGATGAAAGGCAGCTGGAATCACCTTCCCACCATTCTGATCGAGGCAAGCCAAGACGTCACTGTGCTGTCCCTCAACTACAAGAAGAACACAGCCGACACCTCCGTGGTCTACCCAGTTCAAGAATGGGGGACGGAGTACTATATCTTCACTCCCAGAGGAACTCCCCTGAAAACCTTCAAAGAGTTTTCTATCACCAACCACAAGAACCAAAACTCAGTCGAGATTTATTTGAAGGCAAACGTACGTTTCCACAGGCGTCTGTATCGAGCAGGGAGCAAGCTGACCTTCAACCTTGAGCCATTTGAGAGCATTCAGATTCAAAGTGCAGATGACCTCACAGGTTGCAGGGTAGTCTCAAAGCAGCCAGTAGCAGTATCCACAGGACATACCTGTACATTTAAGTTTACGTCATGTGACCATGTCTATGAGCAGCTCCTCCCTGTAAACAGCTGGGGAAAGGAATTCATCATTGCACCCCTGCCCTACCATGACGACCCCAACCGATATGACAGCGTCTTCATCCAAGCATCTCAGGCAACCAACGTCCAGGTGAACAATGGAGGTAAAGCTATGACTCTGCCAATGCGTCCTGGTCAGAAAATTGAGCTGTTTTCCCAATGGCCCAATCCCATACACCTGGCGGCTGACAAAGGCATCCAAGTCCTTTTTGAGTTCAACGGTGGGCCTGATTCTACATACCCATCTTATGATCCATTCCTCATGACCGTTCTACCAACAAGTAGTTTTAGTACCTCATACTCTCTGGAGGGGCAAGCTGACTTCACCAACATGGCTGTTATCATAGCTCGTAGCCAGGACCTGGGTGGTTTAACGCTAGACCAGGCCCCTATGCCCAGTGACATGAGCTGGGAACAGGTAGGAGGGAGCGAGTACTCATGGGCAGAGATCTCTTATGGCAGTGGTGCTGGGTTCCACCAGATAGTCCACCCCAGCTCTCCATTTGGCGTCTACAGTATCGGCGTGGTTGCTGCCACTGGATATGGATCCCCTGCCTCTGCTAGTCAACCAGGTAAGTCAATCATGCTGCAGCGTTGAGGCAGACTTTCGATGTTCATTGCTTGATGGTTTAGCCTACCTCACCTATTCTACTCGACTGCCATATTCTGTTTCAGTTTTATTGTATCCTGTTGTTTTTCCCCTTTACTTTCTCTCCCCAGAGAAGCTCGAGTGCAGCCAAATGACATGTCAAAAGGACGAAGAGTGTCAAATGAAGGACAACAACCCAATTTGTGTCAAAAAGCCCCCAGTTCTTCCCCCAGGCACCTGCTGGATCATGGGTGACCCTCACTACAGGTCATTTGACGCCCACTACTACAACTTCATGGGCAACTGCACTTACACAATGGCTAAGAACTGTCACGTGGACGAGGGGCATCCAGCATTCGAAGTGGAGGCCAAGAATGCCAGAAAGGGCAACTCAATTGTTACGTTTGTGGCCAAGGTTATTATTAATGTCTACGGATACACAATCGCTGTTGTTCGCTCAGAGTTCGGCCTTGTGAGGGTATGTACCATTTGTTCTACTTGAAAGTGCTGGTATTTACTATGTACTCTGTTTATGTTAGAATAGAATAGAATATCTTTATTTTTCATTGCACAAGTACAACGAAATTGAGGTAGCAGCTCTCAGAGTTGCAGTTGAAAAGTATAAAACAAAAACAATAAAAATATAGAATGAACTATACAGATTTACACTATAAATACTCAGCTTAAGTAAAAACAAGTAAAACACAAGACATATTACACAACAGAGAGACAAATACAGGTCAGTTTTGTGCATTGTTAAGTGCGATGATAACTCTGGGATAGAAGTTTCTCAGCCTGTCTGTTTTTGCTTTGATGGTCCTAAAGCGCCTCCCTGAGGGGAACAGTTCAAATAAGTGGTGACCAGGGTGTGTTGAGTCTCTGAGGATGCTGTGGGCTTTCCTGAGGCAGCGTGTTTTATAGATGTCCTCAAGGGGTGGAAGAGACTTCATGTAGAGAGTTCATGTAATAAGATGCATTTGTTCAGTTATCTTTATTTATCTTTAGATGGATTACATGTTATGGAATCTGCCAATCACCCTGAACAATGGCAAACTGAAGATATACCAGAGCGGTCTTTCCGTTGTCTTGGAGACTGACTTTGGTCTGACCGTGCAGTACGACTGGCAACAGCATCTTGCCGTGACAGTGCCAGGCAGCTTTGCAGGCAGGACCTGCGGCTTGTGTGGTAACTTTAACGGCAAAAATGAGGATGACCTAACCTTACCTGACGGTTCTCCCGCCAAAAACCCAACGGCCTTGGGGAAGAGCTGGAGGGTCCCGAGCTTGGCGGATGACGCCTACTGTCGGGACGAGTGCGAGGGGGAGTGTGACCAGTGTGACAATGGCTTTTTGGCGCACATCGCAGATAAGGTTTTCTGTGGTACGCTCTCACTCATTATGGAAGGCCCATTCAAAGATTGCAAAGCTGTCATCGAGCCAAAGGTGTACCGTGAGAACTGCATGTTTGATGTGTGCATGGGCGAGGGCATGAAGCACTTCCTCTGCGACACCCTACAGGTCTACGGCGACGCCTGCCAGAGGGAAGGCGTCAAAGTTCACGACTGGAGGCGTATCGCCCATTGTCGTGAGTTACTAACACATGTCATTAAAACTGTTTGAATTGTAAGGGGTGAGGTTACGTAGGAAATGTCATACGTTCAAACCAAGGAAATGGACGGTCCTGTCGGCTACATTTAAATGTCCTTTACAATTCAACAGCTGAGCCCACGTGTCCAGACAACAGCCACTATGAGCAGTGTGGAAGTCCGTGCGCTGCGACGTGTCAGAATCAAAACGCTTCCTCCACGTGTAAAGGCTATTGTGTGGAGACCTGCGCCTGTGACGATGGCTTCCTGCGTAGCGGCAACAAGTGCGTGCCCAAGTCTCAGTGTGGCTGCGAGTTCAACGGTCACTATGTGATGGCCGGCGCATCCTTCTGGGGGGATGAACACTGCTTTCAGAAGTGTACCTGCAGCCCAACCACCAACCAGGTTCACTACATTTTGGTTCATTTCTGTACTTTAGTTCAAAAGTTGATCTATGTCTCTCTTTCATGAGATCTTTGTTTACTACAGCCATTCGATGGATAACTGACATTCATGATGAACCAGATGATTAAGAAAATCCTTCTTCCTTTAAAAAATCTAGTACTAAAATGAAGCACTGATGTTGTTTTCAGGTGGCGTGTGTTGCGTTCGGCTGTGGAGTGAATGAGCAGTGTGCTCTGAAGAACGGAGTCAGATCCTGCGTGCCAGCAGGACAGGCAGTGTGTTCCATCTCAGGCGACCCACATTACAGAACCTTTGACAACACCATCTACGACTTCCAGGGCACCTGCACCTACACTGCTGCTCAAGGCTGCCACCTAGAGGGCACTCACCTTACTCCCTTCAGAGTAGCGGGTAGAGAATGAGAAGTGGTATGGAATGTCGTCCGATCCACATGTGTCTGTTGGAAAGCTTGTGGCTGTTGAAGTTTATGGCCATACCCTCATCCTGCGTAGAAATCAGATTGGAATGATAATGGTGAGTATGAAACAACATGATTAAGTCATTTTGTTTACAATGAGATAATAAATGGATATTGTTTTGTGTTGCTTTATGTTTAGTTTTACTGATGACATGTTATCCTTGTGTCATCCAGGTGAATGGCGTCATGACTACCCTCCCTCTTAATCTGAATGAAGGAGCAATCCAGGCTTATCAAGATGGCACTTATGATCTCATCATCACCGATTTTGGCCTGAAAGTCACCTATGACCTGGTCTACCACATCACCGTCACTGTGCCTGGCAACTACCAAGGCAAGACCTGTGGCATGTGTGGCAACTTCAACAACAACACAAAGATGATATCCAGCTTCCCAACGGGAAAGCAGCCAAGGACCTTCTGACCTTCGGGGCGGCCTGGAAGGTGGCTGTTCCTGGGGTGGTCTGTGAAGACGGCTGCAGCGGAGACCAATGTCCCAAATGCGACGACAAGAAGAAGGTTGTGTTTGAGAAAGACTGCAGCATCATAACAAATCCTAACGGTCCCTTCGCCGCCTGTCACGCCAGGATAGACCCCGCCTCTTACTTCAGAGACTGCGTTTACGATGTGTGTCTGTCTGAAGGAGACCGCCACGTTCTGTGTCACAGCATATCCGCCTACACGATTGACTGCCAGCACCTCGGGGTGAACATCAAAGAATGGAGAACAGCCACCCTTTGTCGTACGTTTCCTATTTATGGTTGACAAAGCGATGAGGAATATTGGTTTTTGGTTGATGAACAGCATTAAAAAGCAATGACTGTAGACAGGATAATAATAAGTCTTTGTGTGTGGTGTTTTTCAGCCTTGAACTGCCCTGCTAACAGCCACTACCAGGTGTGCTCTGAGATCTGCGCTACCCCATGTCCTGGCCTGTCAGACACCATCTCTTGCCCCACCACCTGCGCTGAGGGCTGTGCTTGCAATCCAGGCCACTACTTCAATGGGACTGGATGTGTTATCCCAGATCAGTGCAGCTGCTATTACAAAGGACTCACCTACAAGGTGCGCTCACATCACAGCATAAAGTGAATCAAAGACATGTTAGGATTCATTCTTCATTATAATGGTGAAGGCCTGACAAAACGTTGATTTGGCGTGTGTTGTGTGCTGGAGGATGCTGTTGCAGCTGAGTGTCCATCCAAGTCCATTTATGTCTGTCGTGATGAAACAATATGCTGTGCCTTTTTTTCCTCCGTCTTAGATTGGGGAGTCTATCCTGTCAAATGACTGCCAGGAGCTGTGCACCTGTACCGCCGAGAGTGGGATTCAGTGTCAAAAACAGAAGTGCCAGAGTAATGAAAGATGTGAAGTGCGGAATGCCACGAGGGGCTGCTTCCCCAAACAGTGCGTCATGGAGACGGGCGGGTCGTTCACTCTGTTCGGTGGGACCAATGGACTCGTCACGGCATCTGGAGCCTACGAGGTTGTGAAAGCGTGCGACGGCGGTCTGGTAGCCGAGTGGTTCAGAGTGGTGGTGAAGCTGGAGGCGTGTGGAAACGCTGGGGTGAAGAGGGTGGTGGCTGTGTATGTCTTCTTCGATGATGTCATCATCTCTGTCAACAACAAACATGAGACTTGGGTGAGTATGCTTCATCACACAAATATGAAAATACATTCTCTTTGACAGATAATGGATCAGCTCCCATCCGAATAGATTGTGGGACACCAGGCCTCAGGATTTTTGCTTGAGATTCCATGATGTTTGAAAACAAATTCTAAATGCCTTTTCCATGCTCTCGCAGGTCAACGGTAGAACTGGAACTCTTCCCGGGTCTATACAAGAATGAGATTTCGGTGAAGGTGTTGGAAAAAACACTGGTCATCGAGAAGGTGTCTGGCCTGCGGGTGTCCTACAGCCTGTCTGAGGAAATCTCAATAACTGTCAGTGACAACATGGTGGACAAGGTGTGTGGGGCTTGTGGGAAACCGGCAGCCGTCAATGACGACTACATGCAGCTGTCCATGCAGGAATACCTCGCTTCTTGGATAGCACCTGACTTCCCCACCTGGTGAGTTTGTGTTCATTCCCAATAATAACTGTGTGAAATATACTTCTGTTTTATAGGACCATATATGTGCAAGTTTATTCAACCTGCATTTAAAACTTTGTATTTTTTGTGGTGGTGTTCTGTATTCTCCTTCTAATAAAGCTGTTGTATCTTGTTTTGCAGTGGGCTGTAAACACGACGGCCCAGCTCAACTGAACATCCTAAAGCCTACTCTACCCTACTTAATCAGTTATTAAACATGAATCATTAAGACATGTTATGTACATGCATTGTTGTGGCTACTTTAATTGTGTTCCGAAACAATTTCATGAAAATCACTCAATGATTAATCAATAAAGTATCCATAACAGGTGAAAGAACGTGTCACTTTTTGCCTCTCTCTCATCTTACTGAAGGTATAGGTGGTATTGTTGAGCCTACTACTTATTTTCCCATGAAGTATAGTTTAGTATATTTCTATGAATGCAGGTGTATTCTGTATTTTATACTGTTTATCTCTTCAATGCAGTCACATTTGCTATTTGTAGTCATTAGGAATGGACTGTCTGTCCTGGTTTTACCTATCTAGCTGTTGCCAAAATAGTTACTGTTGTTTGTTGCTCTATTCTGTACCACTTCTACCACCATCTGTCTGTATCTCTCTCTCTCTTTTCCTGTATAAAGGAGCTTTCTGACCTTCATGTCTCAGAAAGAATTTGCAAAGCCACCTGACTCTTGTCTGCTTGATTTCTTTGACTAGTCAGTTATCTGTCTTTTCAGCTGATCGCTAACTTGTATTCCAAACCAAACCCAAATTGATGCCACAACATAAGTGGAAACTAACCAGTTTCTTCCTCAATCTTGAAAATGACACAACTGTAATAGAATATGAATTAAATCCCATAGAACAAGGAAGAAATTACCTGAGAAACAAACAGGACTAAAAAAGGACTAATTTCTGCAAATACTCAACATTAAGAGGTGAATCTGAGGGTGCTGTTTGAAAATTAACTTTATTGAACATTTATAGAATTTGTGACCGTAATCAAAAAGATTATTGACGATGATTCATTTGTTCATAAACAGAAATGGCAACTGTTTACACTTAAAATGGAATTCACATTATGATTGAACTGTCATTTACCAAAAAAAATATTTGGATGTACTGTAGGGTCAATATCTGTCAAATAAAAACACATCATGCTGAATGGAAAATACAGATGGAAATGTTATTCAACAAAAGAAAAGCAAAACCCTCCTTTGGCATATTGTATTGTTTATCATCATTCTTTATAAAAATCTGTTATACCAAACAATATTTTAAAAACCTTTCACAGACAAATTAAAATCTTTCTAATTTAGAGATTAGGTTGGTCGGATTGTCATGTTTTTCATGTTTATGTTTGACATGAACTGATTTACCATTGAGGGATGTCTGGGGCTATCCAATCAGACATGTACTGCTGTGTGTACGTAAACTCTCTGGTCTGAAGGAGAGCGGTGAGGATGGTGTTCCTGGTGGTCCGGAACATGACTTCAGAAGGAAAGAGCCTTCCACAAGCACCACACAACTTGCCTGCCATGTTGTCACTGACTGCAACTGTGATCTCCAGAGAGGGACTGAAGGACACCCGCAGGTTTGACTTTCTCTCGATGAACAGAGTTTTGTCAGACATTTTCACTGAAATGTTATTTTTTGATCAAACTGGGCAGGGTCATCTTCTTGCCATTGACCTGTACAGACGTTTTAATTAATTGGACATTTTCCTTATTTCATTCATTCAGCTAATGAATTAAAAACGTAAAATGTTTTGATAACATTGAATATCTATTAATTTCAGTTTGTATGAATGTGAAGAGAACAATTTATACCCTAAAGAATTATGGTTAATGCATGTACTCACCCGAACTTCATGCTTGTCATTGACACTTATGGCCACATCCTTGAAGAACACATACAAGGCAACCATATCTTTGAGGGCAGTTTTCTCTCTCCTCTAGCGTCACCAGCACACTGAACCACTCAGACACCAGACTCTGGTCACACACGTTCACTAACTCATAGGACCCTGAAGCTGTGACGTGGCCACTCTGTCCATCGAAAGGTGTGAAGACTCCACCAGACTGAATCTGACACTGTTTGGGATGACAGCCTCGCACGCCCCCCTTTACCCCACAGCTCTCCTCAGTCTTGCAGGTCACAGACTGAAACAGGACCACTCCAGATGCTTGGCACATGTAGACCCCAAGACAGTCTTCTGTCATCAAGGTTTCCCCAATCTGGACATTGACAAGTTACAACCAAATGTGAATTTCAGAGCTCCATATCTCCTAGAAATATCTCACAATCTGGTTCAGTTTATTGGTCGTTTGGTAAAAATGTTGCTTCAGAGACACATTTCAATAAATCATAGATTAGACTTGCTTGAACGCTTCAGCGACAGTATCTCTCTAATCAGAATACTCTCTCACCTTGAAAGTGTGTCCGTCGGAGTAACAGCTGCACTGTTCCAAGTCCACGCAGCCTGTGCCATTGAAGTAGAATCCTGTGTCACAGGCACAGGCTTCAGCGCAGGTGGATGGGCAAGAGATGGCGTTTGAGAGTCCGGGACATGGAGATGAACATGTCTCAGCGCAGACCTGGTAATGGCTGTTAGGCGGACAGGAGAAAGCTGTGGATATTCAGCAAAATACATTGATGTTAGTCCACGGCTTTTTATAAATTTAGTGACTACTTTTCATATTTGAGTTATGATAGTCAGTGGTTACTGAGAAGGCATACATAGCTGACATGTGGTGAGAGATAAAAAACATTCAGTATCAGTCAGTTGTTGGCAAATAGACTCACGACAAAAAGTTGGTGTTCTCCATGTCAAGGTGTTTACCCCAAAGTTCTGGCAGTCCGACATGTATGCATTGATGCTGTTACAAAGCATGATACGGTCTCCCATTGCCATACAGCTATCAAAGACGCAGTCATTGAAGTAAGAGTCTGGGTTTATCACTTTGTGACAGACGGCAAAGGGACCATTAGCGTCTGTAATGATGCTGCAGTCTTTCTCAAACACAGGCTTTTTGGTCTTGTCACATTGGGGACATTGATCTCCGCTGCAGCCGTCTTCACAGACCACCCCAGGAACAATCAGCTTCCAGGCCGCCCCGAAGTTCAGAAGGTCCTTGGTTAAGCTCCCGTTTGGAAGCTGGAATTCATCTTCTTTGTTGTCATTGAAGTTTCCACACAAGCCACAGGTCTTGCCGTGGTAGTTGCCAGGCACGGTGATGGTGACTTGATAGACTAGGTCATAGGAGACTTTCAGACCAAAGTCGGTCACAATGACATAATACAAGCCCTCCTGATAAACCTGCACTGCACCATTGAGGATTGTCAAAGGAATATTCACCATTTCTCCATTTAACTGTGGAGAAGATCACAGGATTTGTTCGTCAGATTATTATTTCAATCGGGAATCTCACCTCAAAGCATTTAAATGTATCCATTCTTAGTAGATACTCCAAACACTAATACAAATGTATTGATTGGTATATCTCTGACACACGAGGCTGGGTAACCCTTTGATTTGCAATTAACAAACTGGATTTAGATTTAGAAATTGCAATATGACACGATCAGTGTGAAAAAACATACCATGACCATTCCAATTTGGTTCTTGCGCAGAGTCAAGGTGATTCCATAAACTTCTATAGCCACAAGCTTTGCTACAGACACTCGAGAATCGGACGACATTCCATACCACTTCTCATTCTCGACCGCTACAGTGAAAGGGAGTAAGGTGAGTGCCCTCTAGGTGGCAGCCTTGAGCAGCAGTGTAGGTGCAGGTGCCCTGGAAGTCGTAGGTGGTGTTGTCAAAGGTTCTGTAATGTGGGTCGCCTGAGATGGAGCACACTCCTTGTCCTTCTGCCTGGCAGGATCTGACTCCGTTCTTCACGGCACACTTTTCATATGGTCCACAAGTGAATTCAACACATTTCACCTAAAAAAGCGAGGGAAACTGATTAGGGTTTAAGGATTTTTCCACTGTATGGAATGATGGGTACTATTCCTATTTACTTCTGTTCATCTTACCGTACTGTTACAAGTGCATTCTTGCTGGCAGAGTCCATTAGGGTAGAAGACTTGTCCATTCTTGTAGTATCTGCCCAGATACTGACAACCGCACTGGGCAAGGGGCACACACTGGTCTCCGCTGAGGACAAAGCCACTATCGCAGAAACATCCCTCTCTACAGGGAGCCTGGCAGCCAGCCGATGGGGTCAAAGTCTGGCATGACAGAGAGCAGCTGCTGGCACAAACCTCGTAGTGACTGCCTTCTTTGCACTGGGAAGCTGTGAATAAATTGCATTGATTTTGCATCAAAGTTTGATTGCATCAAACTTTTGGTTACCCCATAAAGCTTTGGTTGACCCATGTCCCGTTCCATACACAAAAAGGAATGACTGGACGACCATCTTTATAAAGGCTAGCTCTTTGATTGCGCGAGTGTGTGGTGTACTGAGGAGTGAGTTTACCCACTTCAACTCAGTTTCATTCACCCCCCTAATTTCACTTTTGCACCACAGTGACCCCAGCTGGTCTAGGAGTTTAGCCAATCCAGCTTGATTGAACTTGGTTATGCTCACCACAAAAGTCAGCAGTCCTCCAGGAGTAGACAGTGGCCCCTTTCTCCTGACAGGCAGCTGTGTAGGCAGTCAGAGTCTTGCACTGCATGTCCTTCCTGCCCTGGTAGAGACACACATCATACAGGCAGTTCTGGAAGAAACCGGCGGGGTCGACCTTGGCGTGACAGCCGCGGAAGGGGCCTGTTACGTCACTGATGATGCCGCAGTACTTGTTGGTGGCGTACAGATCTCTCTGGGTCATGTTACAGTCAGGACAGGGGCCTTTGCAGCCATGGACGCAGCCGGGAATGGTGGCCACTGTCCAGCTCTGACCCAGCTCTTTGGGCCGAGGCCGCCTGCCTCCCGTCTTCCATCTGGAGGTCGTCGTCTGGTCTGTGGTTGTAGTTGCCACACATGCCGCACATGGCGCCGGCGTACTTGCTGGGGACCGTGACGAAGGACACACTGTCCCAGTCATAGGAGACTTTCACACCAAAGTCACTCGCGATCACTGCAAACCAGCCACTCTTGTACAGCTGTAGTTTGTTGTTATACAGCGTCACTGGGAGGTTGTTCAGCTCACCATTTATCTGTGAACAGATAACAAAAATACATGTACTTTTACTCTCTAAAGCAGCTGTGAATAAAAAATGACGCGGCCATGTCATGTTATTTCTTACCATGACAAGCCCTGGGTGCTCCTTGCTGATGACGATGGTATATCCGTAGACATTGACCTCCACCAGCTTGGTGACGGAGCCCACCTTCTTATCCCGGCTGTCATTCTGCACCACAACACCAAAGGGCTCCAAATCATCCTTGTTGTGGCAGACGCTGGCCATCTGGTACACACAGGTGCCCTGGAAATCAAAGTTGTGTCCGTCGAAGGTGAAGTAGTGGGGGTCTCCAGACACCATGCACGTGGCACTAGTCTGAGGTGGGGAAACACCTGGTCCTGCTGAACACAGTCCTGAAAGTAGACACACATCTGCATTATCTTCAGAGTTCAGGAAAACATTGCCTTACCAGACATCTCATAGACTGTAGTTTGACCTTGGATTGTACACCCTTAAAAAAACATCTTTATATCCAGTTGTGTTAAGCTATCAAGTAAATAGCTTAATGCATGTCTTTGTGACACAATCTCTGCTACACAATAATGATAAAATAATTAACATAACTGTAAGCTGCACAACCTCTACACTATCTAAAACTCATATTCTTCAAGAGTCTTTCTGTATATTATCAGTCTATCTATCTTGCACTTGGTGTTGTTCAAATACAAGTTGGGATAATGTAACATTTTAGTACAACATTTAGTCAAATCCAGTGTCAAAGGACTGTGCTTCCTGTCACCATATTACTTTAAGATCCATTTTGACTTGACCAGTTTTCTGACAGTGATGTTGTCCATATTGTTTAGAGAAACGGCAAATGTTTTTAATGCGACTTACCACCCAAGAGTAGAGCTGCAAGGGTAGCCACAAAAGTCCCCATGACTAATAAACAACACAAGACAAATGTAAGTTACTGACAGATGACATAAAAACACATCTCCTGAAACGTTCATGTCACCTCACAGATATTGGATTTAGAAACAAATCAGAAAGAACAGTACTTTTTAACCAATACTATTTGTTACTGTATCTTCTGGCATTGTAACATAATAATCGAAATATCCAGTGCAAATGTACATTATATACTGTCAACATGTGCTGTATTGGTGCTTGAATTTGTTTGTGTCTGGAAGGCAGAATGTAAGCATCTTCTCACCTGTATGGATTGCTGGTGTGTGGGCATACTGGTGACCAAGGCTTAAATTGTTAAAGGTTCCCACCCAAGAGCCAATCAGCATTCAGTTGGCACTGACGTGGTGATCAAATAGATCCAGACGTGCCCTAGCTTCACCAAACACAAAAAGCTTTTATCAGACGATGACCTTTTTTAATCATATGATCTTTTGAGTCTGATAACTTTTGTAGATACATTGTGTGTGTGCTGTAGAATGAGGTACAAAATATTTACAACAAAACACAACTTAGATCTATGATTGCAGACTCACGTAGGATGTGATATTATCGATAGTATTCCGTCACCATTTTATAGGTGTTTAATATCATACTTTATTTACAATTGTTGTACTGCATAACAATCAAGCACTAAGGGCCTTCTTAGACGCAAACATGTATCTGATATCATTGATGACCATTGTATGCTATTTCTCAAGAAAAGGGCGTATGTGTTCCCATTTAAAACCCATGTGAGACTCCTCCAGACCTGCTGTTCGTTAGACACTATTGACAGGCATTGTTATCATGTGGTTACCACCCATAGAAAGCCTATATTTTGATTGGGGTTGGAATGATAAATGCAAAAAAAATGATCTCCTCTTATCTCTTTGTACCATTTGAATCACAAATACAAGGTACAAGTACGTACAGGCCGACAGATGAATTGTGTCATTAAGGACAATGGACTTTCAGGAGTGGTCAGCTGTTTGCACCAGTGGCTGTTGAGTTAACCGCATGCACTGTTTTTTTTTATCTGAGCCTTAAATGAACTGATATGAGGATTTTCTTTTTGTTCATGAAGTGTATATTATCAGATGACTCTCTGAACAGTCAATTTTATTTCTATATAATATATTAAGAAACTATACAGTGGACATTACTCTCGAGTGGAAAGGCAAAGAGTAGAGAATCTTGATGATGATGTCATCCACACAGGCACCCAGACTTGTTAAGCAGGTTCAGATGTTAGTCAAACTGCCATTCCCTCTCTACCACCTACCAAAAAGTATTGCAATGTAGTCATTTACATGTATATATTTTATATTTTTTTACTGTGAATTATTTTACTGTTGATTGCTTTTCTACAGGTACACTATTGAACTTTTTGAGGTTCATTTTGTTTAATTGTAATTTGTTTAACTACATGTTCTTATGGTTCTTCCCTTTGGCCCTTTGGTTTTTCACAATGTTTGGGGATATCTCGTTGTTATGATCAGTGACCTATGCACTTTTGTAAAGCTCTCTCTTGGAAGTCGCTTTGTATAAAAGTGTCTATTAAATGAATAAATGTAATGTATATTCAAGGCGTTGCAAGAATGAAGCCTCAGGGTTGGTTATGTGCCACTGACTAGTCAAACCTGTCTGTAGAGTTAAACAGGTTTTTCTGCTAAACATTTCAAACAAAATAGGCAGCTACTAGAGAAGAATGGTACGGATCCCTGGCCATTTGAAAACCAGAAATTGAAAAGAATCTCTGAAAGTGTTGGTGTATTAATGTCTGTTTAAAATACTGGATTACTCAAAAGAAATTGAGCAAATTTGCCTGCAAGGGGAAAACCGAGCTCATTATTTGTTGGAGACTGTAACAAGAGAAAAGGTGAGTTCCTTGTGTTTACTTTTGTGATAGGCTCTACATAAGGACAACCGCAAAAAGTAATAAGTGAAATCGTGACTGATAGATTGAAGTTCGAGTTCAAGTCTTTTATTGTCAGATGTGCAGAGCAACACAAAGTCAACCAGGCATAACATAACATATAAGTACTCGGAACATAAATGACACCTTAGATAAGCAAAAATATAATAAACCGCCTAAATATACAAAATGATATACAATACGGTATACTAAACCTCTAATACACATGATAACCTATACTAACCTTATAAACCTAAAGAAAAATGGGGTAACAATTTGCTGATTGCGCAACCAGTAGCTAAAAGTGATGGTGTGTAAAGTGGCTTGTGAGAAAATGGTGGAACCAGTTGAAAGCTGCATTTTTGACTAACTAGTGTTCAAGTGTAAGGCAGCATCAGGGTATACATACATTTTGAAACAGTCACTCGAGACAAACACAAAAGGTACCGACAGGAAGAAGTGGAAGCTCTCTCCCTTGTTTGATCTTTTGGGCCCTTTTCCACAGATACAAAGCCACCGACACTCCCTCACGGTGAGATGGCAGAATTCAAGATAATACTGGGTTGCCTCTCTGCGTTGGTGTCGATGGCACTGGTCCTGGTCAACTTCGGTCAACGACAGGCTGCGGCCACGCTGTTGCAGCAACAAGTTCCCTGGGAGAATAATTTACAGCTGCACATGCAAACAATAAAGGACGATACTGTCTCCTGCAACCTACTGGAAGTGCAGTTACAACAAGCTTTGAATGAGATAAAAGGAAAAGAAGATGAAATACAGAAAGTGGTCAGTGATGGTAGTGAGAAGAACACTCAGTTTGAGAACTGTAAGGAGGAGAAGGTAAGATAGCCGCCCCTTGATATGACAAAACTATCCAGTTAACTCCTGTCTATTAATTTCACTGCTATAAATAAAGATTTAAAGATTTATTAAAAAGTCTAATTTGTGAGAGTGGCTCACACACAATATATTTAATATTTTACCTGCTAATGTTTTGATATTCAGATTAAAAAGGCAGAAGAACTGTTACCAAAAGAGAAGGAGCATAATGATGAGGAAGGTAAGTGATTAATTTGAGGGTCTTGTCCAACGTGAGATTGGTCAGCATTGCCACCTTGTGGTAAACATGAATGTTAGTCTTTTATGATTTTTTGCTTCAGTGTTAAGGTCTGCATATTTCTGAGTAGTTAATGTAAAAGGAGACAAGACATACACATTAAATCCCGCAACTCTTTTGGTGTTCAGCTGCCTTCAAAACGGAAACAGAGTCTTGGACTGCAGAGGTTACCAATCTCAAGCAGCAGATGGAGAAGACCAGCCAAGTGTGTGAATTTGTCAAAGAGGACTCAGAACCTGCAAAGTGAGTCCAGACTTAAGGAACCTTTATGGCTGCTTATCACAGCTTTAGATTCATGTACCATTATTATTACATTCTTGTTATTGCTTCAGTGGAATGTCATACTAATACAAAAACATTTTGTTTCCTCTAGAAAACTGTGTCCTGCCAAAGAGCCTGCAGCAGCTGCAGAAGCTCCAGCTGCAGAAGCTCCAGCTGCAGAAGCTACAGCTGCAGCAGCTCCAGCTGCCCAATGATGAACGATACTGTTTCCTTCTCTCTGGTTAGCTCTGGTTGCTGACACAGCGATGTATTTTGGCAATTGATTTCTAGTTCTTTATTGAGTGTTATTAGATTTTCCAAAACTACTTTTTTAAAGCTTTTTAAATATCCTGTTCAGACTCGAAAGAAACATCCAAAAGGAATTGATTTTATTGTGGAGTCCAAGCACCGACAAGTGAAGTTCTTATAATGACTTTGTAATAATAGTTTATGGCCAGTCGAAAAGGGTCAGTGTTGTTTTAACAAACGGGTGTGCATTTTCTAAACATCTCCTTGATAATCTCTATTAAGACAGTAATGAAGGATAATTTGTCTTTTAAATAATCATTAATTATTAATAATATATCTATCAATTGCCATGTTGAAGAACAAAGGTTGAAGAATAAAACTAAACATCTAAAATAATTAAGAGTTTATAATTTCTGTACCAATTACTATGTTGAAAAACAAAGATATAACACAACTGTAAAATCATCCCAAGTCTTTCATTAAGTGAATGAGATTCTGTTATTTGGCCATGTCATAACAAAGATAATTGAAGACCTGATTAATTATCTCTGTTGTGATGACTTGTCATGAGTTGTTCAGTTCGAGAGCCTTTCAATCTCCTTCAGCAAATGTTCCCTGTTATTGGTGATGTTCTTGCCAGCCAGCTCCATCAGCTCAGTAATCATCTCTGGACTATAAGCTCCTTGAAATGTTTTGTATTTCACTTGCAACTTACTGAAGTCTTCAACGATTAGTTTCATTACGACCTTTATGGTCTTGTAAAGGAGGCCTGTTTGTATGGATGTTGTTCTGTTAGTTTTTAATCACCTAATATCATATTTATATAGCAAAATAGTGAATCCATGTGTGTCCTTTGAATTTTCTATGGTTGTGGTCTGCTTGATGAAAATGCCATACACTTTTTGTGTCGTTTTAAAATAAATGTCTGAAAGTGAACATGGGTTATTTCAGTAATAATTTATAGAAATAAACGATAGACTAGTAACTTGTCACACTATTTACACCTATTTAAGTGCTTTTGTAATCAGTCTTATTCCCTACAAGGTCTATGAATGGGAGGAGCCACAACATGTTCTTGGGTACGACTGATCCCAATGCTTTTTTCCTTTACATTGCCGTCCCACAATGCAACTCCTTTGGGTAGTATTTTAGGTCTGGTTCTCCCTCCAACTTCACAACGTGCTTGCCCTCAGTGTTCAGATCTAGGCCAGAAGGTTCAGAAGAGGGCCCCGGCTCTAGATGGTGGACCTCGATCATGAGCACGTAGATGAGTGTACCCACCAGGGCACCGACATTAGTGGCCACCAGAGGCACCCACCACCACCCATCTCCGGCACTGGGAGGGACAAACAGGGAGCATTAGAGTAGAGTGACTCAGTGTCTTCCATACCCCTTTGAGAGAAAAGGAGAAAGAGAGAGGGGAGTCTGTGAGTGTTTGTCTGACCTGAACACCTCTCCACCCCAGCCAGCGAAATAAGTGAAGAGACGGGGCCCCAAGTCCCTGGCCGGGTTCAGGGAGTAGCCGCTGTTGGAGCCCATGGACACCCCAATGCACAGGATCACAGCCCCCACCAGGACCGGCTCCAGACCAGGAGGGGGCCGGGGAATTCCTTTGGTCCCCCAAAGCCAGAACGCACACCAGCAGGGCAGCTGTACCAATCACCTGAACAGGATAGACCAAACACGCCACAAGTCACATGATGGTGAGTCGATAGTATATAGGGACTGGCCCTTTTGTTTACGCTCTTCCTTGATTCTATTTGGTAGAAACGATTTGTCATCAATAAACCTTTGCTCGGGAAGAGAAGTGATTTAAGTTCTGGAGAGGTGTGAGTAGATACTGCTGGTTTCTGACCTGGTCTAAGACTCCGCCCCACAGACTGAGGTAGTCAGCAGGATAGGTTGAGAAGATGCCCGCTGTAGCAGTCGGTCCGGTCACAGTCAGTTTACCTCCACCGAAGAACATTATGGCGTCTTTAAATACATACACACACACAAACACACATATTAGATTGTGCTTCACTTTTATTAGCCAGACATTTGACAGTATACCTGTAGTGAGGTAAGGAACATGTTTTGATAGATTCAGTACCGTAGTACTGCAGGGCAACAGTGGCTGCACCCAGAAAGCCCCCCAGCACCTGGGAGAACACATAGAAGGGCAGGTGGAACCAGGGATGCCGGCCCAGGAAGCAGAGACTCAGAGTCACAGCAGGGTTCAGGTGGGCACCTTGGAACAAGAATACATGTTATTCATTACAGTTACATGTTGATTCAGTTGATTTGAGAAAAAAATACAAAACTAAGAGCCAAAAGGAAAGTTTTTCTAGTGAGCTGGTTTCAATTCATTTCAAATATAGATATAATTTCCCAGCTTGTACCTGACACCCCACGAGAAACATAGATCCCAAAGGTGGTCCCCAGAGCAAAGCCTATGTTGATTGACAGGTATTCGCCGTTCTTGTTCTCTGAGGTTGTTACCTGGGCGACCGATCCACATCCAAACAGCTGCACTCACATGCCACACAGGACACAACACATAACCACATCAACACAGCACATAACCAACAAAACACAACACGGTACAGTCATCACACAGTAGACAGTGGAGAGCTCTCAGACAGTATCGTTCAGGTCATTTCAACCATAAGTAGGTTGTAAATCCCCATGCTGTTGTGGGGTTGGTATTTTTGATACATTTTTATTGCTTTATTTGGACCCCCTCCTCCCTGACATGTTTTGCTGTCTCTCTGAGGGCTCAAAGTCCCTGGTTAGCTATTGTGAAGATCCGCTAATTTGTGTACAAAATAGATTGTGTCTGTAGGCACTGGTTTTGTTCTGGTGTTTTCATTTATGCTAAATCAACTAATTAAAGTAAAGAAAAGATGGAGAAAAAGAGAATGGACTGTATTATTGCATATTTGTACAGAAAAATTGCATCTAATAAACAGGAGAAGATTGAAAGTCTTATAAAGGAAAATAATACAGTAAATTACTGTAGGAATCATGAATCAATCCTGTCAGGACTCAATCCCCACATGGACAGATGTTAGTAATGTAAAGCCTTTAGAACCAAAGCAACCATATTGTTCTCGTCAGTTGTATGCTTTCCTGTACTTGGCAGATGCCTAACAGATGGATAGATTAGATAAGACTAGCATGAATAGTGGACTAGAACAGTGGTTTATACAGGATTAGGATTTATTTATAATAAATTCAATTATTTGAAACTGTCAAGAGGAGAATTTGTATCCAAACTTTTGACTGGTACTGTACTTGTTACAAATGGCAATACATTTAAAACTTTAACTTGATTTTGATATATATATAAGAATCTAAATAGTACATATCACAGGTGAACAAACGGACTGACAGCAACATTCGTGACTGCTGATGAGTCAATCCCCCAAAACTTCCCACAGTCTCAACACTCACAATTACAATGAAGACCCCGAGACACTCCGCCAGGCACTTCTTGACCAGGCTGCTTCTGATGCAACATTTCTTCAACAGTCTGTCCATACCTAAAGTACAATGAGGCTTTAAGGTGTAAGTCTAAGGGTCAGTGAAACCTAACCCTCACTGCAAGACAGGGCATGACCAGTTCTTAACCTAGGTAGCCGGAGACCTGAAGGGAGCAGATTAAACTCCCCGAAGAGTGGGTGATCTTTAAACATGTGTTTAGCCTTACCCATAACTTGTTCATCATATATGTCTTGCAGCTGGGCTAGCTGTACCCCACCCACCTTAGATGCTACATGTATCAGCTTTGTAAGCTTATGCTTGCTGATCATTAGAAGACCACTGTACCACACCACAATGCGAAATGTCAAGACAGATTCAATAAAACAATGGTAAAACAAAGTCATCAAAGTCGTGCAGACCCTGAATGATTTATTCTTTCTGTTTCTGTTAGGACTTTCTACAGACAGCCTCTGTATTGCTCTCAAAAGATAATTTGTTGTCGATTATGGTTCCTAAATATTTATATTCAGCTACAGTATCAACAATCTTGTTATGAATAACAGTTTGCGAAACATTGTGCTGTGACTTACGGAAATCGGAAATCATGTCCTTGGTCTTAGGGAACATTGATAGACAAACTAAAGTTCTCACACCAAGCAATGAAATCATCAACTACAGGACCATGCCCCTCTTCCTCATTGCCACGGCCGAAAACTGTATGAAACTAGTAAGCTAAACTGTCTAATTGTCCTAAAATGAACTATCACTGACCTAAGAACTTTACACAGCATATGGAGGATTAAAATGTACAGGACAAATGATTATAAACCAAATACCTGTACACTAAAGAGTGGACTTTAATCCTTTTATGACTGATAGGAAAGTAACAGCTGATGTGTAAGCCAGGGACAAGACTGAACAACTTTAGTCAACTTTAGTTGGGCTCTTGAACTTGTAGAACAAATATGGGAACATAGAATATATGCGAATATAGAACAACCCAGCAGGCACCTTGATATCAATTTGAGGTAAAACATTAGTCAAGACTTGATCAAAATGCTGTATAATATCATTTAAAATTCAGTTAGCATGGCAATTTATTCCAGTGGTAAATAGGAAGCTAATTCCACACAGAAATGAGTTTAATGTATATGTAGGCCAATATGTTTGATGTTCGATTGACATAAATTCAAAGTGTTATTTTAGACGTAGAAATGTATGTAATATAGACATCACATTGACATTTAATATCTCTACTGGTGAAGGTCTTTATCCATCCTATCTTTGCAGCATTTATTATTTAGGAGCTGCAAGTTTATCTTTAATGACAAAATACTTCATCTTGAAGTGTACACTCTATATTCCTTTATCGGACTTCATGTTCTGAAATATTTAGAGGATGGGGGTGCAAATAAAATTAACAACACATTTAAATATATTAAGCTTCTTTATTGGTCAAAGAGCAAGATCTAAATAATGTTACAAAAATAAATGTGCACTGTGAACAACTTGGTACTAATGCCTTTTGTTGCGTGTTGGTAACTGCATTATAAGCAGTGATTAACTGCTAAACTTCCCATCAGAAGTGAATACCACTGTCACATACATCTCTACATAAGAATATCTGTGATGTTTGGCAGTCATTCTAAACACATTGTCGACCTCATAAGAGACGATATAAACATCTGGTTTGATTCAAGCCTTACTGAATTTATAACGTCTAACTAAACAATAATATCACACACAAGCCAAAAACAGAAAATCTTTGCAAGATTTCATTATTCCTCAAATTCACAATCCACAGCTCCCTTTTACCCTTTGAAGCCTCCAAAGAACTTTGAAAACAAAGAAATATCATCCTGCAGACTTGAAAAGGGATGTCGGTCACCTGTGGAAGATGAAAAGGGGGTTTAGAAAAAAAAGAAACAATTGAAGAAGAATAAATCCATGAATCATGTTCTGCCGTTGCTTTAAGGTTATTACCAGGTAGATGAGGTCTAGGATGATCCTGCGTTCCCTCCACCCTGCCTGAACCCCCTGAGTGGGTCACAGTGGTCTCCTCGTTCCCCTGGCCGTCTCTGACTGTGCGTCTCTCCTCTACACTCTGACAAACACAGCAAACACCATCAAGCACAACGGCTGACTTCCTATTAACTGCCATGATCAAAATAACATGAAAACTGACGATGCATTTGTTCAAAATATACCAAAATAGCATTAGATAGTATAGACAACTTGTTTCAACACTGCATTTCAATGTTGACCATATCTTACCCCATCAGGCTTTACCACCTTGCTGACGGTTACTGACTGGAAGAAGGAGCGGGTTTTGGGCTGGCTGGGGGTGCGAGTCGGTGGAGGAGTTAGGATCTGATCCAGACCTCCAGAGGAGACTTGCGAGTCCAGGTCTGTTTGAAGGAGAGGTTTATTAACACAATTAGACACCTTACACCAGGGCTGCCGAACCCTGTTCCAGGAGAGCTACCATTCTGTAGCTCATTCCAACGTTAATCCTGATTCTAATATCTATTTGACTGACAAGGCACTTCACCCTACTTGACTGTAAGTCCCTGTACTTACTGTAGGTCGCACTGGATAAGAGCGTCTGCTAAATGACTAAATGTAAATGTAATTGGGAGGGTAAGAATGTAATGTATCTACCTCTATCTTCTTTCCTCTCCTGTTGACCTTCCTGTCTCTTGTCCTTCCATTTGTCATGAAACTGAGGGACAAGAAGGAACCTGGTTAATGAATTCAAGAACTAAAATATATAGTAAAAAAACATTAACGGGAGTGAGTCCATCAAGAAAAGCAGTTTTTCAAAAGGCAGCTTCAATCTACTGTCAGGACATCCAGATTACAGATTTAACCTCCTGTACCTTAGAGAATGGTGTCCAGTGCTTGAACGGTGTGCTGGGGTAGTGTGGGGACCCAGAGGGAGGGTTGTCGTCATTCCTGGGTTCTCGTGGTGGGCCTGAGGGGGGCCGTTGTGGGGCGTCATCAGAGGACTTCAGCATGAAGTCTCTTAGGGTGTTCCCACTAGAGCTGCCCCCTCTTCCTGGCGTGTCCTGGGAAGGAGGCGACTGAATACTAGGGAAACCTGACATGGAACAGCGGAATGGATAGAAGTGATTAAGAACACAAGTGTCATGTTCCAGTCAAAAAGCAGTATTACCTTATCATCTGGATGAAAGAAGCTCAAGGTTGAATACAGTTAATGTTCTGAGACTGTAACTAGAAAAAGGGTCATTATCCTACCAAAATTCTCCGCTCCCATGCTGTCTGTCCAAGCCACCCAACTGAGAGAAGATCTCCTCCATCTGTCTGAAGACCTCGCCGAACACCTGTGGCTCATCCATCCTCATGCCATTGGGGCCAAAGCTGAACCCAAACCTCCAGGCATCATCAAACGGGTCCTGCTGAGCTCCCCTGACACCATCATGGTCGAATCCACCATCTTCATCATCCTCTTCGTCACCATCATCGTCATCGTCATGGGTCATGCCATCAAAGAAGGGGTCCCTGTTGAGGTTAGCCATGAACAACAGGGCCAACAGCATCATCCACGTCAGCTCGACCTAATAAAACTACGTAATATCTCATAAAATATTGAATACTGTACCACATAGCTACGGTACCACATACGTTATTACAATCTAGTCATGTCTTCTAAATAGCTATGTTTTGGTATGACGGGTTGTGTACTACTAACAGCAGTACTAGCCAGCTAGATAGCTAATACTCAAACTAGCTAGCTAGCGTTAGCTGGCTTCATTGTAACTAACTGAACTAACCTTCGGCCCTCCCCACGGTAGTGACCTCCAGGTACTCCAAAAAATCCTCGAAATAGATCAAATACACTCATTTATAGTTTCTGAAGATACTGGGTAAAACTCTACCATGACCAGTCTAAGGCCGGTGACATGTCAACAATGCCGTAAAGTACTAGACGTTTCGCTGTCAATGATGCAACCAGTCGCAAAACTATCTATGCGCATCCAGTTTATTTCTGTATTCCGTCTGTCAGCCAGCCACAAAAGAGCGTGAGCATTTTTGTTGCCAGAATGGGGCACTCAGACCTTGCTTGATAAATGTCAATTTTTTAATGTTTACATTTTTTTCTCCTTTCATAATTCTATGCCAATATTGCTAAACCATCACTTTAAGGACCAGTAGCTTGTGTGAATGTCATCCTCGAACATGTCGATATATATCATGGTGTATAAATCACCTGAAGTGAAGGTAAAACGTGGATAATGTATGAAACAAATTGAACAAGCTAAAATGATCTTCTCGTCCTTGGGGTCTGGCATTCAAGGCTTAACCAACTGCCAGATTATATAACCTCATGAACTGTATTTAGTTTTACTGATGGATTAAAAAAATACTGGAAAAAATCCACATGCAGATGAGTAGAGAAACAATCAGGGTGTTTTGAGTTTTATTCGATACTGCTGAACCTCCAGTCAACTACCTTAGGACAACACAACCTTCCCTCCCTGGACCCTCTCCCTCAGAAGACCTCAGACCACGATGACAGACTTGGTGACTATTCTTCCATGGAATGAGACAAAGGACAGTCCATGGACCAAGCCAGGGCATGAGAGTAAACCTAAATACAGAATCAAAAGGACACTGCTCTATTTACAAGCACATGATACAAAAATAAAGTTTCTTAAAAAAAGACATTCACATCCAAAATGATGAAAATGTCTTTTTCCTTTTTATTTCCTTAATATTTATATTTTTACAAAATAAAAAACATATGAAACAAAAAAGCTAACAAGTCTGTGAGGTTTTGAGAAAGGGGGTAGGGGAAAGCAACTGAACAAACAAGGACTACAGTACTTGTGTATTTTATATATGTACAAGACAAGTTTATCCATTTAAATTCTCTTTAAAACACAGTACAAAAAAGAAAAATCACTGACAAAAACCCATGGTACAATTCTTTCCCTCTGTATTCAATGCTGCTTACAATATAATGGGGGACAGGTGACCACAGGGTGAAGTGTGTTCGGGGGGGGGGCTTAGAAAATTAACTTGAACTTCAACAGGGAGGAAGGTGACCGGTGTGTATTGGCCTTTCATGTAATGCCATTTACTGTGAAGATTTACTGCATAACATGTAACTTAACTTCAGAAATGGGAACTACTATTACATAAGATGAGATATCTGAGGGGCATGTACCTCACTGATCTGTTTGGCAGTAACAAGAGAAGCAGTACACACCCAAGGCCTCCTAGTATATACATACACGCACTCACACACAAAAACACACACTCTGCACATATGTCAAGCTAGTGCGCTCGCATTATACATATATATATGTATATATATTTATATTTGGTAAAAAATAAACTTCACAACTCCTCTGCCAATTTAGAGAAATTTTCCATGGAACTAAAATATTGTAAAAACTCAACAGGGAACAGAAATGATTTGGAGTCTTCGGTTAGGGTGATGCAATTAGATGTCTGGGGGAGGGAGGGAGGGGGGGGGGTTCAGAAAAAGAAAACAAGCCTGTCCCCCCACCTTGAAATACATCTTCCTTCCTGCCCATCAGTAAAAAAAATTAAGGAAAGGAACAGAAAGGACCAACCAAACACATATTCCTTTAGAAAACAGCTCTATGTTACATACAACAGAGACAGGGGAGGGGGAAGGGGGCCGACCACGGTACAAATTCCAAACACTCAATCATCATCATCATCATCATCTTGATGGTTAAATATAACCATTTTGCTGCAGACCTCTCCATTAAGACTGTCCCCTACCCTAACCCCATCACTGCTTTACAGAGCTCCCTATCGACACAGTGGAGGTGGTTGGTACTGCAGGTATGCTGAGCCCAGAGAGCAGGGGATGGGATTGTTGTGGGAGAAAGAGGGGTTAACGTGGAGACCACACGAAGGAAAGGAAGGACCCCCTCTTTTCCTATCAGACTTCGGGACACAGAGCTGGGATGATGCGTGTTAGTTGGCCCCCCAGTTGTAGCCGCCATAGGCAGCCTTGTTGATCTGAGACT
This sequence comes from Mallotus villosus, assembly GCA_903064625.1. NCBI lineage: Eukaryota > Metazoa > Chordata > Actinopteri > Osmeriformes > Salangidae > Mallotus > Mallotus villosus. Next base: position 28,394 of record CAEFZP010000381.1, read on the forward strand.
TCTGTTGAAGGGATGCGTTCTGGTTGCGCTGTCCAGTGCCACTCTAGTAGGAGAGAGAGAGAGAGGGAGAGAGAGAGGGCAGAGAGGAAATACAGTGAGGAGGCCTGTTGTATCCATCAAAGACTCGCACCAAATATTCTACTCATATCCCTCATCCATATGGAAGCCAGCGTGTGGTACCTGTCCATCCTGCTGCAGGTGGTGGTGCAGGATCTGGGAGTGGGCTTGCTGGTGCGGAGCCAGGATGTGCATGAAGGGCGCGGGGGCGTAGCCAGCCCCGGCGGGGGGGTTGATGGGCCCCCCGCTGCCCAGGGCCGAGGGCAGGCTGAAGGAGGCGGTTGGCGTGCCAGCGTGGAAACCCTGCTTCTCAAACGACTTAAGGATGGGAGGAAGCCTTGTTAGTTAACATTGTAAAACAGTCATGTTAACTACTACAGCTGCTGCCAAATTATCCTTGACCAACCTCCACAACCACCCCCCCAAAACAATAATAATACAAATATGTTGTTTGAAATCGTTGTCCATCAGTCAAGTTCTCTCCTACCTGTGTCTTTGTGTAAACGGACCCTGAAATGTCTGGTACTCCTGTGTTGCTAGACGTCACTGAAACTCCTGCGTAGAGGACAGATGGAGTACATTGCGTCACAACAGGACATCTACCAATCAATCTCTGCCAGAGTGACACAGGGAAGCCCCTGCCAGCGCCACAGGGAAACCCCAGTGTGATGTCATCCACCGAGGGAGGCACAGCCATCTCTGACGGACACTGCGAGATTCTAGATCTCTTATTAGGTTACCAAACATTCCACAGCGTTAAAATGCTCTCAGAGAGCGCATAGCTTGACGATGGCATGAGAGGATGGTGGTGGAGAAAAAAGTCGGAAGAAAAGAGAATTATGTGTCAGTTTTGAGCATGATGAAGGCCAGAGTGTTGTTTGGTGTTGAGCTGACCTCCATCCTTCAGTGCAGTGGATCTCAAAGTGGGGTCTGCGAACCATAGCCAGGGGGTCCAAGAAATAGTTTGCCATAAATAATAAAATTGTGCTGTATCACAACAAAGTGAACAAATATAGAATAATCTACAGATGGGGACCATTTGCACCAATAAAACAAGCAGTGTCCATTTAAGAGCACAAAGGGTATGCTGAACGGGTGTTACGATTATGGGGAGGTCGTTGTAAAATGTTCTCCCATTTGATGAACCCCTGCTTTAGTGCACTGGGACGCAGCATGGGCGCTGGGTCACGTGCTCCAGAGCAGAGACACCAGACCACTACAGACTGGATCCCCAGCCACAACACTAGCTAGCCCTATACTCTCACTTTAGGGAAGGAAGCAAGCAAGCAGCAACTATCCTAAGCATTGGGTTTCCGTGTCGTCCGTTTCACCAGCTTCACCCAGAGGCCAAGCACACGGGGGCACCTGAGGGACACCTGAGGGACGAGCACCGAGGCGATGGCACCACAGGAGGAGAGCGCAAGCAGCACAGAGAATGACGAGGAACACCCAGGGCTACGCAACACCTGTGAGAGAGGCTGAGGACACCTCCACTGACCTGCACACCAGGCCAGCTTAAGAGACGAGTGCTGGAAAAAAGGGCTTTCAGCTCCATCGGAGGGGCTTTATTCTACTGGGTGGTGCCAGGTGGTGAGTAGGCCTGGGGGGACCTCTGCAGGAGGTCTGCGCGACGGCCGCCAGGATTAGGGGCTCCGCTCGGACGTGGTGAGCAGCGATGAAGGAGAGGTATGGATGGATATGGAGCGAGGAGGTGATGGGAGGACAAAAGGAGGGGGGGGGGAGGGGGGGGGTTGGCATGTGGCGGCACTCACCGACTCCTGGCCCGGTGACAGAGCTGGCTGGCTTGTTTTGCGCGGAAGCGGCGGCGGCCACGGCAGTGCCGTATCCACCCTTACAGAAATCCCCACTCCCCGAAGCCTGGCCCATATCCTCATAGCCTGCAACAATCAGACACACAGCCGCAGCCCACAGCGTTAGACACACCAGGCGGGGGGAGGGGGGAGTCGGACGGGTAAGGCGGAGGAGGAGGGGGGGCAGGCAGGGGGAGGGCACGTGGGACACGTGTGGTGGGCGGGGCAGAGGCAGGAAGCAGCGAGTGGTGCAGATTTAGGAGGATAGAGGTGCATTGTGAACCGCAGGAAGAGGAAGCGTGCAAGCGATGAGGGGCACACTGGATGAGGGGCACACTGGATGATGGGCTGAGGCTGATGGATGAGAGAATAAACTACTAAACGAGGCAGGGGATCCTTGGAGAGGAGAATGAGCACTGAGGTTGGTGTTGAGAGAGAGGTTTCTGATGACCACTGAGAGAAGGAGGGAGAAGCTGAGCTGAACTCCTGTTGCTTGATGAGCAGAAGCAGTCGAATGCTGGACAGCAACAAATGACCCTCCCTCAACATTAAACAAGAGGACATAACTCAAGTCCACCTGTCCTCACTCACGCAGGTACAACCTAAACAAAAATACACATAAAGGTTTAAGGACAAATCATAGCCATCGGTTCATAAGTTTCAGTGGATGGTTTTAGGTTGGGGGGTGTGTGAGGCGTCCGTTGCTGATCCATGAACCTGAATCAGCTGCCAACGTGTATGTGGCGGTGTGTCTCACCGGTGTTGTATCCGTGGGAACCGTAGCCGGCGTTCTGCTGAAACGGCGTAGCCGAGGCGCCCACGTTGACGCCGTGCTGCTTGGACGAGGTAGGAGCCACCTGGGGAGGGGGGCCACGCCACGGGTCAGAACACACACACACACACACGCTCGTCTACAGAGAAACAGCCCTGGGGTTCCCTGCATGCATCAGCGTTACGTCGCCTTCACAGCTTCAAAACCCCCTCCTCCTCCTCTGCATTGTGAAACATTGAGCTAGTCGGTGGTCGCCCCCTTGAGAGTGACTGGGGGACTGCTGCTTACTGGGAACATGGCGGGGCCGTATTGGAAGGTGTTGGGCAGGCCTGGCACCCCGGTGTAGTAGGGCAGGCTGGTGTAGCTGTAGCCGGGGGGCAGCGCCGGGTTGAGGAAGGGCTGCTGGGCGCTGTGGTGACTCTGGCTCTGGTTCTGCTGCGTCTGGGCCAGCGTGGTGGAGGGCGACGGGGAGGACGCGTCGCCGCGACCAAACTTCGATAAGTCGCCTAGAATTTTTTTTTGGGGGGGGGGAATTGTACAAGGTGAGACAGAAGCTGTACAAACAGGATCTTTTCGTCTTTCGCCATCAAGTTGAAGAGGATGGAAGAACATTTGATGGGGTTAAATGAGCCAAAGACAAACTGTAGCTTATCAGTTTTAGTCAGCCACGGTGACGCAGGCCTGACTAGATCTGCTGGCAGCTGCTCTCGTTATGTAGCACGCACACTGACCCCTGTTTCCCCACGGAGGAGCAGGCCAGGGTCAACTGTGGTGCTTCGTCAAGAGAAACGCATTTCAAAAGGCATCGACCAAGTCAGCAACACAACCCCACAGTGGGCTGTGAGGGGGGGCAGGAGGCAGGGGCTCACCGGAGTAAGGGTTGCTGGTCAAGCTGCCCTCTCTACCAGTCAGTGCTGATGGGTTGGTAGCAAACGGGATGCTGTAGTAATCCTGAGAAAGAAAAGGACAAAATTAAAAAAACATTCCTGAGTAGAAATACGATTCCAGGATGTTCATTTCAAAAATGAGGACAGCCTCTCATTTCTCCCCTCCAAGAGTGCTACATACTAAAATGTGTCTTCATTGCTTGGACTCACCAGTGGTATTCTGGTCTGCAGCATCTGTAGGTCATCGTAGCCATACATCTGAGGCTGAGAGGAACAGGGATGAAGTGAATGAGAGAAGGGGCGCTTTGGTTATGACCGAGAACGCCAGCTAGTCTGCGGGGCTGAACTTACAGGGTAGGCATGCAGCAGTCCCGGGGCCATGATGTAAGGGTTGGGCAGCAGGGGGGGCACTCCAGGGGGCAGGTTTGGAGGTGCTTTCCCTGCGAGGACACAAAACACATGAAGGGACCATTTTTCAGAATAAAGGCGTCATCCTACCAAGTCCGTCCCCCCGTCTCTCCCCGAGCCCCACCTGAGGAGACGTTGGAGCTGCGCGAGGGGACGGAGGAGGCCATGGAGGCGGCGGGGGGGCCCATGGAGGCGACGCAGGGCGCGCCGAGGCCCATGGCCATGTTGCCGACGGGCCCCATGCCCGAGGGGGACGACACGCTGCACACGGAGGGCGCCCCGCCCAGGGACACCTGCGCCGCCACCGAGGACGACGAGTAGGGGGGGGTGGAGGAGGAGGAGGCCGCCGCCGACATGGACGAGGGGAAGGAGGACGAGTGCAGGCTGGAGTCGCCGTCGACGCCCTGGTGCTGGGGAGCGGACGGGACGGGAGAGAGGAAGGCGTCAGTAGGATGAAGAAGAGCCATTTCCATTACAGTGAAGAGATTTCCGCTTCCCCTCATCACGGAAAATGCAAACAGTCACAACTCACCATTAAACTAGAATTGGATGTGCGCCCTGATGACTGAGACATACTATGTTGTTGTGTAGGTAGAGAACTGGAGGAGAAGAAAAGGAACTGTCAGCGGACGGAACACTAACCGCTCCATTCCAAAGAACAAGCACTTGAACACAGTGGGAGTGTTTGAACGTGCTGCGTTCTTACTTGCTGTGCTGGGGCGGGGGCATGGAGCTGGGAGGCAGGTCTTCGTGGTGCCCCAGAACACTGTGGGGCGTCTGATTGGATGAGGTCAGCAGAGAGGCGGGTCCTGAGCCTCCGTCGTTCATGCAGGAGACTGACGCTGGCACGGTCGAATCAGAGGCCGGCTGCACTGACACTGCAGAGCCTGCTGTAGCTGAAGTGATAGAGAGAGAGAGGGGGGGGGAAGAGAGAGAAATAGAAAGACAGAAAAGGGGAGGGTGGAGAAGTATAAGGGAGAATTCCAGGATTAATGCCAATCCAATTAAACAGTTAGAGAACATTCTATAATTGACAGATTATACAGTAGAATGACGAACCTTCCACAGACTGCGTCATCTGGATAGAGCTGAATCCGTTCTGTGAAAACAGGCGAGATGACATTGGTGAATGTTTCCATGCCAACAGTCCATTTAACACAACAAGTTCACACAAAGAAAAATCCCCAAGAAAATGAAATGAGCAAAGCATCCAAACTTCACCAGCAGAATACACTATTTAGGCCTTGGTTATAAAATCACAAGTATTAATCCTCAGGTGGGGAGACATGTGGATGTTAAAACAGCAGAAAAGAGATCAAGTAATGCATGAAAGTAATATGTACAAATGACTCGCTTAAGCGCAGGTTTGGTTAAAACAGTAAGAGGATGAGCCCAGACGAGCACACAAGTGAGTGAGGCAGGAGGAGGTGGTGGAGGGAGCCTCACCTTGGCCTGCAGGTCCTTCTGTGGGGAGGAGGAGGCGGAGGGGGGGTAGCGGCGTGCCTGGGGGGCTCTCTGGTCATACATGTCTATCTGACCAGGGGTTGGGGAGAGCGGCCGTCGACTCGCTGGAGGACAGAGAGGGGGGATGGGTACATCGTTTCTAGAACCTTCTCCAGATTCTCCAGTAGAGAGCTTGTTAATGACGTTTGGTGGTGTCAACACGTCTGAAACAGTCTCCCAGTGTGCAGTGGTGCTGAGATCTCACCTGCTGGGGCTGGTGTACAGGCTGTTTGGAAGCTGGTTGCCGGGCGAGGAGGAGACGGGCGGAGCGTCGTACTCGGGGAGCGCCGGTTCAGAGCCGAACTGCAGACCGCCGAACTGCAGGTTGAGGCCCGAGATGTCTGCAGAGCCGGGCATCTCCACGGCCAGAGCAGGGATCTGAGGTGAACAACGCCAAGAGGAGGTGGGAGATCAGCCGGACATGGTGACAAGGAAAAAGGTTACAAAGTTTAGAGCCCCAAAAAGGAGTTGGGTGACAAGTTTCGATTCATTTTTGGACGGCTCCACGGAAATGCTAGTGACCATGTCATGTCCAGGCGACCCAGCTATGAGCAGCACGTCCACTGTCCTCACACGAGAGCGGCTACCTTGGAGGTAATGGAGGTCCTCTTCTTCTGCTGTTTGAGCTTGTGCTGCTGCAGAGGCAGCGGGCTGGAGCCCTGGGCGTCGGACGAGCCGGGCGACACCTGCTGGCCGAGCGAGGGAACGGGCGCCATCTTGGGGAGGCCGGCGGAGGAGCCCGGCGCCATGTGGGACGAGGGCGCGCTCTGATGAGACAGGGAGGCCGGTGCCATGTGGGACGAGGGCGCGCTCTGATGAGACAGGGCGGAGGAGGGGGGGGAGGTCTTTGTTCTGCAGGAAGGCATCTATCATGGAGGGGGTGGATGTGGTGGGCTGGTAGGGCTGGCGCTTGGTGAAGGGGGCGTGGACTACAGGCTCAGCATGGGCCTTCATATCTGGATGAGGAAGAGGGAGAGAGAGAGAGGGAGGGGGGTTTGTAAGAGTGGAGCTGGACAAATGCATTCTTACATTCAAAACATGAGAAGTGTTCTCACCGTACTGCCCCAGTGCGGCAGGGCTGGTGTCCCAGGAGGAGGTGGTCGTGTTGGGGGCTCCAGCCTGGGAGTGCTGGGCGGCCAGCTGGGCCAGAGCCTGGGCAGTCTTGAACTGCTCCAGGAACTGGGAGCCGCTGGTGGTCCCTGTACAGGCCCCTTTAGGGTCCCCCACCTCCCCGTAGCCCTTGCTCAGCATGCTGACCTGGAGACGGGGACAAGAAGAGGACGCTGTAAGATATCTGCCAGGGAGGGATTACCCCGACAGTGGTGTTAGTCTTAAAGTGGTAATTGAGCTGGTATCAGAGGTGACACGTAAAAACACAACAGCTCGTCGAAACCTCCAGCAGGAAGAGAGGTTCCCACAACAAGTAATACACGTTGTTAGGTCTGGCGGTGTCCAGAGCAGTAACTGACACCTCAGGTGCTTCTGATGCGTCCTCACCATGCTGTGCTGGCTGTAAGGGGTGCTGGAGGGGGGCTGCGACAGAGAGCCCCCCTGTTTGGAGTTGCTGAAGACCAGAGACTGGGAGAGGGGGGGAGGCTGGGCGGCCTCCAGCGCGGGGGAGTTCTCGGCCTCGGAGGAAGAGGACGGGGGAGTCTTCCCCAGCAGCACCGCCAGGTCGATCCTGCAGGGGGCACAAGCGCTCACACGTCACACGCTGCCCTTCAGACGTGGCTGAACGTGCCGACACCCGTTACAGCACGTGCCGTTTGGAAGGAGGACCGTTTGACACGTCAGATGGTGTTGGCTGCAAGTCAGCAAACGTGTACTAACAGATACTTATATGTTATATGTGACCGGCCTACATGAGGAGGGGAGTGGGGGGGATGGGGTGTCCCACGTACCTTTGTCCAGCAGTGATGGTGACGTTCTCCTGGGGGGGGGGCATGGATGCTACACTGGAGGCTGTGAATATCTTGGTCTCTGACAGCTGGAGAGAGAGAGAGAGAGAGCGAGAGACAGAGACAGAGACAGAGAGAGCGCGTGTTGAACAAACGGATTGATTGACTGGCAGCAGCACACAACGTCACAAATGATCCCTTTTGGAGTTCTTAAACTAGGCAAGATCTCAAATCAAAACATCCAAGGTTGGATTTCTCTCAAACTAATTAAGCCTCATCAAATGTCATGTTTGTGAGTTTCAAGGCGGAGCTGCTTACGTCCTCGTTCCAGTCCTCGGTGCCCCACTCGTCTGTAGGCGACCTCCAGGCACCTAGGAGAGGAAGAACGGCTCCTTCAACACAGTCCAGTAGGACGCAAGGCGATGTTCTAAACCAGAGGGGATGTGTGTGCAGAAATCTAAACAGAAGAAGGGGGACTCACTCTTACCAGGAGCCGATTCAAACTTGGGCTGGTAATTTGTTCCCTCACCCGCAGAAGAATACTCCAGCCCTGGGGGGGGGGAGAGAAGAGCACACGAGATGTTGGCAGAGGAGCTAGACAACGTCAACTGCTCTAGCATGGCTCGTCTAGAACAAGGGATTGGACACTGAGCCGTCGCCTCAGTGGGCAATTTAACAGTGACGAGGCTCCAACTTCCAATATCATAATCGCAAAGCAATACATCCGGAACGTGGAAGCCTTCGCTCTACGCAGATCGAATTCCGAACGGATCGATGATGCATTAGGGCTCGGGAGGCCTGGGTGGGGCGTTTGGAACACTTACTGGCTCCTTCCTCCGGCTCCACGCTGCCCGTGTTGTTCCAGGTGCTTCCCCCTCCGTAGCCGTCCTCCGTCTGGGCCGCCTCGGCGTAGTCTGCGGGGTTGAACGTTCTAGAAGAGAAGGGGGGCACGGTTGAACCTCCTACACTCTGCGTAGCAACAGGAGCATCTCACCAGCGTTAGGTGCTCAACTTGTGGTAGAAGTCAGAGAGATCAGATAAGACAGAGGGGAGAGTGAAGGGAGGGGGGGGGGCACAGATGTTGTCTGCTCGTCCGAAGGACAGGGGAGGGGGGGGGAGCCGGAATGAAAAGATGAGGAACAAGCGGAAAGGAGGATTTATCGAGCGCTGTTTCCCTGACACACGAGTGTGCGAGAGAGGTTACACTCGAGGCTGGCGCGTCACTGAGACTTGGCTTCAGAACACAATTACGTAGGGGGAAAAATCTTTATACAAATACACGTCCTCTTTCAACCTTTTGCACACGCACTAGGTTCACCCGTGCTGATCACAAGCCTCTTTAAGAATGGTCTGGAATTTAGCAGGATGTTTCGCTTTCCCAACTAGCAGAATCATAGTGGCTTGTGTGAACAGGTTATAACCCCAAGTTCAAAAACACATCTCCTTCATCTCTCCATATCAGATTACCAGAAGGTGAACCCCCCTTCTCTGGCCCTGACACTCCAATCATGCTACATCCTCCCTCCTCTGCCGTGGCATTTACAGACCCCCCCCCCTCCCCCTCCCTCTCATCCCCAACACACAGAAAGCAAGATTCACACACTTGACACGCCAGTGGCGGTGCACTCACCTCTCGTCTCCTGAAAAATCATATCTGGGCCCCTTATCAATCTGGCTTTAGAGGAAAAACAACAGCAACGATTACAAGCAGCACAACAGGGGACAGTGGGGGATGCAATGTACGGGAGAATGACAGACTACTAATAAATGTAGGGGGGTGGGGATTACATGCAAGGATATTATAACGTCACTGCAACACTAACAGTCTGAAACGCACACACAAACCATTGGTGGACACTACATAGTAAAAAGGCAGTGACACGCTCTACAGGTGTGCAAACAGGTTTTCCCAAGAGAGGACCCCGCAAACCAAAAACAGCACGCTCAGAAAACTGAACAGGGAACCGGTCACTGAATTACAATTGCAGCTGATCGTGAGAAGGAAAGCAAGTTAGGAACCAGACGCACACCACGCACATGCAAACACGGGCTCCAGAGGCCACACAGGAACAGCAGCAGAAGCCACATCCACAACGTGGGACGTCTTGGACGCACACACACACACACAGGAGCCGTCTTGTCCCCGTCAATGCAAGCCTATGCGCACCACTCAAGGTTAGTCGCTAATCCAGACCAAGCCAAACTTACCAGTGCACACACACGCACACACGTTGCTGTTCTAGCACAAACACTGACCCTCTCCCATTTCCAGTACACAGTGATTTGTCTATGAACCCTTTGGGACAACAGTAGGAGGGCTTGTGTCCACTTTTTACTTTAAGCGCTGACAGTGGAAGCTACGAACAAACACGTGGGGAGGCTCATTTTATGCATCCTACCAAAAGGTCATCTTTCCCATGATCCATCCCAGTCAAAGCCCCAGCCCTCAGTGCGCAACACTCGACACACAAAACCAGGTGCTTTGGACATAAATCCTCATTTTGGAGTTTCAGAAAGGTGAATATGGGAAGCTGGCTTGTCCCTGAAGAAGCTTCCCGCCCTGCAGGCCCCTCTGAGGGGGCATCTTAGTGCCCTGCAGGCCCCTCTGAGGGGGCATCTTAGTGCCCTGCAGGCCCCTCTGAGGGGGCATCTTAGTGCCCTGCAGGCCCCTCTGAGGGGGCATCTTAGTGCCCTGCAGGCCCCTCTGAGGGGGCATCTTAGTGCCCTGCAGGCCCCTCTGAGGGGGCATCTTAGTGCCCTGCAGGCCCCTCTGAGGGGGCATCTTAGTGCCCTGCAGGCCCCTCTGAGGGGGCATCTTAGCGCCCTGCAGGCCCCTCTGAGGGGGCATCTTAGTGCCCTGCAGGCCCCTCTGAGGGGGCATCTTAGTGCCCTGCAGGCCCCTCTGAGGGGGCATTTTAGCGCCCAGCTCACCCCCAGCGACAGCCCAAACCATAGTCAATGAAGCCATCATCACCAACCACAATGTGTGCAGTATTTTTATGCCTCCAGTGACCGTTTTTCCATCCAACCAGCTCTAAGATTGATGGTCTTATCATTTAATCTGTGTCTCTATTAATGACTAAATAGCAACCCGTTTCACCCAATAGGCAATGAATGAAACCATTAAAAAGAATTGGATTAACCAACTAGTAAGTAAGGAGGTGATTTAATTATTCATCATTCAGTCATCATTCTTTGAGTAAAACTTGTTATCCTGAAACATGCTCTTTGACATTTGGCTGGTATGCCATCCTTTACCAAAATATGATCTTAAATTATTTATCGGTTCTTAAGGAAAAGCATCTTCAAAACGCAGAGGAGGCATAGAAATACAGGCACCAGCCCAGCAGCATACATACTGTACATGCATTTGTCTAATTTAATTCAGATTTGATTTACTCTGATTGGTGCAGGAGGTTTTAGTAACTGCTTGTGAGTTGTCCAATGAATACTGTCTGAAAGTAGATCCAGACACTTCCTTGGTGATGATATCAAGGGCACTCAGTGACCAGGTTTAGGTAAAATACTCTACATAATGACAACTGCACGCACGCGCACACACACGCAAAACAAACAAACCTAGTGCCCCAAAAGACAAGAACACACCATATGCCAGAGACAGAGAGCACGTCAGACCCCCTTACACCCGTCTGAATCCCCCCCAGTAACACACACAAGACCACATGAAATGGGTCTATCAATATTTGACTATGGGCTAAGAAGCAGTAGTTTGAGACCTGTTCTCTCACTGAGGATTGAGTTACATAAGGGCTGTACTCAACCCACATGCTTTTATTTGATTGGTTGATGCACATCCCTCCCCTCATGTGGATTACGGATAAACAATGGGCTGGGGGGGGGAGGGGGGGGGGTCCTGCTCTCTGGTGACCATGGCAACAGGTAAGAGGGAGCATACGGCCCCTCTGGTGCCACAGCAGCACAGGTGTTCACTTACCCCATGCCCTGCGCCGAGAACCTGCCCCCTCGCCTTCCAGAGCCTCCTGGGAAGAGATGGAAGCAAATTGACCCCGCCCCTCAAGCCATTTCCTCACTGCTCTCCCTCATTAAATTAAAAGGCTTCTGGTTTTAAAAACACACATCGGCTGCAGTGTAACTGTTGAGCTTGTAAATATTAATAATTTACCTCTTCCTCTGCCTCTTCCCCGGCGGCCTCTCTCTGTGCCCCTCTCTGTGCCCCGGCCTGCAATCCCAGCAGCCTTGCTGCCGTCAAGTCCATTTTCCTGACCACGGACTGAGAGAGGAGCATGTTAGAAATCCTCCTCATTCACTTCACAGACATAGTCCTCAGTTATGTGATGATATCGATACGGCCTCTTCAACAAGAGAAAGGCTGAAGCTATAAAGTCATGTGACAATTCTCCTCACACTCTCGGCCCCTGCTGGCTCCACGGCCACGGCGCGGGACCCCACCTCGACGACGGGCCACATCCCTTTCTCCTCCTCTCTCCCGGTTCTCCTTGCCCTCTTCCCCGACCTCCGCCTGACCAGACTCTTTGGGGCCCGACACGCCTTTCTTCTTCCCCACCATCTCCCAGGAGTCCTGAGGATCAGAGGTAGAGCGAGTTGAGTTCTGTAGTGCACAAGCATGGCCCTACATGGGTAGCAACCTCGAGCCTTTGAGGTGTGCCAATAAGCACCCCACTGCCACCCTCACAGAGGTCATACTCACAGTGTCTGGGCTGCCCTCAAACAGCACATTGATGGCTCTGTTCACATCCCCGTTACTGTCGTGCAGAGCTACCATAGACTCGTCCTGGTCCTTGCCTGTGATGTCAATCAGCTGTGCAGGGTGAAGTAAGTAGATGGTGAGGGTGACTGGCAATTATACCTGGTGCCAACATCGACTACCACGGTGGACTTAAGAGTGCATAACTGATTGGATCAGACAAGCCCATCTAAGATAACGGAGTGATCGTCGCAAAAATGCAGAATGCACCAGAAACTCACCTGCTTGACCTTCTCTTCAAAGTCAGCATCATTGTGGTCCGAAATCATCTGCGCGAGTCGGATCTGCTCAGCGGTGGCCTGGGAGGGACCATTTAGATCAGCTTCTAAGATCACTTTACATTTATGGGTCTCCCTTACATCAATCTCAATTACAGTACTTATTTTAAAGACAACAGACCCAAATTGCCCACATTTAGATTCATATCATTTAAGCTCTGCAAAAATCGAGGTAGTATAGATGGGTCTAGGCACAGCTGGATGACAAGGTAAAATATCCTTGTTTTACTTCTACTCAGGCAGTAAGGCCTAAACAATCTCTGAACCTCAGAGAACCTCATCAACATTGTGTGGTAAGGTAGATGTGTGGATGTGAGTCAGGCGGTATGGTTACCTGAGGCCTCTGCTTGTGCTGTGTGTGACTCTGTGTCTGGCCCTGTGTCTGGTCCCAGCTGCCCCGGGCTCGATTTCCACCCACCGATGTCATCATTTACAGTATATACAAATAACAGTATTTACAAAGAAATAACACCTGTCAAGAGAAAAAAAGAACAGGAAAAGAAGAAGTTAAATTTGGTTTTCAGTTGCAAAAAGTCGTTAAAATCGTTACAGAAAATGTGGTCACTGTGGTACATCGGTTTAACTGAAAATGAATAGTGTTACTTGCTAGTGAAATGGCAGTTAACAACTCGGTGGTAACCAACAACCGAGGAACTGATGCTTACTTAAGGAGCGGCAGAAGTAGTTTACTGTGCCCTCACCAGGAGCTGTTTGGACAAACCTTTATCACATTTCTCGCGGGGTTTAACCCGGGAAGTAAGGTTATCTGGACTAAAGCTCTGAACTTTACAAGCTTTGTATGGTATTTTATGAAACCTCCTCGCCACCTTAAACGTTAAATAACTGACGGATGTGTCGACCATTTATTGCGGTGGCTGACATTTTGAGCTGAAAAGCTTCAGTCACATGCACCCAGCTAGCTAGCTCTAGCTAATTACGAGGATGAAACTAGTCTTGGTTGGGTAGCTGTAGCTCTACACTGGTAAATTATGTGCACAAGTAGTAGTAGCTCTAGATCTACTGTACTGTAACTAGACATCTGACAGTGATTTTATATTTTTTTCTTCGATTATGAATTAGTTCAGAGCAATATATGATGCTGATGAATCGAGGCAGTTAGCCAACAATGCCCATACACACCCACTGCTAGCTAGATACCTCCATCAAGTAGTGCTATTTAGCTGGACAAGTAGAGACCAACTAACTATCTGGTCAAATAGCTTTTAGCTGACATTACGTAAAGGGATGTTTTGTACAAACTGCACTTACGACATATCAAACAAGATGAACTATCTTTGCAAGCAAATCGAGCGACCACATAGTTCAGTTAGAGCTATCAATAGTATAAACATTTGAGGACACCGTGTTCAAACTCATCGAAGCCCTAAACGAGCTTCCGTTTCTCACAATCTCACCTCATGGCGAGCCGCTTGTGACTTACAGCTAACGTTAGCTCGTGTCTAGTGAGTGGTGGTGGTAGCTAGGAAGTTAGGGTCTAACCGGCCAGTAGGAACTGGCTAGGCTAGCTAAGTATTAGCAGCTAGCAGTAACCTAATTTCTTAAAAAGTAAACTTGTCGACATGCTCCGTTTATACAACATAGTATTGCATGTTGAAAAGCGCATTGTCAACCCACACGAATGATAGCTTTATACATTATATATTTGAAGTATGAATTCCCATCACCCACATCGCATCAACGTGCTCTCTGCTTCAGAGAAGCAATCGAAGGGCTCTAGCGTAACACAAGAACCCGAGGCCCAAGGTAGGCCTGCAGTAGGCCCAGAAAATGAAAATAAATAACAGTCGATATACTGACCAGAAACCTAGGCGATTGTCAGATATTCTGCTACACAACCGACCAAGTGGTCTCTTTGTCGACCTCCTTGACGGATTTCGACGAAGTAAATCCCCTTAACCCTCAGTTTATACACCAAGCTGAGGAAATATACCGAACCGACTCGCGCAGACAATAAGCGAGAGACTCGGAATTTACCTGTTTCTTTTCCACTGACACACCAGATAGCTGCGTCACGTGGTTGTTTGACAGGACGCTCCAAGGAAACTAGACCCACTCATGTGATCACCCCTTTATAATCACCAATAATAATAATTATTATTAAACAAACGCATTGATAAATACCGGGCCCACATTAAATGTAATGATGCTTTGTCAGTTTGCACTGCATCTTATAACAAGGAAGTTGCCATCTAACTAAAATACAGTAGGCTACACTCATTGTACAAAACATTGTCTTTATAGTTGTGTTTCAAAGCTTTAACTGTGTGTGAATAAATCTTTTCGAAAAAAAAGTTTTTGAAAGATAAAAAAAAGTTTTTGAAAACATATTTTCTAAACGTTTGAGAAACGTTTTAAATGTCTAAAGATTTTCTACAAAAAGTTTCGAAAGGTTAAAAAATAATTTCTACAAAAAGTTCCGAAAGGTTGAACATATGCGATTTCTTAATTAAAAAAACAGGTTTGCATCATTGATGAGTACTTGATGAGGACTCTGCTAAACTCTACTGTACTCTGTTGCAGGGTTCGCAACTAACTTTTCCCCAGTACCGTAGTAGCCTACAAAATGAACAGTCCCAAACTGAATTTGACTTGTGTTTTTGCATTTTTGACATTCTGACATGGGTCTAGATTATTTGCAATACAATTTAAGTAATCCATACAGTCGTGGGGCTCAAATCAATGTCTGAATTTCAATGTTAATACATACACAATATAGTAAACTATTTTCTTGCTTCTTTCATGTTGTAGCCCAACCAAGCCATACCCTGCCGCCGCCCATGAGTGTAGTAGCTTTATGTCTTGCACATCGTCAAACTTGAACTACTCTATTGAAAGTGGTTGAACGTCCGATAACGGGACCCACATGGCTAATGTAACAGACAAAAAGAGAGAAAATCCTGAAATTCCCAGGGGGAAACCACTTTCCTCAGGTTTCCAGGGAAATATGTTCCCCCTGTGTTCTCAGTGTCTAACGATTGAGCAATACAACTCACTATACAATACTTTAAAGCCTGTCTTTGAGTGCAAAATTAACTAACCAACATGTGTACCTTTTGCTTATGAAAAGTAGGTAGACTACACTATAAACTAACACACGCGATTATATCACACTCAACTCAACCAAGCAACAAGAGGAGACGTCATGATTTCGCGCAAGCGCAAGGAAGGGAAAACAGGGGAACTGAATTCTCCAGAACACCGTAAAGCAATGTGTGTATGCTGATTGCTAGTTGGTGCTCAGTCCACTCGTTGACATTATCACTTGACAATTAGGTAGCTGTTTAACTACACAGAGTCTACATGAACCAGATCAATGATTTATATTTGCTACTACTAGCTAAATGACTAGCTATCTATCGAGAGAGCTGTAGGTTGCAGCCAGTCAGGGCGCAGGCAGTCAAGAGGTCTGCGTTGCCATTTGCTAGCTAGCAACACAGCAACCTAGTCACTTTTCTAAATTGCACCAACGCTTTACAACGTTTTCACAAAATGGCAGAGTCACCTTTATCGGGAGTTAATGTGGTTCTTGTCATGGCCTACGGTAGCTTGGTAAGTGTGACCTATTTTTAAATGCTAGCCACTAAGAAAGCTGGATAGCTACATTAGCTAGTCTAGCTAGCTGGTGGTTTACTGTGTGCTAGCACTGGGGTATTTCTCACAAGCAAGTGCTAGCTGCTATTAATATTAGTATTATCAGTGGTTAACGAGCTAATTGCAAAAATATTTCGTCCCGTGCAGGTGTTCGTATTATTGTTCATCTTTGTCAAGAGGCAGATCATGCGTTTTGCAATGAGGTCTCGTAGAGGACCCCATGCCCCTATTGGACACAACGCCCCTAAGGTAGACTCCCAAAATGTCACAGTTTAAAGCTTGTCCTGATCAATTGTTGCTCCCACTCAGACCAAATCAAGCGTGTTCATTCTGTGCATTTATGTTTTGCAGGGTCTGCGGGAGAACATAGATTCTCGCCTGTCTAAGGTCCACGATATTCGTTTCGAACCTCGGCTCCTCTCAGAACAAGATGATAGACTCAAGCCTGGCACCCAGCTTAGTGAGTCCTAAGCTATATATATATGAAGCTGAACATTTGAATCTCTGCAATATGTCTGTGTATGGAGTTTTAGTCACACTGTGACATGCAATCATGTATATTTCCTAGATTGCTACAACTACCTGTACAGAATGAAGGCCCTGGATGCTATTCGTGATTCGGGTAAGAACAGGAGGAGAGACACCCAAACGCTTCTCTGCACTCGTTCTTGTGCTTATTTATTCACAATTTACCGACCCGTCGCTCCCTTCCTTCTAACTTCAGGTATCCCGCTGCAGGAGATGAGTCGAAACCCAAATGCTTTGACTGGACGCAGCTTCTTGAACTGGCTGCTGGAGTTGCGGAACTCCCATTCGTTAATTAAGAGCAGCCGCAGCACCCTTATAGACAACCTGTTGGAGGGCTATGACAGCGCCCGCCATGGGACCGGGGTGTGTTTATATGTGTGCAGGCATCTTGTCTTTGCCTCTCTGTGCTTGTTGAGTTTCTCACCATGTGTTGTTGTTATTTGATTTGCCCTGTGGTTCATGTCTTTCTCTGAACTGTGTTGCAGGTTTTTGGTGAAGCAGAGTTTCTGAAATACCAGGAGGCTCTTAATGAACTGGCTGATGTGTAAGTATTTGATACTATTCTAGCCAATATAAATACAATAGCTAAGCTGTTTGCAGCATGTCAGACAACATATAGCTATATAACATACAACTTGTCTGGTGTCTTTTAAGGATGTTCAATGAAATATACTAATAATAGATTTTTTTTGTAGAATAACTTCATTACACTTGCACTGCTAAAGAAACAGAGCTAACAGCCGGTTCCCTTCTTCCCTTAGTGTGAAAGCCTACTCCAGCACCACTAGTCTGGACCAGCACCACCAGTCTGCAGCTAAAGATCTGACATGCTCCCCGACGCGTGGCACTCCCTCCACCATCCAGGTGACCTACCTGCCGTCCACCGGCCAACGAAGCAAGAGGCCCAAGCATTTCCTGGAGCTCAAAAGCTTCAAAGACAATTACAATACCCTGGAGAGCACCCTTTGAGACTTCCTCACAGACTGGGCTGGACTTAACGAGGAGCCTGACCAATGTGGTCATGTTCAATTTTATGACAGAATGTTCACTTACTTGATCAGGCTGGTTGCTCAATGGGTTGAATGCAGTGTTTTAAATTGCAACACAGTCAGCCACAAACAATATTACTGTGTAGAGTGCATGGCTGGTTCATTGCAACATTTGTCTCCATGAGTTAAAATGCTTATTTCCCCACGACAAAACACAGTACTTCTGGACAGTCATTATATGGCAGTTATCATTGTCAATGTTTCTTGAACATGCTTTTGTCTGTCTACAGTACATTCAAATGTTAACTAAAATATGTTTGTACAAATGTATGTATTTATAACATTTGATAATGTATTACTTTGTTGTAAATTGTATATGTGTTGATGTTCTTGTGTGGGGAAAAGTCATTCCAATGTGCTTAATTGTTCCACTAGGTGGCAGCTGCAGTATAAGCAGCTATAATATAAGCTAGCAAGTGTTCTAGAATTTGCAATGCACAACAAAAACAGACAAGTCTTTTTTATATATATATATTTTTAAATAAAATAATTTTAAACAAAGTCAACCATGAAAGAACAATAACAATAAATGTAGTTCACCACTACACTATATTACCTATCAAAGAGGGACATATTTCACATTAAGTACACATACAGTATAGTTGAAACCAGGATTGACTGACAGACAGGAAACAATATCTCAGTCTGAATAAACAGTTGATAGCATACCTGATTACTGGTTGTAACAGTGAGTTGTAACATCACCTTGTATGATGAGGGACACTTTAAGCCACTTGAATATTGAGTGAGTATTGACTCATAAGTATTTACACGTCAACTAGCAAACCTAACACTGCATTGATTTAAGGGAAGCTAGGAAAACAGGACAACATTTGTAAATGTTCCATTTAGAAGTACCCTGTAAAAGACAAATTCAAACCACTGAAACTTAGTGTTCTAACAACTCCTCTACAGTATACAAAACGAGTAGGTTGAATGAGTATTTGCACTGCACATTTAGCATATGGACTCAACAGGCAACATTTTCACACTTTAGGAATTTCATGCTTTAAAATGTTATTCTGGGAGGGGGTAACATATGCATACATTTACATTTGTGAAATTGAAATACGGAGTTGTTTGTCCAGGTCAAGACTGCCTGTGTGTTAGTATCACTTTTTTTTTCTTCTCACGCCGACTCTGCTCAGGACTTAATCTCAATGACTTTGATGTAGGGAAGAGACTTGTTGGCGAGGGAGGTCGGTGTCAGCGGCTTGCTGCAAATAAGAGGAAAATGAGAAGTCATGGAGAGTACACAAACATGGCTTGTAGTCGCTTACTCATTTTGCTGTGTTCTGATGGGAGAAGCGACTTGGTGAGTGAGCCGTCACCTGAAGATGATTTGAGGTTTGTGTTCAGCAGACGTCTGCGTCTCGGGTGCCTGCCCTCCCAGGAAGTACTCCATCTGATCGTGCATCTCTCTGTTCTGTTAGGGAACACGTTACGAAAGGGTCAAAGGTCATTCAGAGAGGGTTGGAGACCCCATGCAGACCTTCCCGCCTTCTCTTGCAGAGCGAGTAGAGCTGAAGAGAGTAGAGTGGCACACAACACAGCATCCTCACCTCAGCCTCTAGGAAAGCCACTTTCTCCTCCAGATCTCTGATCACTCGATCCCTTTCCTGGATCACTGTGCGGGAGTTCTGCAGCTGTGGACGAAAGGAAAACAAACAAAGGGATATCACGACTGGAAACTGAAGAAGAAAAACAACTCTCCAGCGGAGGAAAACTCATCACTTATTGATGATGTTTTTTGTTTCCCCGCAAGCTTCCGCTCCACTAAACAAATTAAGTGCTTTCTTGGCAATCAAATTGCCCGTTAACTGCTTCTGGTAGTCCGTATGCAGGTTCCTGTGAGTGTGTATGCATGTTTATATGTGTGTGTGTGCAAGTATACTGTGTGTGTGCGTGTGTGTGTGTGTTGTCACCTGTTCGATCATGTGGCGGACCTTCCTCTGCTGGCACTTCAGCATATCGTCAAGGTGATGGATCTTCTCCTTCTGAACGGCTAGTTTCTTCTCCAAGTCGTCAGACCTGAGCACACACACACACACAACATGTGGTTACTATGGTTACATCACCATAACAGGACAAAGTAAGGTGGGTGGGTAATACACTGTAAATACATGTGTAAACGGTAATTTCAGCATTAGTTTCTATAACCCTTTAACCTATTCAATCTTACTTTCTCATTATAAAGAATGTGAATACACAACATAAGCGCCGTATCTGTGATCAGCTGGACCTCACCTCCGCTCCTTCTCCAGGACCTCCTCCTTAGACTCCCTCAGCTGCTGTAGCTCAGCCTCCGTGGCGGCCATCTTGTCCTTCAGACCGGCGCTCTCCACTTCCATGCCACCAAGCAGCCTCTGCAGCTCCTCCACCCGTTGGCCGCGGTCCTCGGCCTGCCCCTCTGCCCTCTGCAGACGTTCAGACTGCTCATCCAGGCGCTGGCGAAACTCGCTGCTTTCTGCCTGCAGGGGGAGCCAGAGTTCCAAGGTTACCATGGCATTAAGCTTGTTGTGGTGCTTTTACCCCTCTTTACTTGAAGTATGGAACTGTTTAAACCTATTTAGACAAACCACACGCCAACCTGTAATTTTCTGCATTAAACTTATGGGAAGTAAAATATTGAGGAACTACAGCAGTTTCGCGAGTCAGCAAGTTAGCCTTGTCACAAAGTCGGGACTTAAATTGTGTATTATGTGTTGCAGTAAAACCCTATATTTTGGAAACTAAGGATTGTCCTTGGAACAATACAGTTTCAGCCTTCTGACACCAAGACTGAAAACTTCACACACACAGGCTCATGCCCTGAGGTAACCCTGGATTATGAGCAAGAGAACCAAACTATGAAAAGAGATGGATAGAGACTGAAAGAGGGAATGGTATGGATTGAAAGGAGGGAGAAAGGTGGGAATGAACCATTAGGTGAACCTAACAAGTACATACATGCAGTCTGTCCTTTTCATCCTGATGTTTCTTCTCTGATTCCTTCAGCTGGGCGTACAGACGCTTAGTCACCTCCCTGAGCCTGCTGCTCTCCTCCAGGTTGTCCTTCACCTGAGACAATGAAGACAGACACAGATTGAGAAACGATCTTGCACAGCCATTGCCTGTGCTTCAGCATAGTCACTGGGCAGACATAGATTCCCTGTAGATTCTCCTGCATTCTCACAGCAACACAGCCTTTAGGAGAGAGAATGGATGTCCGGCTTCATATTACACAGGCTGGGCTGTGCCTTTTTACAATATCCAATATCTGTTGCTTGAGCCTTGGATGTGCATGTTTATGTGTGTATGGGGAGGCTGTAACAGATAGACACCAAGATATCTCTCAGTGTGCAGTCACTAGTCAGTATGACTACCAGCGTGGTATTCTGAGAGCAGCCGCCATTTTAAACAGAAATGTTATCATGTTGAGCAGAATAGAAAATGTCTGCCTTTATAATAAAACTAAAAAAAACGAAAGCCAAACCACTCTACCACTCAAGTTTAACATGTAGATGTGCTAATAATAGCTTACATGAGCTTCAGACTCAGTCCCAACAAGGTTACCATTGGCGACAACAGCTTGGTTGCTAGGCAGGCTGACTCTAAAGCCATTAACAGGAAACTGAGAAAAAAAGCATGGTTAGAAATGTTAGTGCCAATATTGTTATGTATTCATAAGCAGACATTCCTCATGGATAACATTATTTTCGGTTATGTTTATTCATGTTTCATGAGTCGTACCTTGTTATTGTTGTTGTTCTGTCTGGCTGCCATTTGCTCCCTCAAGGTCTTTAGACAGTACCTCACCTAGTAACATGGGAAATATCTTTGATAAATGTGCCCATATTTGGGGAGAAAATCACCCCCCACACACACACACACACACACTATTCTCTACTGACACACCCTTTAAAAACATTAAACCTAATAGCTTGTTTATCCATCCCCACCCAATGACTGGGCCTGACGCACTGACTCATCCTCTACCACTGGTGCAGACAACTGTTCCTAGTTGGCCGTACTGACCTCCTGTATTTGAGACACCTCGTCTGTCAGCATCTTGACACTCGGTTGTTTGGCTTCTCTCTGTTTGCGTGCCTCAAGGTACACCTAGACAATGGAGAAGGGGGTTCGTTTTTCAAACACGCACACACAGCCACACCCATCTGAGACGGTGAGATGATCTCACAGACAACTCACCTTGATGACCTCTACTTTCTCTTCTGAGGGTGCAACCAGACCAAGTCTCCGGTCTTGATTGATTGGTTGGTCAGAAGCTCTGCTGATTGGCTGTCAATTAAAAAGGAAAGTGAAGATAAACCGCTTGGGGAGAAAGGAAAGGGGTATATAGCCCCCTGTCACACAGGAAAACAGAGAGAGAGAGAGAGAGAGAGAGAGAGCAAGAGAGTAGTGTGAGCTGTAGCTAGGGAATAGGTGGTCACAGTTAAAGCTGCCCATGAAGAAATGACCCAATGACTCACTGGAGGACAGTAAACCCTGTGACATAACACCAGACTGTGGGTGGACGTCACCCAACTCTTGGTCGAACGCTAACTCTTTATTAACTGGAAAAGTCAACCCAGTCCAAACCAGGAATCCAAAAATACCCGACCACCTAAACGGGTGCTGAGTCACTGCACAACTATTATATCATCAATGACTTTCAGCGAGATCCATGCCAATTGTCTTGCATGACAATAAATGACCTGTTTCTTTTGATCTTTAAACGTAATCTATAGTAACAATTCAAATGTCTCTCTGCATTGGGTAACAAACCCTTCGTCCTCTTAAGTTATACATACATTGTTTCCAAAATAAACGGGAACACCCATTTCAGGTATTATGGTGAAGGTTAAGCAAACTACTTGAATATCTCTGAACCGGATCTAAGAGCTTTTCAGCATGAAAGAAACCTTTTCAGGAAGGGATTAAGGTGTTTTACCAAATAACTAAGTTGAAGAGAGCGGTAGTTAGACTTTCGATGACCCTTTTTTCAATGCAGTCTCCCAAGATGTCTTTGTGTTCTCATCACTGAGCACAGTCAAGTTCATCCATCACTTTGTCTGCTCAGTGTTTGAACAGTACACCTGGGCTTGTGTGTACAAAGTGTGTGTATGTTGATGTGTGTGTATTGATGTGTGTGTGTGTTGATGTGTGTGTGTGTGTGTGTGTGTGTGTGTTGATGTGTGTGTGTGTTGATGTGTGTGTGTGTGTGTGTGTGTGTTATATGACTCTCACATACAGTACTCAACTGGCTCAACACAAAGTGTTCTAACCTTTTTGTTATTCAGGTTTTTATTACGGCAAACCCTGGACATCTTGGACTAACATAATAAGCGCAGCTAGTTCAGGCAGGGCCAATGAGGCAGCGCGCGTCATCCTCTTGTCGGGGACGTAAGCCGTCTTACTTCACCTCCTTCCTCCGCCCACTACTACACTCATGTAGCAGCGCATACCCATTGGGCCACGTCCGATAAGGCGTCTTTAAAAGACGCGCGGATACGCACACACTCACCCCGGTTGTTGTGTGATCAGTGCTGCTGCCGCCCTCCACCATCTCCTTCTCCCCCATGCTGTCTGTGTGTTCTATCCATCAGGGGGATTATATCTCTATTGATGTCCAATAACATCTAGTATGCTCCATGACTAATTTGCATTCTGCATTTTAGCAGGTACAATGACATCATTACATTGTTGGCATGGGTTGATATATTATTATCGCATAATTACTCTTAAGGTATGTTGTTCTATGCCAAATACCACAGTAATCATCTGATTAAGACACTAAGTACACATTTCTGACTTAGGTTCAAAGTAACCTGTCTGAATACCATAGGATATGGTCTGGATCAGATGAGATTCTATGATAGCAAAAAACTTGGTGGCTAGTTTTAAATCTCTGAATCGTGTCTGCGAAGACGCAAAAAGCAGACTGCTTCTGCATTCAAACTTTTTTAAAGATGAGTGTATTTTGATTGTCAATTATCACAATAATTCAAATGATTTCACAAGTACACTGCACTATTAAAACAACTTTGGTTTGACTCATTTTTAAAAGCTCTTGTTTTGCTATTATGATGACATGAACATATTTATTCCTCTTCAGGTGCCTTTAAATTACGTGGGTTTGTTGTGTAAGCCATCTTTTGAATTAAGTTATTTGACTGAAATTGAATAATGAACATTTAAAAAAAAACGATTTAAAGTCCTTTTGACGGAACCGGTGTAAAATATAAACATGAAAGATAATGGAAACATTCCTTCAAAGTGCATTATTAGGCTTAGCTGCCATAGGCTACATTACTTCTTTACTGAGAAAACCATTACCTACACCTGTCATTGTCATTGTTTTCTTCTATGCAATGCATTTTTCCATGCTACCCACAAAACACTGTTGACAAGACACACCCAGTTAAACAGAACAGTACATCCCTAATTGTTCAGTGTAAAGGGCACACAAGGGATCATAGCACAGGATTCATGAGAAAGAGAAGGGGCAAACACATTCTTAGCATACCATCGACTGTTACCAGTAACCAGAGAGAAGATTGTGCCAGTAACAGTAACCAGAGAGAATATTGTGCCGACACCAACAAGACACAAAACCGCAAATATGTTGTCAAACAAGCATAACTGTATCGAAAACTTCTTAAAATATGTCCAAGTGTTCAAGCGAGCATGGACTGTGTGGGAGAGCTTCAGACCCAGTTAAATACCCCTCCATCCCCCATCCCCCCCACCCCCTCCCCTCTTGTCAGTTTGGAATCCTGAAAAACCATCAGAGCTGTGGCTGCGGTTGTAACAGGCAGGCAGCTGAACCATCAGGCTGAGATCAGAGCGAGTGACTGCAGCCTCGGGGGGCTCTCTATCAAATGCTATCTCTCTCTCTCTCTCTCTCTCTCTCTCTCTCTCTCTCACACACAGAGAGAGGATCCTGACACACCCACAGAGGTGTTCAGACACACGCACACACGTTCATTAACAAGGGATGCTGGAACAAACACAATGTTCCCTTCCTGAATCGTCCACAACCACAAACTCCATCTCTGGCTCTCCCACCACACATACACAGTCATTTCATATCCCGTGGTTTTCCCTTGTTGCTCCGCCCAGTACTGTACTATGCAGCAGAAGGCTGGTTTTATGTTAATCTCTTGTCAACCAGAAAATAACTATGACCCATATAATTGGTTATTACATTGGTAGTAATCTTATTATTACTAAACTAAACGTTAATAACATCAACAAACATTCAAGAATTAGGATGGTAGTGGAATAATAAGTAAATATGTGTACTTATGGTACTTTCATATACTCCCCTAAACTATTCTGTCTGTTCCAGGACCCTTCACTGGCACATAAATACGTTATGATAAACTTGTGAAATCTGAAATGTAATAAAGTTTAAATCAATGTGCGTTTCACTATGGAGGGCTTGTGTGAACCCATACTCTTGGATGTGGAAACTGTCTTTTATCTCTGTTGGTTTACGGCCTGATAAACATTCCCGGCATCTGCCTTCAGTAGGGAGACAGTCAGCTATCCTGAGGGCTTCTTCCCAGGCCTGTCTGTACAGACCCGCCTCGGCCATAACATCTAATCCACAGGCCTAAAACCACGGACCATGTCCTGCGAATGATCCCATTGTGTATTAAAAGCTGAGCAAGACGAACATCCTGAACTACTTCATCGCGGTTTGGGTTCACAGATTTGATTTCTAGGATGGTGCAAATCTTGTGATTGATCAGAATGTATTGATGAGGTTTGATACGTATTTGGTCACTTCTTTGTTGAAATTGATTCATGATACCTTGGGGATATACACGCAATTTAAAAAGACAGTTTGAATTCTAACAAAACAAACAATAAAAGGAAGCACTAGAGGACCATTTGCGTGCTATTCCCCTCGTAAACATGACGGCGCCAAACCACTGATTGGCCCACACCCACTTTTAGATTGGCTCAACATGAGAGCCATTGTGTTATTGCAAAAGACTCATCAATCATTTGCCTAAATGTTTGACACATTTTTGTATGCAGACCATCGAGTTGTTTCTGTGCAGGCACTGTATACATTGTATATTACAAACCACTACATCTGAGGGATAGAAAACTCCGCAAGCCACACAGCTAAGAATGGCTTGCTTCTCCACCTGGTCTATCAACTGCACAATGTAATCCTCAGAAATAAAACAACGAGACATAGGAACGCAGTCAATAACTGGGCTGAAAACAGCGGCTTCTCTTACAAGCTGCACTGTGACTCAGGCCCCTGAGCTCCCAGAGCGAGTATCAGTTTACTGTACCTCTCTCTCCTCTCTGGACGCACTGGAGCTGAGAGCTTCACGCACTAGGGTGCTACTATACGATCCCTCTACCTCTATAAATACAACCACCTAGCCTCCCCTCTGATGTACAGCATCAAAGAGACCCATCACCCCACTCCCTATCCCTTCGAATGAAGACTCCACTGCTCTTATCGGTTCACATACTGAACAAGGTCAGCTACTGGCTCTGAGGATTGAGCACTGGCTACAATGTTTAAGCAAATATGCAACTGCCCATAGTGGAACATCATCGTACAAGTAAAGAGTTCCACATGCACATGTCTAGTCAGAGGCTGGGCTCCTCACAGCAACGTGTCAGTTTCCACTCCTTGCAGGGTACCATTAACACATTCAGACACATATTGACGTTGGGTCATATTCACAACGTACCTAAATGATTACCAAACACATTATCAAAGATAAGAAAGATAAGAAAATACTTTCGCACGTCAGGAACCTACTACTGGTGATGTCATGTCATTCCCACATTCCACAATTAAGACGAAAGATGTGTAACTCTCAGAGCCTGTCAGACGCGACTGTTTGTCTTATGTCTGCTATGAGGCTTCCTTTATTATTATTATTAACACAGAGTAAAATCTAATATACATTTACAATGTTTCTGTGTCAAAGTATTAGGTACATTTGGCAGTACTATTCAGTATAGGATTGTATTAAGATTGGATGAGTGAGTGTATATGAAATATAAAATATAAAATCATAATATGTGAGTATATTACTTGATATAGTTAGTTTTACTGGAGCTACGTGGTAGATACTACGAAAACAACACAATTGCCTCTTCAATGGCAATAGATAAAACATGCCCGAAGAAAGCATACAAGTAATGACACACAGACTACATCTACAAAACTACTTCAACACTAACGCAGGTGAAAACAACACAACACACATGCCAACCAGTTTCAAATGTACCTGTCTAGAAGTAGTAGTCTGGAGCCCTTTCTGTTGCTGTCCTGAGTGTTGTGAGTGTAACTGTGTGTGAGTCAGTGTGGGAATCCACTGCTGTCTTGCCTTACATGGAAGGGAGAGGCTCCAAAAGCCAGCCCAACCCTATTCTACCAGACCTGGTCCTGCCTCCAACTCCTGGAGGTCCTCACAGCTCCCCCTGCAGGAGAGAGAGGGGCACTGCACTGGCCAGAGTGAGCAGAAGACAGACGGGTTGTTAAGATGGTTAGATTTTGAGCACGATTGTTTTTATTAATATTCGATCTGTTCGGAATTCTGTGCATTTGACATGTTTTCCCTAGTTTTAAGAATTTTAGTTTAGACTAGCAAAAATGTCATACGACGCGACTACAAGACTTTCATTATATGAATAAGTGTGCAGGCATATCAACCTGTGTGTGGTTATGTGTGTGTGTGTTTCTATATAGCATGTCTGTCACCACTAAATGCAAGTGTCTTACAGTATAGCACACAGGTAGATAAATAGCTTGCACAAAAGTGAATCCTCCTCCCTACATGGTGCCAGCAGTAGAGCCCTGGTGTAGAATGTGGGGTGTGTTATATAACTGAGATCAATGAAGTGTCTTTATGTAAGAGTCCCTTCACATGAAATATGCATAAGGTAAACAGGGCTATACAAATGAATGTGTGTGTGTGTTTAAGTGTTTGTGCATTAAGTGTGTGCATGTGCTTGTCTGTGTGTACATACCTGCTCTCTCTCTCTCTCTCTCTCTCTCTCTCTCTCTCTCTCTCTCTCTCGATCTCTCACTCTCTCTCTCTCTCTCTCTCTCTCTCTCTCTCTCTCTCTCTCTCTCTCTCTCTCTCTCTCTCACTCGTCTCTCTCTCTCTCTCTCTCACTCTCTGTGTTTGTGTGTATACATACAGAAGGTTTCAAGTGCATTATAAGATCCGAATGATCTTGTGAATGTCTTCTCCCTCCCGTGTGTGTGTGTGTAATGCACATGATAGAGTGTGCTTGGTCTCAGGGCATAGCCCGAGGGCATACCTCGGGCTAATTCAAGACCCTGTGCCTGGCCCACATCTTAAGTCCATCTAGTCAAACAGGATGGTTCAGTCCACCTCCTATACATCAAATCAAATTACATCAGGTCAGATTAAAGGTCCTGTTCCTGTCTTTGCAGCTCCAAGTCGTCCAATCCTTTAAGTTTAGTTACTGTGTGAATGTCTCTGACTGCACTGAGTGCACTAAACCCAGAGGGAATGTCACTGCATAGAGGAACAGGTAGTTCAGGAGGTAAAATGCCATGTGTACGGAAACTACAAGACTGTTCACCAAGAGGTGTACAGACCTCGGGAGAAATAGGTTTTTGCCCAAGGGCATTCTAACACGTGTTCACAGTCCCAGTCCACGCCTCCCGTATCAAAGAGGCTGACAAAAATCAAGCGAGGTCAGAAAGTTACAAAGCAAAAATAATCTATGATTGTTTTCCTTCCAGATGACAAAATGCTTCTAGTGCCAATTTAAATCAATTGAATATGTCAAATACATCATACACTTCAGGCATACAAAGAGCATTATGCAACAAACTGGACAGGGTCCAAAACTGAACTGCCTGGGGTGAGGGCCATTAAACATTGTTGAGTTTGTTTATTTAGCGAGTTGTGTTTGTATTGTGTCAAATAATTGAAAAGGTCTCCAAAATTAAGAGTCATTTATTAACAAGTAACAAGAATAGGCAAATGTGTTAAAAACAACATAGGGCTGTGATTTTCTACTTTGTGAAACCACATAAAATAGTTTTGAACACAACAATGATCAAACTGCACTTCCAGTTTTTCTTCAAGTCTTAAATCAAAGGTTGAACTTGAAGGAAAAAATGCAGGCTGCTGCATTTCATAGATGACACTTTAATGTTCAAGCCAAGGTCCCACAGGTGTTCACTATACTGCAGGTAGGCCTATGCCATGCAAATTAACTGTCACGGACACGGCGTCTGAGCGCCGATCTGCGTCACCAGAATATTAGACGCATCTGTTTTGTATTTACTTATTAGGATGGCTATATAAGATGAGTTGTCTCTAACCTCGTTGTGAAGTCTTATTCTTTGTTTTGTTATCGATGGCCGTGTGTTCTGTATCTTGTTTATTTCTAAGTAAAGTCCTCGTGCACGTTCTCCCCAACACGCTGACTCATTAGATAGAACAAAATGACTTGCCATTCTTAGAAATAGATATTAACCATTCAGTGTTTGGCATTCCGTTAATGATAAACTTGAACCTCTCTTACGGATTTATTTATTTATTTTTCCACCTTGACTAGAAGCTGTTGCCATATAGGCCAGCTGAACTGTAAATGACATGATGGATATGGATAGTGCTCTAATAATCTAGCACAGGGAGGCTACTGTCAACGTGGTTAGTGTTGTAAAATGCTCAGTAGGCTTCTCTTTATAGGCAAAACTATAAATCCTCCACATTCTACACAATGGTGACATATAGCCTGAGCCTAGTTAAACAAATACCACGGGTCAAGTGAAACACGAAATGAATGCAAACAAAATTCAAGAAAATGTGGGTCCGTTATCAGAAGTCAAATTACTGACAATATTGCATCACTTACATTCATTCCTGTATCCCTTCTGACATCTTCGTTGGTATAAAATATTTGCGTAACGTTGTTCATCTTCTCTTGTGCAGCAGGACTTTGAAGAGAGGACATATGTAGGCTATCCTTATTGTCGATTTGACACAAACGTTTTCGCGGGAACCATTCAACAGTTGACTCGAGTCGATCGTACTGTCATTGAATGATTTGTCCATGAACGACCCACTTCAAATCACTTTTCACTCATTGGCTTGCCCTCAGACGACTAAATACTAACAATGACTTGTCCTATCCGCTGAGATGAAGTCACGCGCCCTCAACTGTCAGGAATGTTGAAAACTTCAAACTATGACCGAAGCAAGGAATGCAAATGCAGCATATATAGGCCTACGTTAGGTAAGCATCGTCTCAACTGGACTGGTAAGAAACTAGAACAGGGGCTGATTGAAATTAATGTGAGCCATGCAGCAGATTTGTGTCCTACTAAGGAATCACACAAACACTGTGTTAATTTCACTGACCTCATATTTGTTTATGTTCACAATCCCACCACCAGGAAAAAGTTTCATATGATTCCATCATGCCATGTTGTTTGCTGTCTACAGTTCTGTGTTCTCAGATAGGCCCCTTTCTCATGGCTGTGATTCCTGTCAAAGGTTGCTCAGCCAGAGAACCAATCAGCTTTCATCCACTGCTTAGTCACAGCTCCAAATTGGATTGAGACTTAATTGATAGCTATTGGAAGCATCTAACAATAACAGTTTCCCAGCATTAAGGATGTGCTGCCAACCATCCCTATTCTATTTTAGTACAAGCATTACCATACTATTATTATATACTGTAAAACCAATACTCTTTCACAGACATCAACAGTACCCATAGTGTAAACTGCAATCCAGGAACAGAGGTTGGTGGTAAATGGGCTAGAGATGGGTTATTTGTTCTTCCTGGTGGATGCACAGGTCTTCTACTACAGTCTTAGATGTTGACTTTGTGGTGTATAGCCCAGTACACATTCTGCACTACATGACACAATCAAGAGTTTTTTCAAGGTGTTAATATTCTGGAGTCATGCACTGCACGTCACAGAAACACAATGACATTCTTCACATATGACCATTTAATCCTTTTCTTCCTATAGCATTTCATCAATTTAATACCAACCTATTCATGACTTTTAAACCCAACCCAATGCGAACATGAATTTGCATTTTCAAGGCTCACATATTGGAACAAGTCTTTGTCAGATTGTATGTCGAAACCTCTCAACTTAAAAGGAACTGTTGTTAGATTGATTTGTCAGGTAATGTATGCAAAACCAGGTGCAGGTTACGTCAATGCAGCAACTCAATGACACTAGAATCTACTGCATGGCACCTATAGCCAATGGTCTAAAGTAGTGCTAAGACAGAATGTATGTTTGTGCATGCAAAGAAGTTGTGTGTAGAAATTAAGTACATCATTATTTTCTTTAACTGTGTCAATCATCCGAAACCAGCATGCTTTCTTTCTTTTCAGTCAAATTTGTATCTAAATAGAATGTATAATTGCCCTTTTTACAAGAAATGTCTCAGATACCCATGACACTGCACCCAAAACAACCTAAAACTCTCAAGGAAGACATTGGACAGGAGTCATTCAGGCAGAGGAACCATGAGGTCAAGGGACACGGACAAGGAAAGACGAGAGAGAGAGATGGAAACAGAGAGACACACTCACACACTCACACAGAGTGTAGTTAACTTGGCCAGACAAGGCGGACTGCTGGGACTAGAGCCGAGAAGCCTGGATAAAGAGGAGCCAGACAGAGGATAATGACTTGATGTCTCCTGTAATTACAGTAAACTAACAGGGGGATTAAGGGCTAGCTAGCTATATTTGCAGGGGAATGCAACCAGCTCTATAATTACAGTCTCTTGCAGGGCTGCGATCACTGCAGTCCACACATCAACAGGAGAGAGAATAGGATATGTATGATCATTATTATGACATGCAAAACAATAGGAGGAAGTCAGATTGGTCATTTAGATTTAAGAGAATTAAGTGATGTTGAGTGTTCCTTCCGTGAAACATGGGGGAGTTTTGACATGTTTAATGGGGTGAAATGGAGAAGAGGCGGTTTGATTAGCGTGGTTGTTGTAGAAAAAGCTCTGTTCAGTTACTTGCAGCAATGTCATGGAGTTCCCAGAGCATAGCATTGGCATGATGTCATAGAAAGCTCACCATCTACAGTGGCATGGGGTAAAGGTTTGTGTGACTGTTGCTATGTAATAAGGGAGTTGGACCATTTGCTCTTAATAAAGAGTACAGAAGATATAAGTGATTTGCTATTATACAGGATCGCTGCCTCTGGTAAACCTTTTCCTTTCACTTTATGGATGAATACGTTGGCTCATCCCTGTCCTGCACATAATCAGACTGACTCAAATCGTAGTGGGTGAAATTGTCTGAGATACAATGTAAAAAATAAAACAACCCATTCATCTTTATGTACAAAGTCAAAAATGTATTTGAGATAGCAAAGTGTCAACATTCTAGAAAAGCGCAGACAATTGTGCACTACATATCAAATATACCATATATCAACCATATAAACATACAATTTTCATCTTTAGAATACCAAGAATATTTAGCTTCACAAAGACATGTTAAACAGAACAGTAGGTACTGAGTTTCCGACAATTCACTTGTTTGTAAGAAAAAATTATAATCTAAAAGGCAGTGGCAAGGAGAGAAAATTACACGTAATTTGAAGTCTAACCTTGGGATTCAAAGTCAAAGAAATGTATAATCAACACAATTATTTGCAGCAGCAAAGTACAACACTGAACACAAACAACCATAACTACAACTTCATCTGATAACAGGTAACAATAAAACCTTAAGGCATTTCAGTAGAGGCTATAAAGTTCCAGAACAGCCTGGGGGTTTGAAGGCATGGACAGAAATAAAAAGAAGAATGTATCTATAGCTGAGAACTTCCCTTGGAGGGTAAACAAACTGTAAACCTGACTGACCTGAATATCTGGTGTTTAAGTGAAACCAGAAACATTTGGGCCTTCCTGTAAGCTGCCCTAAATCAAAGGCTGAGGGTACCAAAGAACCCATTAAGTTTACTTCAGATAAAAAGATATACCATCACCAAAGTAACATAGAAGACATGCTACAAACACGAAGGGTAAAGCAGTTTCATGTATAGTAGTCATGTCGTGCCTGGAGCTTAACACTACAACATTGAACATAAAACCGCAGTGCTTAAGAACATATTAGGGACAAACATGCGTGTTGCCTTTTGGATTTAAAACAGTATGCTCTGGGAGTCGGAAAAACGTGCAAAAGTTGTGAAAACTGTAAAAATCCACGTTAACAACTTCAAACAACTATAAAAGTAATTTCTCGTTTCATGAATGTTCTGCATCAGTGACTGTTGGAGTAATGATGCAGTAATACACAGTAATAAGCATTCTGCAAAACACCTCAAGAAGATCAAAAAACCCTGTCACTCCAACTAGATTGATATGCTTCCCTTGTGATACGGAACATTCATGAATAAAGCACACTTATCACAGCCGAAGGTGCCAGGATGGAGTGCCAGAATGCTACTCTGTACTGGCAGAATGCCTGGTTTTGAAACAGCCAGCTTTATAATAGCTCCTCTTGAACATTGTAATGTTGGCTGCAAGGCATCTATGTAGTGCTTGGCATCTATGCTCATCATTAAGCCCTAAAAACTTCTCCTTCTGACAATCCAAGTTAAAGTCTGAAACACTTCATTGAAAACCCTCTTGTTTTTCACCCGTTTCTCTCCCTCTCTCCCTCCCTCGTACTCTAGCAGTTGGTTGTCTGCAGTTGTGCCTCGGTGAGGATGGAGGCGATGCTGTTGGTGTCATACAAGCCGTCCTCGTCCTCCGAGCTGAGGTTGGATGACCCCAGGACCGGGCGGCGCGCCTGCTGTGCCTTCCTCCTGCAGGAGACAGCATCACACACCACTGAATCTGGAGCGTTTATCCAAAGCAAGCTGTGCAGAGTACGCATACCAGGAAGTGCTGGTACATACCGAGAGAATGCCTCAGATACTGTGCTTCAGATCAAATGTTTTTTTTTACTGCAGGAAAGTTTCAGAAGAATTTAAGACATTCAGTGAGTGATAGAAGAACACCACCTGCTGGATCTGAGGGGTATCACATTCAGCCTCTAGGAAACACGGAAGCGGGAGTGATCCAGGAGGAATGTAAACTACAGCAGTAATAACGAGTATAGTGGCAGAGTCATGTCCTGCATGTGATCACTAGTATACCACAGTCATGTCCTGCATGGGATCACTAGTATACCAGAGTCATGTCCTGCATGGGATAACTAGTATACCACAGTCATGTCCTGCATGGGATCACTAGTATACCAGAGTCATGTCCTGCATGGGATAACTAGTATACCACAGTCATGTCCTGCATGGGATCACTAGTATACCAGAGTCTAGTCCTGCATGAGATAACTAGTATACCAGAGTCATGTCCTGCATGGGATCACTAGTATACCAGAGTCATGTCCTGCATGTGATAACTAGTATACCACAGTCATTTCCTGCATGAGATAACTAGTATACCAGAGGCATGTCCTGCATGGGACAACTAGTATACCAGAGTCATGTCCTGCATGGGATAACTAGTATACCAGAGTCATGTCCTGCATGGGATAACTAGTATACCAGAGCCCTGTCCTGCATGAGATAACTAGTATACCAGAGTCATGTCCTGCATGGGATCACTAGTATACCAGAGTCATGTCCTGCATGAAATAACTAGTATACCAGAGTCATGTCCTGCATGAGATAACTAGTATACCAGAGGCATGTCCTGCATGAAATAACTAGTATACCAGAGTCATGTCCTGCATGAGATAACTAGTATACCAGAGGCATGTCCTGTGTCTGGAGTCTTACTTGAGCTCAGCCTCCAGGGCGGAGACCTTCGCCTGCTGAGTGTCCTGCAGCTCCTGCTGCTCCTCCAGCTCCCTCAGAACCTTCCGGCGCACCCCCTCCAGACGCTCCACCTCGCTCTCACTCTCGTCCACCTGCCTCTTCAGGGCCTTCACACGCAGTGCCAGCTGGGATGAAAGAGAGACAGGTGGGGGTTTAACGGGGGGGGGCAACGGAACGTTCAGGAAGGCTTTGAGAGGATGAAAAACTTCAACATCAGCTGGATGACTTTGTGAAAAGGGAAGACAAGAGTTCCATGTGCTCCATGAGGAGAGGTTGGAGAGTGGTCGGGGGAAAGATAACACACGGGACAGCCAGGAGGAGGCAGAGAGATGCTGCTCAGATGACGTGAGGCTAGCACGTCGTACCTGATCTCTCTGCTCGGCGTGTGTGTTCCTCTCCTGGTCCAGAGTGATGTTCAGGTCCTTCAGCTTCCTCTCCATTCTCTTTTGGGAGGCCTGGATACTGCCCTTCTCCCTGACAAGTCAGAGTTATGGTGCATGTTGTCACTACGAGTTGCAGAGCTTGTTAAAAAGGGCAGGGCTCCTTTAAGAGAGCACGGATATTAATAGGATTAGTATCAAGCAGAAGACAATTAGTGACTGTGCACATCAGACCAGCGGTTAATCTCATCTTTAAACAGAGCTAGCGTGTAATACAACAGCTACACAAATTCTATAAAAAATATGTGTAAAAGCTTGGAAATACCCCGACACACAACAGTTTGGGTTATTACATGTGCACGCTATGCCCAGTTGTTTTGCATGCGTGCTCGTGTGTGCGCACCTCTCCTCGCTGCGCAGCCTCTCCTCCAGCTCCTGGACTTTGCCCTCCAGCAGTGAGATTCCAGCCGGAAGTCGAGTCTGGCCCTCCATGTCCGCCACGCGAGACTTCAGATCCTTCACCTGACAAGAGAGACACGCTCAGGCCGGACCATAACCCAGGCCATAACCCAGGCCATAACCCAGGCCTCAGCCTGCACTGGGGCACCCATAAGGTGCCTCTCTCATGGCGGGTACCTGTCTCTCCATGGAGCTCTTGTCCATCTCCAGGTCGTGTCTGGAGGATCGCTCCTGCAACAGGTACGCGCGGAGCTGGTCCACCTGTGAGAGGAAGGGGAGGACGGAGAAGCGTCAGCGGCCGTCTGAGGGGAGGCTTGTTGTCAGGTGACGCTCCAGACAGGTGGCCCCCCCGCGTGTTCTCACGTCTCTACCTGTTCTCTGCTGCGTGTGATCCGGTCATTCAGAAGCTCCACGCTGCTCTTCTCCTCGTCCAGCTCAATCTCCATCGTCTTCACTTGATCCTGACACACAAAACAGAGAGTGAGGAATCCTATATTTTCTAGAAATCGTCTCATACCACTGGCTCGATGAGACCCGTTTTTCACCAGAACCTTTGCCCCCTGCAAGGGCGTAGGTTTGGTTTGAACATTGGTGGGGACAGGTTTACCATACACTATTTTGCTATCGATGCTCCTACCTAAACAGAGCATGAGCAGAAGGCGTTTGTGCAAACACACACACACCCACATACACAAGATACTGCGTTAGGCTACATACAGTAGGTCAGAAGTGTCAAAATATATTCAGGTTTATTCAGAGTTCTGTAACAGTACGTACATCCAGTAGTTAACTAAACTTATTTCTGAAGCTAATATTAGCTATATAGCTCAATTTAATAATGGTTTGGCTTGTCTTCAATGTCATGGACGTCTTCGCTGCTACCCTCATCTTCACATGAACTGTCACTGCCCCTCTCAATGTCCAAATCCTTCCTAGCATGTGGACCAATCTCCTTAAAAACAATTAAAATGACACATGTAGCTACACTATCAACTAATGTATACTTTTAGAACCAGCTAGGCACATTATTCAATCTACAGTAGATTGTTTGTTGAATCCACGAATTTTGTAAAGTTTTTTCACTATTTTAATCACTTAAAATCCACAACTGTGACCCTGTAGCTCCAACTGCCTCTTCCATGTCTGAACTGCTGCCTTCCATTGCTTCATTTTCCTAATAGAAATAGCAGTTTGGTATGACTATATTAACAAATCCTTTTAGTTTGCAGGTATAGCTAGCATGGCTTTGACCGCAACTACGGCATATTCAAGACAAAGAATGTCCGATAGCTAGCAAGCAGACAATTCCGTAGTTGAGTTCTAGAGCTAGCAAAGGCTCGTTAACGTTAGAGATACTATACATTTTCAACAATAATATACAGGAGTGTAATATAATTCGATTTTATAGTTTTTTATTCACTCAATGTTAACTTATACCTCACAGGAGTAGCTGCCAAAAAGCCAATTCTCAGTCTCGGTTCAACGCTCACTTGACCACCGTTAGCTGACTGGCTGACACGTTGTGATCAGCGCTCTCCTGCCAATCAGGAGTAACGATGACCTTGAGAGTTAACCAATTGTGGAGCAGAACATTTTAAAATAATGAAAAATATATATTTAGACTCGCAATTATTGGTAGGGACATGTCCCTACCGTCCCTACCTAAATTTACGCCTATGGCCCCCTGTATGCCCTCACCTCCAGGGCCCTGATCTCCCTGCCTCGGTCGGTGTGGGAGCTTCTATCCGACTCCAGCTCGCTCTCCAGGTGCTTGAGGCGGCTGCTCAGTAGGTCTCTCTCTAGCTGAGCGCCGTCTCTCTCCTCTCCACACGCCAGCAGATCTTTCTTGAGACGGCACACCTGCAGGAACAAGGTCCAAACACGCTCAAAGCCACACAAAAAAAGTCTTCCCTCCTCTTTTCTCCTTCTCTTTTCTTCGGCCCCTCACCCCTCCCACCCCTTCCTCACCTCCTCCTGCAGGCTCTTCTGGGCTGCCTGGGCCCTCTGCAGCTCAGCCAGCCTGTCCTTGCTGTTGCGCTGGACATCCAGCAGGTCCCTTCTGGAGCGCTCGCGGTAGTCGTCCAGCTGGCTCTGCAGCGTCTGCACCGACTGGCGAGAGTCCCCCATCATCATCTCCATCTGGAAAGGGGGGGGAGAAGGAGAGGATGGATGGATGGATTATTGACAACCTCAAAAGAGCATAACTGTGCAACCACACTCTCTCAATTCCTCCCACTCCCCACCTCTCTTAATACACACACACACACATACACGCACCTCCTTGTTGATTTTCTCCAAAGCCCTGTCCAGTAGCCTCTTCTGCTCCTCCAGGTCGCTCTTGCCCCTCTTCAGCACCTCCCTCTCCACGTCCCTCTCCTCCAGGCGCCGGCTCAGCTCCTCCTTCTCCTTGCCCGCTCGAGAGGCTGCTCGTCTGGCCTCCTCCAGCTGGGACCTCAGGGAGCGGTTCTCGTCCTCCAGGGCCTGCTCGGTGTCTGAGCTCAGGGGGACGCTGGAGTGGAGACGCTGTGGAAGGACACAGAACACCCAGGAGTGACTTCATCAGGCAATTTAGTTGAATAAAAAATGTGGTTTTCATGTCAAAAAACTGGTTTTCTATGTGTCAGAGCACCGGTCCTGTGTGTATATATGAGTCTCTCCAGTGAATGTGTTGTACCATGCGGGCTAGTCTCTCCCTGAGACGCGTGTTGGTTTCCTGAAGCTCCAGGTTGGTCTCTTTGGTGCTCTCCTGATCCAGCTGTGAAGGTGGGAAGGGGGTTGTGTGAAAACCCTTCAATCAAAACACATTTAAACAATCAGGATGGGTTAAGGACACTGATGTCTCACCTCCTTTGTCTTCTCCAGTGCCTTCTGGAGCTCATCCCTGTCTCTCTGTGATTGGTCCTTCAGCCT
Organism: Mallotus villosus; assembly: GCA_903064625.1. Lineage (NCBI taxonomy): Eukaryota > Metazoa > Chordata > Actinopteri > Osmeriformes > Salangidae > Mallotus > Mallotus villosus. The sequence goes on from CAEFZP010000381.1 coordinate 66,524, forward strand.
GTCGATCTCGGCGCTCAGTCTGGCCTCCTTCTCTTCGCTGGCTGCCCTCAACGCTCTCAGCTCCTCCTCCTTCTTCCTCGACTCGGCTCTTTGTCTGTCGAGCTCTGAGCGAGTCTGCTTGATATCGTCATGGCGACGCTGAGGGTCCTTAAAAAGAAAAAGTAATGAACGGATGAATTAAGTGCATGTGGAGAGGAATGTTCGTGAGTGAGCATAATGAGTGTGTGAGACAGTAAGTGTGTGTGCGTGTGTGAGTGTGTGCGCTTCAGTGTGCGAGGGAGGGGGGGGAGAAGGAAATTCAAGAATTAAACCAGTTTCTTTGTGAATTGCTTTGTAAGCGGGAGTTACCCGTGAGTCTGTGTCATCTAGCACAGGTGTCTTCTTCATGGACATCTGAAGCTTTTTCAGCTCCTCCTCAAACTCATCCTTTTCCAGGTGAGCTCTCAGGAGACTAGACAAAGAAAACAGACAGTGAATCATTAACACCACACCCGGTGTAAACAATAACACGCACACACTGGGGACTATGAAGCATCACAAACAAACACACAGGACGTTCTACCTTCAGACACCTAAAAACCTGAATGAAAATCACTGAATCAATAAGGTTTTATACTGATCGAGTGTTCGAGTTAATCACAGATACCATATTGATCAGATACCTGATTCTGATTGTCACAATGCACGAATGCAAAGTTGACTTGAAGTTGAATCATCATTCATCATGTTAAACTTGATTGAAATGAAGTAGGATGAAGTAAATCAATTGATTCATAAATCTCAACTGGTTGCTCATTGGATTGTAGAAAAAAGACGTATTGTTGTTATTGAATGGTCAGTTGTTATTGAATGGTCAGAACTGAATGATCAGCCAAATGTCACTTGGGATGCACGCAGGAGGGTTGCACATCTCAAGTGAAGATTTGACTGTGACACAAAGCTAGTCTACCGTCCTCAGATCACACAGAGTGAGTTAGAGCTTCTCCCTCACATGCATGTGGCGCTCTCCAGTCTCTTCCTGCCCAACACAAAGTCAAGGAGGGAAAAAAAGGAACAAAGAGTGACCGCGTTAAAGTGAAGCAATAGTAGAAAACGGTCGACATTTTCAAGCCTGAAATACCTTTACCAGGTCAAAATGACCTGAATTCAAACCCATTTTCCTTTGACTTTAGGATTTGAACTTGGACATACATCTTGCGAAATATGTGCACAAGGACGTTCTCAGAAATGGAGTCGATACCACAGAGCAAACACTTGACCATGAAGAGAGGTTATGTTTAGAAAAAACACAGATAGGACTTATCTTAAAACTGGAGTCTAATCTTGCTTTTGCTTACTGGCCCACCTGACATAGTGTTGGCATGACAACAGAGTGCCCTGTTCTCCAACCACGCGTTGTGTTTGACTAAGGTAGTCAAGACATTGCTTCACATACAGCACAGAGAGAGGGGACAGCGTTGGACAGACACGGCGTCCTCCCACGGGAGGTGGTGTTCAGCGTGAGCGTGGCTGCTAGCTGGAGGGACAGACTCACTCTTGTTTGTTGTTTTGGAGTTCCTCTGTGGCCGTGTCCAGCTGGGACCTCCACAAGCCCTCTTGGTCTCGGCAGCTCTCTAGCTCCTCCTCCAGGCTGAACATGGACTCGTTCACCTTCTGCCTCTCCTCTTCGATCTGCTGCTGCGACTGACACACGGGGAGAGACCATCGAGGGGGATTGGGTACAAGACCTGTGCATACATGGTACCTTAAACGATCACATATAGTACCCAGGTGTAAGGCATGTGTGGTGGCTGTGCTCAAGCATGTACCTCGTCTTGTCCAGCTATTTCCATACCCCAGTCTATACCCTCCCTGTGACAGAGTGGTCATTGGACAGCTGAGAACAAGCTCAAGCTTGTCCTTCCTCCCTTCCCCCACCCCCCCTCTTCCTAGATGTCTAGACGTCTACCTGCGAGACCTGCTCCATGGTGGAGTGGAGGGTCTCCATGTCCCGGTGGTATTGCTCTCGGAGGACCTCCATCTCCCTGTCGTGAGACTCCACCTCGTCCTTGAGCGCCCCCTTCAGGGCGGTCAGCTCCCTCTCGCGCTGGTGCAGCTGCTCCTCCTGCCGCTGCCGCAGCATGGCCGCCTCGGCCAGCTCCGCCTTCAGCATCATCACATCCTGTACCGGGGGAGGGGGGGGGGATGAGGGGTTCACGTAAGAAGGGGCAGTACTCATTATTTACAGTTCTGAACATGTGAGTCTGTGTGTGTGTGTGTGTGTGTGTGTGTACCGTCTGCAGTGAAACTGTGTCTGGAGAGTTCTCCGAGATTCCCCTCAGCTCTTCCTGAAGCTCCGCCAGTTGGTCTTCATGCTGACGGACGCGAGACTCCGCCTCTTCCCTGGCCATCCGTAGCTGGGTCAACCTTAGGGAGGAGCCGATCCATAATCAAAATACTCATCAAGCAGCAAAGCAGTGGATTTAAAAGACACACCAAAAGCTATCTTCCAAAGTGAAGGGGCTTGACTAGTTTTTGATCGAAGGGGGAGTCCTTACTCTTCCTGGGCCTCCAGCAGTTCACTTTGTTTGCTGTCTAGTTGTTTCTGCAGCTGGGTGTTCTCATGAAGACGCTCTTCCAGATCCTTCTTTAGGTTTCTGTCAACTCCTGATGGCTGAGAGCACACACACAAACACACACACACATTAGCACAAATATAACACAGCAAACTATAGAGCTATTGTGTCTCCTCCTCAGGTACAGTATGTACTGTACAGTATCATCCAAACTAAGTCGTCCAATAAGGAAAACATCCTAGCTTTCCATGCAGCCATCAAAGCTACTGATAACAGGACTAAACAAGCTCAAATTCTTTCCAGTGGCTACAGTAGCTCAATTGTATAGCAGGCAGGACACGGTGTGAGAAGCAACCCATTTTTCATACTTCAGAGTACCACCGTCCTTCAACACAAGCGACTCCATTTCAGCGTTTTCAAAGAGCAAAGCTGAAGCGTGCCTTATCCGCCGCCTACACCAGAGCTGCACTGTTTGTCAGGACCGCTAATCCCTGAATAGACCCGCAGCACCAAGAGCTTGATATGAAACCCTCCTACACACTCATTCTACAGAGTTTAGATGGGGCTCAGAGAGAGAGAGAGAGAGAGAGAGACAGAGAGAGAGACAGAGAGAGAGAGACAGAGACAGAGAGAGACAAGTCAGCCTTGAGGATCTGTCATTCCACTTGTTCGGGGTATCCGACTTTGATTATCGAGTGTGCATTGGAAGAGATTCTTGTAGCTTTAATGAAAGTGTGATGATAGGCAACACAACCTCATGCATGACCGCGCTAGCTAGCGCACCAGGAGCAAGCCCTCACCAAGAGAACCAGGAAATAAAATAAACAGTCCCCAGGTACGAATGAGGGCTGAAAAACAAACCCTCTTCCTTATCACAGGATACTCTCAGTATCTGTAGCTCTCAGTCAATGGCTTTGTCCTCCACCACTCCTAAAATGACCCCTCATTAGCAGTAACTGGGGCCTAGGTAAGACGGACACTTCCCGCCCCACGTTGCTATGGATACCACAGAACACATGACCCCACAGAGGGACACTTTCCTCCAGCTAGCCAACCACCACCTGGTGCCGGGTTCCAGTCCAATTCAATTATTGATGTGTTCCAAAGACCGGGACTGCACTGCCCCTTATCATCTTCCCTCTGCGGGTGCAGCGTTGCTAAGAGACCACAGGGATGATTTGAATGCACGCATAACAGGCATAGATACAAACCCAGTGAGAGTTACGTAATAAGAGTTCATACTCAGGAGGTTAAACAAAAATATACTGTATATTTACATGCTGCACACGCATGCATGAATATGGACGCATGCGCAAAAAAACTAATGTCATTAGCATTTGACGACACCAAGGCTACTACGACTAAGACTATTCTGTACAATAAATACTGTACAGAGAACATAAAGTGACAAACAGGAGCTTAGTCTGTCCAGCAATGCAGAGATACTGCCAAAACTAGGCAGATCATTTGAAATTCTCCGCACGACACTTAATCTTCACATTTTTCCTCTGTTAACACGAGGGGCCTTGGAGACAGACAAGCTTACTGGCAAACAAAAGAGTGCATCCCTTTCACACACAGGCCCCTACATCCTCACATAGAGTCAAGTCAAACACACAGACATACATCCACTCACTTATCCATCCACTCACTTCTACCTTGGCATCGTTTGGTGTCTCATTGACATGGTTGACCTTTCGACTGATGGACAGGTCACTGGGCCTGGTGCAAAAACAAACGTGGCAAGAGTAGTGCCTGATTAGATGGGTCGCCATGTGGCCTGATGGGAAGGATTTGACTGACTCACTCTCTCACGTACCCTTCCTTCAGGAGCGAGGGGATGGCCTGCTTTATCAGTGCTTCCTCTCCGTTGATGACCTCTGTGCTTCGACCCCGCTCCCTCAGAGGGGGGGGCATCCCCTTTGATGAGAGAGAGAGAGAGAGAGAGAGCAAGAGCAAGAGCAAGAGCAAGAGAATAAAAGACAGAGAGAGGAAAGGTAGACCAGGGTTCAGATAACATGAATGATTATTACCAGCACAGGGAGTCACAAATAGCCATTTGACTCACAGGTTTCTTGGGTGGAATGGCTGGAGGAATGTCCTTGGCAGGTGTCTTGTTGATGCTCGCTGGCTTGGAGGCAGAGAGAGCCGTCCCCTTGGCAATGGAGACGGGGCTCTTTCCTAGGCTACCGTGAGGAGGGGTGGAGGAGGCGGAGAAAGGCGTGAGAGAGGAGGCGTAGGGGTTGGGAGTAGTAGTCGGGGGAGGAGTCACAGAGTCTTCAGGAGCGTTCTTCCGGGCATCCAGACTTCGGGAGCGCCTGCGTTCGTCGAACCTGAGCCGCTGTCTGGCTCCGGTGCGCCCCCTGGTTTGCACGCCAGGATTGCTGCTGTTAAACTTGCTGATGAGCTTGTTGATGGGAGCAAGGGAGTTGGTGTCTATGGCGGCCACAGGCTCCTCCTCCTCAAACGGCACTGGTGGAGGGGGTTCTGGGAATGTCTCCGGGGTTAAATCGAGCTTTTTCCCGCTGTATCTGCCAAGTGACCCAGTAAGCCCCACCCCATTCTTATTCCCTCTAAACCCCACCCCTTTGAGACCAACAGGCTTGAGCCCCGCCTCGTTAAACAAATCTTCGTCCTGATTGGGCCAGCTGCTGTCCTTTTCTACTCCATTGGTCGGTTTCGGACGGGGGTCCATCTTCGCTCTGTCTGCTGGCCCCTCCCTTCCTGTCCCGCCCTCCCCCTCCCCCTGGGTCCCTGCCTGGCCGTCCCCTGGGGGTCTCCTAAAGGGGCTCCCAAAGGCCTCCTGCTCTTCTGTCGGGGAGGCTGAGGAGACTGGGGAGCTGGCGGGCTGGTCAGGTTTGTACGGGTTTGGTATTTCTCCAGGGTCCTTCCCTCTAGGCAGGCTACTGTAGGGGGAAGCAAGCGCTGAGCTTGGGGCCTTGGGCTGCACCTCGGGGGGAGCGGTCTTCAGCTGGACCCCATACGAGTCTCCTTTCTCCCCATCCTTCAGGACCACATAGGGCTGCCCGGATATGCCCTGCACTCGAACCGCAACGCCGTACTTGTTGGAGGGGGGCGTTGCGTTATTGCGACCCCTGGTCTTTTCCGGGTAGCCCCCGCCAGTGTCATGGAGGTCTTTGATGAAGCGGATCTGAACACCGTAGTCCACAGGGGGCTTCCTGTCCGAGGAGAGAGCGCTCATGTCGACTTCCTGAGCTGCGAGAGACCTGCACAAAGAGAGGGATGAGAGATATTCAAATGGGTTCTAAGAATAGCACCTTCCTGAGAACAAGCTACTTAGTTTTTCAATTTCTTTGACAAAACATTATATAAAAAGGAAGTGCCTGGATTATTTTTTCCCTAGTGATCTCTATTCTTCCTGTTCTCCTTCTGAAGCCATGAATCTTAAGGAGTACACAGTCTTTCTAGATCTAACTAAGAACTGGTTCTGACTCACACAGTTCTTCATATTGACTTACTCCCCCCACTGTTGTTTGTTATGATCTCTCTCTCTCTCTCCCTCCCTCTCTCTCTCAAACAAGCAAATAGCAAATATACATTTAAGGAAGTGCCCATAGATTTTTTACATCACACATTCCCAGATAGGATTTGCATGTTGCTGGTTTTCTAGTATACACCTGTCTCTCCCAAATGCCACTCTCTGCATATAGCTTCCATCATTGCCATGACAACACTGACTCACTATCCGAGATCTCATTGGCTTCGCCATTTGGTTCCTTCTACCTTTACTGTTTAATCACACACTTGGGCATACAGAGACGACCCATCTACATGAGATACTGGGATGATAGCTTATCTAACTCGTTCACTTTCCTAGAACTCCATTGGATTATCTAACAGCAGTGTGCTCTCTATTCATCTCGAGACAATTGGGCCACTGGGACATTAAGGGTCTCTTTATTCAGCTTAAGACCTACTTTTGTCTGTGATGGAGAGAGAGAGACACAGAGTGAGAGAGAAAGACATAAAGGGAGGAACTTGTTATCTATGTGTGTTAGTGTGTCAATGGGAGTGGCCACACCTCAAGCAGCACCACTTCGGAGAACCTAAGGTGCTTCCTCGACTTCTTCTGAGATTCTACCTTTTTTGGTCCATCCGTTTCTATTCTAAAAAGCAAAGCTGCTGACCGTGTTCTGCTTGAATAGAATTTTGTTGACCACCATTAATCAATTTAAATCCAAAGGAACACATAAAACGACCAATGACCCTGTGTGTCGAAACAGGGAGCCCTCCCATGTCCCTCTCCAGACCTGGCCTTGCTAAGATAGCTGGAAAGAGGTGGATACTCCTCCCCATTGTCCAGGCCCCTCGGACCATGAAACACTATGGGTATGCTAGGAATGGGCCCTGTTTCTCCCAGTCCACAGCAATGTCTCCCTAAGCTCTCTGTGTTCACCAGAGCCACTCAGGTGGACGCGTGTTTGCTTTCGCACACCTGCACGCCGCCCTCTGTCCAAGCATGGCTCTTTAGTGTTCATTTTGGGGTGATAAAAGCTGCCTTTCCTAACCTCAACCCTCCAGGCACAGTATCGGTTGAGTTGATAACCTGGAGATGATTAATCAACAGCCAGGGTTAACTGGCTAGTAGGTTACCCTGTAACAGGCTGTGCCCTGGCCAGGCTTTAGGTTAGTAGATTAACCAAGTCAAAGGAAGTATTTGTCTTCTGAAAGAATTCCTAGAATTCCAGACATTCTCTTTATACTAAAAGTTCCGCGTGGTTTGCATTGGTTTAAGGAGCGGATTATGAGCAACTGTACAATTGGGGAGTCGGGGCATCGAATGCACTCAGTCTCACTTGAATCTCGAGATTGTCGTTAGACTCAACAGTGTTTAGTAGGTCTAGTAACTGCATTCCCATGTAGCCTGCTATGTCCAAAAACTTAAGACATAAAGACACTTTCAAATCTGCTACTGCATGGCTGTGTGTGTCAATGGTGTGCAAAAATCATAAACCCAGTCTTACACATAATACTAGCATCCTATCCCATGTTGCATATATTACTCTCTCTTGCTCTCAAACAAAGCACTCCTGTCACAAGGAGTTACTGTGTCAACAGACAGAGGAATGCCACCAAACAGGACTGCAAGTCATCGTCCTTCTCCTCTTCTCATGCCCCTCTAACTACTACTAACGCTCACCACCCAACAAGATGTCTAAACATATGAATATCTGTCACTAACACAAACGCTTTCACAAACAAGGTTTGACCAACCTCAGAATGACAACAGCGACACTTAGATTTGTTTAGGAAGGGTGGCTGTCAATCCATCTGTCTTAAGGTTATGTTGTCATTGTTGAGTGTAGGTGTGTGAGGGGTAGGTAATATGCAAAACAGCAATAAGGGGATAGTTTATCATCAGAGGATCTGTTTTCCTGCAGTTTTCCTGTGCTTTAAATGTGTGCCCCAAGGCATAGCTGTCAGGAAAGTTAAACATTTTCTCATATGTATTTCTCTTTACACACACACACACACACCCTACTGACTGTAGATGCACGCGGACACAAAGACATCAAGATTTACGCACGGTAAAGTAGGCTTGGTCAACTGTATCCAGATTGTTTGAGACTTGGGATATAGCCTACATTTCATTTAACCCACAATGGTACCAACTGCGGATGTTTAATATCGCTCAGATAGCCTACACTAGCTAAAACAGGTAACTAACTGACACCCGACCTGCTGAATTAATTGCGTCACACCCACCCAGCCGGTCAGTCGGTATCGGTTAAGCCGAAACCTGGATGTTTAGGTGGCTTGTGGACCACGAGTTGTTCTCATAGCACAGGAAAAATAGAATAGGATCAGTATGTCATACATCAGAACATGTCATGTTTGCGACGTTATTTTAAAACCTAACATGTCCAACCCGAAAGTAGCCTGCTGCCGCTCTGTGAAACGTTTTCATACAAGTCACAGAGGTTGTTTACCCATCTACACTGGAATGCGCATTAGACTAAATTACCCACACGTAAACTATCTTTCTACCATCTGGATTCAGGTTATTGTTGTGATCAGGGAATGCTGAGCGTAGTGAAGCCGCTGCCAACGCACCACAAAGCCACAGGTGTCCCTGCTTATCCCAAAATATGCTCGATCAGCAAAAATCACTCAGAATACCCGATTCAATAATTCTCTACATAACACATCATCCTCTACTTCACTGAGTACAGCAAACAGTGAGCCGATAGGCTACACAGCTGTGCAAATACAAACGGACGTACCTTCTAAAAACGAGAGTCCAAGTCCGTCGATTAGATATTTTAGAAAGCTGTTTTGTCTTGAGCCCCTTTGATTTTCCTTTGATACGTTTGGAAAAGTTAAATAAAAAAGACGACTCACAATTCCCTTTGGCCAGACTAATTTCTACTGCTGCTCGAGCAACCTGTTGCTAGTACGTACGTCAGATAATAATCGTTTCGCCTGACTTTCGCTATTGGCTGAGGACACCTTGAAAGGCGGCGCCTACTAGCCGTAGTACGCTAGTAAATACCAGTCGAGCACTTTTTCCTCGCGCTTCTAAAATTATGCAGTCATATTTTCTGTCAAAATCACATACATGCAAATATGGTTGACAGTTTTTCTTGTTTTTTTTTACGGGGGGGAGGGGTGCAAAATGAATGTCCGGGCCCATTGGTTTTCTTCATCATACCTGCTATAGTTGCAGTGGACCTATTGTAGGCTACCTCAGTCATTGGGGAAGATTAGTGACACTTTAAAAGTGTTCTTATGTTAAGCAAATCATGTCAGACTGTGCGTATTTTATTAACTGTGGCATTCATTTCTCAATGTAGAACACAATGTAACTATACTTATACCGCGTCGCGACTAATAATCATTTTTATGACAACACAAAATAGGTTAGTGGGTTTACAGTACCCGATTTTAATACCACAATAAGCAACAAATAAAAACGGACAAGGAACAGTACAAAAAATTCTCTTTACTTCAGAGTTCAGTACCTTCCCCTTTCCCCACCCCGTGTGGGAATGGTCCCTCCATATTCCATTAGAGGGGGATGTAGAGCACATTTAACAGCACAAATACCGTACAAAACAAAGGAACGGCTGAGAAAAGGCAACTTGGACAGAAATATTAAGAAAAAAAAAGAAAAAAAAGAAGAGTTACAAACATCTGCCATGACAGAAATATGAAAATTGATATTATTTTCGTTCAGTTATTTGGTCTACTTCAAGGCCTCAAACAGAGACCAAATAAAAACAGATCGGACATGTTTACTGCATTGATTCACATGCAACCCCAAAGACTACACACATCCGATATGACATGTAACTACTTGCTATGCCAACACCATCCAAAAGCACTGATATCACAATTTCTGTGTACAGCAAAGAGATATAAAAACAGTTGAATCAATGTATAAAACCATTAAGTCCATCAACAAAACCAAAGACTCAAAAGATAGTTCCATTTCATTCTGTTCATTGGTTTAAATTCTCCAGCATTCCACAATGGACGGAGGCATGTTTTGGGCGAATGTTCAGGCTGAATATTTATTTACACATATCCTTGTGGTGATATTCTTCTCTCTGGGGTGTGGGAGGTGAGAGACAAGTCTGGTACACAAAGAGGCGGTGGGGATATCATGGGTCTCCTTTGGATTCAACAGATCAGAATGGGCCAGAACCGGTTTCAGAGGAGTGTTTGTGTTTGTTTGTGTGCGTGTGTGTGTGTGTGTAGTTGGTTGTGGTGACCGCACATTCTCCTTACGTGAGTTATTCAAGTCAGTCAAGTCAGTCATGTTCCAGTCAGTGCGTGGTCGCTGTGCCGTCAGATAAGTGTGTGAGGTAGTGTGTTGATGTCAGTGCTTTGCTGGTCGGCAGACACAATGTCTAAATTAGGATCCAGGAATGGACATCAGTTACACGATTAACTCAAAAACAGGGAGGAGGTGGCCGTTCAGTCCAAAGGAGTCACTAAAAGTGCTATACATTAGCATGAGAGTGTACTTTGTGAGTACAGTGAGAAAGTCCAGTAAGCAGTTGGTTGGTAGAAGTAAATGTCTCTTCCCTTCCATAGCATTGGTAGAAGTAAATGTCTCTTCCCTTCCATTGCATTGCATCCCCCTCTGGTGCCCTATCCCACCTCACCCTCTGTTCCTCAGCCCTCATTAGCTGCAACTAACTGGCCGAGGCCCTGGCGGACATACACAGCCTGGATCTCCTTGGTCTTGAGACAGAAGTCACAAGCCCAGACGGCTGCACTTTCCCGGGTCAGCAAACCATACGCCGGCTCCGTCAGACCCGTACAGTCGCGGTGGAACCATCGCTGGCATGACGCCTCACATAAGATGGCATCCTGATCGTCATGCACCTCTGACAAGCAAAAGCCGCAAGGGAACACCATCCCTGAGCCACCCAGCTTTCCAGGGCCAGAGCCTGGGCCAATGGAGGGGGCAGCGGGGCCGGGGGGCAATGGGGACTGGGTGTTTGGGGGTGGAGGTGGAGTTGGAGGGGGGGTTTGGGTTGCTACCTGGAGTATTCCCCCCACTGTTGTTTGTCATGTTGTTCTGGGTAGAGTTTGGGGGGGCATTGGACATTGGGCCTCCACCTGGAGTGTTGTTCTGCTGGTTGTAGGGAGCGGAGCCTGAAACAGAGTTGGGAGGAGTAGGCTGTTGCTGTGATTGGTTGTTGGAGTTGTTGGCAGAGTTCGGTGGCTGGAGCTGATTGGGTGGTGGTTGCTGGGGTTGGGAGCCATTCAGTGGGCCCGTAGGTGAGGAGTTGGGGTTGGGCTGGGGCGGAGCTGAAGACGGCTGGCCAGGGGTGTTGGGGTTGGGCTGCTGGCCGTCCGGGTGGCCAGGGAAACCGGGCTGGGGAGGGCCAGAGTTAGGGGGGGGTCCAGAGTTGTTGTTAGGAGGGGGGCCGTTGGGATTCATGTTAGGCTGCTGCTGCTGCTGCTGCTGGGGAGGCCCGGGCTGGGGTCCACCACCAAAATTCTTTCCCTCCTCGTTTCCTGGGGGACTGGGGCCAGGGTAAGGCCCATCTTGCGAAGGAGGAAACTGTCCTTGAGGAGGTAACCCCGGGAGCCCTCCCACCATGTTTCCACCAGGGCCAACCCCCATGCCGCCCATCATGTTCATTCCACCAGACATCCCCCCCATGGGATTCATGGGGCCATGAGGGGGTCCCCTGGGGCCTCCACCACCAGGCAAGGGGGGGCTGTTGAAGGGATGCCCTCCCTGCCCATGCTGTTGCTGAGGGGGCATTCCAAAACGGGGGTGTGGTGGTCCACCTCCTCCAGGACCAGGCCCCCCCATACCTCCAGGGGATAGCATGGGGTTGAACCCTTGTCCAGGGTGCATGGGCGGACTGAAGTTTGGGGGCATGTTGAACTGTGCCGGACCCCCTGGGGGGAACCCTCCTCCGCCCCCACCTCCTCCACCCCCTGGTCCACCAAAGCCAGGCATACCGCCAAAGCCCAACTGGTGGTGGGGTCCAGCGTTGGGTGGCGGAGGGCCAAAGGGTGGTCTGCGTCCGGGCTGCCCGCCTCCTGGTCCTCCAGGGCCCATGAAGCCCATGCCTCCAGCCATTCTCCCTCCACCTCCATACCCACCTCCACCACCTGCTCCTGGGCTGGGAAGGAACGGACCTCCTCCTGGACCACCTCCCCCTCCTGGTCTTGATGGAGGGCCAAAGTCATCGTCAAATGGGTTGGAAGCCACTAAGTGGTCTACCATAGGGGTAGGTGGGGGCGCAAACTCAGAGAGGTGGGAGAATGCTGCCCCCTGAAAGGGGGGAAAAAGAGAAAGCATAAGAAACGGCACGTCTCATAACGATGTAGTAGAGTGCTTGTTTTAAAGGGCATATGTGCCTTTAGGGACAGTGAAACTAGTACAGGAAGACACAGGTTTGCAACTGAAAGCACTCGTCAAACATCTTTACATTATGTAGGAATGTTTCCGGGTTGCTCAAGGCAGCCTTTACCTGAGTGTTGGTTTTTCTCTTCTTTTTCTCTGGGCTTTTCATTTGTGAGCCTGCAAAGGGGAACATGGATAAATTAGAAGAAATAATTAAATGGAAACATTAAATGCCGGACACAAATCAGAAAGGTTATGATGGGCTGTGTTAAAGGTTTAGTGGTAGAAAACATAGGGCATGGCATTAGTTTTTCGAACTGGCAAGAGACTGACATTTAGAATTGAACACCGAATTCCCCTGATGGAAGTACAACATTATAGACCAGGCCAGGCAAGAGAGCCTTGAAAATTGGACTTGTGAAAACTTAAAGAGCCGAATTTAGAGCAAGAAAGACAAACCCCCAGATAAAACCAGGGGTATGCAAATAGACATACAAGGGTTGGCACAGGGACAGACAGTCGTGAAGTTTACACACGTGGGGAAAGGATGAGATTGAGGAGCCAACGTAGCTATGACTGCTCGTTCAGATCTGACACGGAGACGAACTAGTGCCTACCTTTGCCTCGTTTTCCTTGACCTTGTCCCGCCAGTAGTCTCCCCGATTCGGCAGCCATTAATATGACTGTCGGTGCGGTGCCATGTCACCGTTCATATACAAGAATGTTTTAAATGGACCGGCACAGTCTGGAGAATTTGTAGCCGGGCTGTGTCACCAGGCGGAGTCAAAGAACAGGGTTCGGATGAGGAATCAACGTGGTATGTGCTATGAGCCCTTGCTGAATTATTGGGTATCGGCAGGGTGGGTAGCTGGCTAGCTACCAACCTTTCGCCACGCTGACTGTCACGCCGGGGTTTGGTGATCAACAAGCCTGTTCATCTTGCAACTTGAACACCGAGCTATGCACGGGTGACACACATCTAGAGTGCTAAATGAAACTGGTCACGGGCTAGATAACTAGCTTGTTGGCGAGCTTGTGTTTGCCAGTGTGCATGCAAGTTGTACTCCCCCTCCTCCCTCTAAAAATGATCACTTACAGATGTGTAGCCTAGGCTAGCCACGTTACCCACACAAGCTAGAATTGAGTAGCAGGTTAGCTAGCTAACTAATTAGATACCTAAACCTGCAGCATGCAAATGGGTGGTCAGTGAGCAACAAATAGTTAATTAGCTCATAAACCTTAGTAAACTTTGGTCAGTAGATTTGATACGTCTCTTTTGTGACTAGTTAGTAAATGACAGAAAAATAATTGGTATTGTGAAACGTTGCTAGCTAGCTATCACTAGCTAGCATGCTAGCTAGCTCTCTGGAGGCAACTATACCCTTTATCCGTTGCTTGCTCTGTTGTCCGTTAAATTGGGGCCCTCCGGTGTGTCATTGTCGATAAACCAGTCCTCGCACAGTACAACCCTTTAGTTGCAATACAGCATACAATTATAATTCGTATAGATACGCAAATTTTGTCATATTAATCACGGCCTACTGTCGCCGCTGGACAAAGAGGGACAGGCAGGAGTGTAGCAAGTGAAGTGCATTCTTCAAATGATTCGCAATCAAATCTTTTTAGTGAACCGAATGAGCTGAATTGTATTTCCCAGTTTGCTTGAACTACTGATAGTTAGAAGGACTCAATTCAATTTAGTGATTCGAATTGCACATCAGCAATGAAGAAACGCGAACCATGGACGTTTGCAATTTGTAAGAACTATGGGGGTGTCATAAATATAAATTCAACTTGTGTATTGCCTGCTTCAATGGTATGCAAACGGATTCAAGGTTAGTCCACATATAACATACATTTTTATTAAATTGTAAGAATATAAAGATTAAATCTCCACTGTACTTAGTTTTTTCTTTTGCGTTTCAACAGTCATACCTTTTCCACTGGTCGTGGAGTAGTCTGTTTTAGAACGGGCTAGTTTCAAACGCTGCCACCCGCAGCAAATCTCCTTTCAGATAAATGAAAAAAAGATATGGAAAATGCAAGATTTGCTCTGACATGAATTGCAAACAATATTAATATAGTCATTTTCGGTACTAGACATTTAATTACACACGTTTTAAATGACCTATAGCCTGATATACCGATGAAAGAAAAAAAAATGAATTGAATACAATTTAAATAAATATGATGAATTAATTAATTGATAAACTCTTTAAAGTGTTAGCATGAATCTTTAAATAGTTTCCAAAAGACCATCTTTAGCCACAGCCTTTAGTAAAGAGCAGACCCTCAAAATCACCGCCCCCTATAAATGAATCCCCCCACCCTTGTTTCTCAGCCGCTCTATTTCTGAGAGATCACTGAGCCACACTGTAGCCCACGGATTGGACACTGGGAATGGGACCTCTAAGAACCAAGACCAACTTTCTATTATTTCGAGTCTTCCCAATCCGAAGACATATTTTTATCCAAAGAGAATAATTAATTTGCTGAATGGAAAAGGGAACTGTCCAACGGAAATCACAAATGGGATAAAGTAGGGATTTTTCTTTTTCGTCCAACTAGGTCTCAGCAGTCATTTAGCCAAATTTTTTAGTAGATAGGCCTAATTTGATTTGTTTCGAATTTCTGACTATACATTGTCACAGGTAGGGTATTCATATAGTGTCATTTTTTAAATACATAATTTAAAGAAAACTGATAAAATAGTCTAAATTAACATGATGATGACTTTTCCATCAAATGCAAATCATTTTTGCTATATTTTGAAAACAATTTAGTAGTTGTATAATAAAATCTTTCTCCGGATGGAAAATAACCAAAGAACCCTTGTAGCCTACATAGATCACAAAGAACCTGAGAAACCTTTAGTATTATAGCCTAAGCAACGGAAGTCTATTGTGTGAGAATATTTCTAAAGGTGCGTCTCTGGGGTCTCTGTGCATGGCGCTAAAAGGTGTTGAAGCAAATAGGTTTTCGGCTTTCTACAATAGTTACAATGGCAAAGTGGTTCAAAGACTTCCCCATCAATTTGAAGAACGGTACCGACAGGATCCGCTCGGCCTCTGAATCAGGGTCCCAGTCACGAACCAAAGCGGGGCTGGTAGCTGGCACCAAGGCAACTAGCTCTAAAGGTAGTCTGCGCAAAAACTCGGGCACAGATAACGGCGGTGGAGGAAGTGGAGTTGGCTCTTTATTGTCTGGAAGAAATCGAAAAAATTCTGACATAGACTTGGGAAGAAATGGCACACCAGTGTCGATCAAAGACGGCAAAGTTTGGGATAGTCTTATTCCAGGGAAGAGTCGAAAAAATTCCAAAGCCGATATGGTGTTTGAGGAACACCGGCCCAAAAGTGCAAGTTCTGCTAATGCCTTCATCAGTCGCCTGATAAAATTAGACAAACAGGACAAGAGTCCAAACTTCAACAATGGTACCACCTGTCAAGTGATATCCGAGGCAGAAAAGGGACAGACCCAGTGCAAAGCAGAAACGGTAAGAAGTTGGGATATCTATTTATTCTCACGCTTTATATTGGTTATGTTTTATGTCTTCATCTGCAATATGCACAATCGAATTGGTCAATGGTCAGTAAACAACACAGATAAACATTGTTGCCTGGTGTATTTACCGCATACCTGTAGGTTAATATGACTAAGTCCTCCCTCTGTAAAACTTCCAACCCTCAAACCTGAGTGAAAAAGACATCTGTAGAAGTCATGTTTTGCTTGAAGGCTACTTGCATGCTTTGTCCTAATAAGTAAGCTTCTATAGTAAAATTGTATTCTGCCCAGAAATAGAATGTGGTGTCATCAATATTGTTGACACTGAAAAGTAAATTAACGTTGAAAGCCCTGAAAGTTGATATAATTTTTTCAGCTCTTTCTCCTCTTTGTCTCTGGTTCCCATTGTGTTCACTCCTCCCTGTCTGTGTCTTTCTTTCCTTTCCTCTCTTATCTCCCCCCCCCCATGAATATAAAGCCAATGTATGGCTGGACTAACCTATATAAATCCTAAACTCCCTCCCCTATCTTTCCTGGCCCAGTGTTCCTCCCCTCTCACCTCTCCACCTCATCCCCCTCTTTACTGGCATTCAACCCCCGGTGAGGGCTATCATGTTATAAAAAGCATTGTGTCATCTGAGACTTGGGCGCAAACCCAAGTCCCCTCTGGCACCACTTTGAAAAAAAAGAAAAAGAGACGAGTCAGTGAGACGACGTAGCAATACGGTGTGAAGAAAGCCATATGAAAGAAAGCAGGTGAAATAGAGAGTTGAGAGTATTATGTTTCTATGGCTTGTTTACAGGCCTGTGTTCACCTGTTTGTTGGCAGTGGCCGTCTGTTGCAAAAACATTGAAGGATTTCAGCGTTTAGATAGGCCCCAGGTGTGTATTGTGTGATTCACTCACATGCATGTGTTCAGCATCCAGGGGAAATGATTCAAGGCCGTCTTTAGCATTAGAGGGCCTTTCAATAGTTAAGTTGGCAAGAAAACAAAAAGTGGAGAGAGAAAAGAGAATATGTAAAGAATCACTGTGAAGATTGTCTTCTGACATGGAGATAAACTACAAAGTTTATGACAGTGATACGTCTCCTGACAGTCAAGCGTGATTGCCTCCGAAGATCTGGCAGCACTTAGCAGAGAGGTGTTAGTAAATGGTAAAGAGACAAAGAGAAGCAAGAATGAAGACAATGGCTTTAGAACAAAGCTGGAGCCCTTGTAAAGGGACCGGTGACAGGAAAACTGCCGGTTAATCAATTACTCTGAAGAAGTTATTGTTATACTCTCGATGTCTGTGGAAAAGCACAGCATCATGCAACTGCCCGGTCACTTAACCAATCACTGATTTTGGCTAACTCACCTGTCCTTCAATTACTGATAACCTCATACCTTTTAAAGCAGTGAATACCAGTCATCAACCATAATCAACTTTTGTTGGTCTCAGGTGATCATACTGGAGGACTATGCAGATCCCTTTGACGCCCAGAAGACCAGGGACCAGAGAGTGGCAGAGAGAGAGGGCGAGAACGATGGCTACATGGAGCCGTATGATGCCCAGCAGATGATAACAGGTGAGCGGCCACAGCAAGAGTCGGAGACTGTTCCCAGTATAGTTGGAAAGACTACTGAATACATTGAAGTCACTCCCCCTAGGCTGTAGCACTGTACCCCATGGGGTTGCCACAGCAACTCTGTTGTGCTAGGACAATGGGTGCAGTTTCCTGTCTCGACTTCCTTTTTCCTGTCTCTGTTTCCTGGTACTATTCTATGAAAAGGAAGTTGGCTCTCATTGACTCCCCCCCCACTCCCATCCCTCAGACCAAGGCCCTACATGGCCCCCTATATTGGCAGGCTTTAGACCATTTCTCACAACTTCCCCGCATCCAGGAAGACAACTGGTCAGTCATCCAATCACGTGCTCCCCTGACCTTTAATTTCGTCATGCCATTGTTTTACCCGAAGTGGTAACACAAAAGCATGCTGTGACTGTGAACATGGTTGTAGCACTCAAATTCACTAGACTTCACCTACGTTTCTTTCACTACATTTCCTCAGGGAGGTCCAGTCTGTAGTTCTAATGTTATTTGACTGTTCTTATTTATATAATGTGTAATACTGTACACATCAAATGGATGACTCCGTAATACCATAGAGGCCACTGATGCACACAGATTTTTAGGGAGGCAAACTAGTTCACACTATTACCTTAACTTCAATATGTTGTTTTTCCTGCTGTTGGATTGACAAGGAAAAACAGGCATCCCAGCCCTTGTGGGGCATCATTTTGTTTAATCTGATGGACAGTTTAACAATAAATACAGCCATAATACTTTCTTTAAACTAGCCTAACCTAAACTGACATGTGAACCTCTCCTACTGTTCCCTTCAGAGATCAGACGAAGAGGCTCCAAGGACCTGCTAAAGATGTGTGTCGTGCTGGAGGGGGGTGAGGGGTCCACGGACGAGGACCGCCCTGCCGGGGCCACCCAGATCTATGACGTCCCGTACGACGCTGGCACCGAGAGTGACGGAGGAAGTACCAAGACCCCCGCCACCCGTCCAGAGTTAGACGCCCGGCCCTCTGTGGAGTACGAACTGCCCTGGGAGTGGAAGAAGGAGCAGATAGTGAGGGCCCTGTCAGGTAGCTCAAGAGATCCTCCGTCCAGGCATTACAGCTAACACTGCAAACCTTAGTTTGCATTTCTAGCTCACCTCTGTCTTCTGTAAACAAAGTAATGCATCCATGGCAAAATCTTCAGCCTGTGAGCCTTACATAACCACACTGTCTCCTTCAGCTCAGTTTGACAGCGCCGAGCGCCCCTCCCCAACCAAAGATGAGCCCCCCCACCCCACCCTAACGAGGCAGCCCCAGCAGCATCTACGACAAAAGAGCTGGAGCCAAAAGATCCTCAAGTCTTCCCCCACCCTGTCCTCCTCTTCTGCCCCCAGCCTCACTCCAGAGGGAGAGGGGAGCCGTGTCGACCCCATGCTGCCCCTGGAGAAACAGAAGTGAGCATTGGAGACTGGTGCATACTAGGACAAAGAGGGCCGAGGGGTGTTGAAGTGGCATCGTTCGTTTTTTTGTCTTCTTGACCTGCTGACCTTTTTTTCATCTAACTCTTGTGCAATTCCACCTCTCTCTCTTTTCCTCTATCTCTCTCGGGTCTTCTATCAGCTGGTACCATGGCTGTGTGACACGCCAAGAAGTAGAATCTCTACTCCAGACCTGCAAAGAAGCTAGTTTCCTGGTCAGAAACAGTGAATCAGGAACAAGCAAGTACTCCATCGCCCTTAAGTGAGTCCCTTTGTGCTTGTCCCATGATAAGTCAATTTTCTTTTCTAATCATGATTACAACCATAGTTTATGTTGATATATATATGATATAGACCTTGATATAAAAATAATCAATGTCGACATTAGTTTTATTGTTCGTTTTTGCAAATGTTCACTGTTTCCCGGACCTCCATGTTCTCGTCTCCTTCCCAGGACGAGCCAGGGCTGTGTGCACATCATCGTGGCCCAGACCAAAGAGAACGGCTACACACTGGACCAGAGCAGCTGTGTGTTCTCCAGCATACCAGAGGTGGTGCACCACTATGGCGCCCAGAGGCTGCCTTTCACCGGAGCCGAGCACATGACCCTCCTACACCCTGTGCCCCGCCCCTCACTGACTGACCCCGCCCCCCACGGCACCCTCACCTCTCGGTCTGATTCTGACCTTCAGTCTCACTTAGGAAAAATAATCTCCGGACAAATGAATGGCCGTTAAAGCACAACCTGAGAGAGAGAGAGAGAGAGATGACCCTTTGACCCATTGAGATGAACGTCTTCACTCGTCTCCCTCTCTTGCTCAGCCTCTCTGTTGCTCATTCTCCTCTACCCTGTATATTTGTTGCCACCCTGACCACTCTGGTCTTTCCCAGAGCTGCGAGCTCTCTTCCATGCTGCCGTGCTATCTTATCCATTCACTTGCAGCTCATGCAAAACAGCTTGACGAACACGGTTTTGCATGTGTACATGGGAGTAGCTCTGTCCAGATGGCGTTTTGATTGAGCAAACATGAGGGGGAAAAAAGGGTTGGCCTGAAGAATGCTGCTGTTTATGATCCTCTAGCTCCCTCTGGTGGATGTGCTGGCTCACTGCACCAATTAGCCAAAACTATTTACTAAACTGTGGTGACTCAACAAGATGGGAGTTTCACACCATACCGAGTGAAGAACACACACAAAGACAGATGAACCTTGAAGTAGAACTTTAGAAGTTTAGAAGAGCTATATAGTTTCAGATCCTTCTTTTTCCTTTGTGGTTCTTTGGCTTTGGAGATACTGTGAAGAATGCTGTTTGTGTGTGTAGGCAATATGCTCCATAATCCATGATGTCCTAATGCAAAAGTGCCTGACTATTTTCAAGAAGTTGGTATCTGACATTTTTATTCTAGTAGAAATTCAAGCAAAATATTATGATACATTTTTGCATTGTATTAGTTTATTAGTTCAGCCCCTGGTGCTATGGAAAATTACCAACCAAATGATATGTGCCAACTGGTAATTTGTATTACAATTGATGATACTGTATGTAACCCTTGATTCTTGTCTGTTGGTGCGGCATGTTGATACCTACTGTTTAAGCATGAATGTGCTGGATAGCTGATTTGAATTAAAACACAATCCTGGATTATCCTCCAATTGATGTTTCCTTATTTTAGGCCACCTCTTGTCTGATGCAAGGTGGTATGGGTTATGTAAGGATTTTTTGCTCAAGGAATAATAATTATTAGGCCACACATAATCCATCATTGTTTTTAAGTATTAATACTGAGTACATATGTAATACATGTAAAAACACTCATATTTAATTCATGTGTAACAATGCCTCCGAGTTGAATTATGGTGTGAATGTCATCCTGCTTCTGAAGTGTCTATGTTGCTGAAAAATTGATTACTTTGTCAGTATCGGGTGATTAGGTGGTTCATTAAATCTATCCGTGTTCCAGAAGCTTGCGTCGCCCACCGAAAGTCTATGTAATGCACTCTGGTTAAGAGTTTAAAGGATGGGGAATGGGTCTCGTAAGGGATTGAATTCAACGCTGAGCGAGGTTCAAGTTAGGTCCAGGACTAGGCAAGTTGCCAACTCACTTAATGTACTTGAGGTAAACGCAGCACTAAAAATGGCTGAAGTGTGAGAGTGGTCTCGTTACACCAATGATACTTAGCGTGAAGGAAAAAACGAGGAACTGACACCGTCCCTCTCTCCTTCCTCATCTTCTGGTTTGTCCGTCTCTCCCCCTCTCCCTTACCTTCCTCACTCGATCACTGGTATCATGCTCTGAGCATCTGCTGTCAGTCGGCTCACCTTGAGGACTGAAGGACATTGTCTGGAAAGCTGAGTCAGGCTTAGGTCACAAGGTTGGAGGTATGTGGGTCTGGACCTGTTGTCAGGGTGTGACGCCAACATGTCAACAGTTTCTTTATGCGATTCAGTGTTTGTCTTATTTTTGTCTAACCGCCAAGAGATGCAATAATATTAGATGACAAACAAGTGACTATTGTATTGAAATGATCTTAGATCATATACATTGATCATTAGGCCATAAATTAGGCTGTAGTTTACAGCATAATGTTGCACGCCATTCCACCATAACACTGGAAGCTATCCAGAAGTTTTCTTCTCAAACTCTTCATGGGGGATATAAAAAGATAACAGACTTGATCCTGTCGGTCTTCATGATCTCAAATTGAATAATAAATCATTATATTTTTGGCGATGTCTGTGGGATTGCCAAACGCACACACACACACACACACACACACACACACACACACACACACACACACACACACACACACACACACACACACACACACACACACACACACACGTACGAACACAAGTACACACACTGATATGACATAGTCCTCCCCAGCTTGTGTAACAGCACGGGGCCACCTGTTGCGTGAGGGACGTGGCAGTTTGACATCTTGGTGTCGCTTGACCTGGCCGGCGGTAACCGAAGTGTCTTTGCTGCCATCCTTATCGGCTGCTTCTGTCTGTGTGTGCTGTCATGGGCAGGCTCTGTGTCCTGCCCCTCCTTAGTTTACACTGCCTGGACCTGCCAGGGGTGTCTCATTAAGTCAATCTGCTGGCGAGACCCTGGCCAAGGTCAAGTGTGTTTTCTAGATTGAGGTGTTTCGTGAGAGGCGTGGCATCATCCGTTTCAACGTTTGGTTTCTCTGTGTGTAATAAAGTCTTGGTGTGAATTATTCATTGTCAAATTAATCATGCACATGATCCCAGAACACCCTTGTGGGGACTAACTATCGATATCTATCATGTTGCTTTCTGACATGATTAAGCTCAAATGACATCACTCTACACCTTGTTTGTAACGGCTCATCTCGATTTCCATTCTGTATGCATTTGTTAATGTTCAGCTGGTATGCTGGACTGTTTTACCAGGTCGACATGTTTGTGTCTTTTAATTTGCACTACAAAAGACCAATAAAGTAGTGTAACCTCACAATTTCCTCTCACCTTCACCTTAAAATGATGTTTGTTTTTGAATGAATGTTCTCTACCTGTTCATAGGGCCCTGGTGTTCATCTGGCGCTGCTGAGGTTTTGAACGTTCCAATCACTTAGCTCCTCTCGACGTCACGCGCTGTCGGCAAAGGAATGAGGATGTCTAACTCGGCCAGGAAGAGGCAGGTCTACGACTCGCCAATCATTTTGCATACTTTCAGTCAACTGAGTGTGGTACAAGCCAATAAGAGCGGTGCATTCTATTTGACTGACAGACCGGGGCTCGCAACAATCCGAGCATGTGCATTCCTCTGTAATTGTACTTCTGCATTGCCCTCCAAGCTAGTTAACTCATGTACTCCAACAAATGTTGCTCTCTCAAGATCACATACACATTGTGCTCCTCCCTGGTTCTTTTCTGCTGTTCCAAGTTCAACATCTGGGTCAGCTTAACTCGGGGGGAACAGGTTTTGATATTGTTGGCAGGATGTGTGTGCTGGAGCATTTAACTCTGTGGGAATCCCCACTCCAAACATCCTCACACACACACACACACATGGATGCTTGCACACGCACACCATGCACACGGACAAACACACATACATTGTTGTTTTGGACAAAGACAATACAACAGAGTATTGATTTAGGTCTGGTTAAATGTAATGTTTAATATGTTGAAGAACACAGCGATTATTACCAAAAAGATTACAAAATAGTTGCAAAGAAAGAGATAAATGATATTCATATGGTCAACACTGAATACATAATAACTTCATTTGACGCCCAGAAAGTCTTTCGTGTGAAAGAGATGTTAAACCCATTGTCATTTAATTTCCTTTGATCTATCTTAATTCTTCACTTTCCCCAACCCATTGCACAATTTGTCTGAATATACAACACAGCATCTGAGTAGATACATTTGGTCTTCTAAAGGGACAATCCTCATTCATACCCTGAATAAAGTAACAATCGTCTACACAAGAACTGTGTCAGTGATTCCGTATCTGTGCTAGGAAACACGTTTGCAGACAATGGGAACACACAGCTCATTCTAAATCTCCACATGACACTAAATCATCCCTTTCCTTCTGCACAGGAATGACCCCCATCCCTCATCTTTCCTTCTACATCAAGACGTTGCGTGAGACCACACCCTCTTGTTGACCCTGCATCCCAACTTTCCTTTCTTCAACAGTTCATTGCCCCTCCATCCATTTTCCATCCATCTCCACCCTCCCTCCCTCCCCACCCCCACCCCTCGTTCCTCCCCCACCGCCTCACTCCTTCTTCTCCCCCTCTGTTGTCGCGGCCGTGCCTGCCGGTTTCTCGTCCTGCTTGAACTCCAGGAAGAAGTCGTTGCAGGCGACAGTCAGCGCCCCCATGAGGATAATAAACTCGGTGAAGTCCACCTCTCCGTCATTGTTGGCGTCCAGGTCATTCATCACCTTCTCTACCCCGTCATTATCTTTAGCGTTCTGGTGAGGGTGAGGGAGGGAGGGAGGGGGGGGTTAGGGTAAGAATGTCAGATATTTTCAGTGTTTGTGTGTGCCTGTGAATGCACGTGATGTGCATGCCTGGTCGGCACGGTCGGTATGCGAGTGCATGTTTGTGCATGTGCGTGACGTGTGTTTGTGCAAATGTGAAATGTGTGTGTGTGTGCTCTCCTCTTACCCCTAGGTAACTCCCCAGCTCCTCCGTTAATAGCTCCCTCAGCTCGCCCCTGCTCAGAGTATACTTGTCCCCCTCCTTCCCTGAATACTTGTGGAAGGTCTTGATCAACATCTGCATGGCACTCTCCAGGTTGGTAGTGGGTTCCTTGGACATGCTAAAGGGGTGGAAGGGGTTGGGGGGGGGTGGGGGAGAGGTCATAGATCAGACTCTGTGGTAGGATGCTCGCTCCAGTCCCGACCGCATGTGCGATCACATGACAGACGGGGATGAAGCCGCCTCCCAGAGAGAGTGACAGAGACATGTCTGGCGGATGGAAGGAAAGGCTAGAAGCTGTCCCAGTTTACTACAAAGGTCAGATGACAGATAGGAGGCTATGCCCGCCCCCCACAGGGGGCTGCTGTTTGTGTGTACTGTATGTAACCTTACTTGGTTTGATACTGGAAAGATTTGGAGGTTGAAAAGGGCTTTTGAAAAGCAACAGTCTTACACACATTGTGTCCGGCATCTTGAATCGTCTTGAGCTGGTTTTCGTGGAGAGACTGTGCACACACAGACACAGATAGGTCATTGTCAACGACACTAACTCACATAGATAGTATCCTAAGGTGAAAGACCTGTGCATTGAGAAACGTTTCAGAATCACTTCTCTACTCTTACATTATTCCAATTTTGTTCTTTTTACTTTTAGATAGTCAAATTGTTGTTGTTACAGAACAGGTCTCGAGTTTGGAATATCTTATCTACCTATGTTGGCCCTGTAACAGTGAATCCCAATGTTAGGGTGGAAACCACAAGTGAAACATGAAACTGTTAAAATGTAGATCAACTACCGAGTAATCTCAAACAAGAACAGGGAGACAAGTAACCTGAGGTGCCCTTACACACAAACTGGTGCACACGCACACACAAATACACACTGGTGCACAGGCACCACACCCACACACACAACCACACACACACAGTGATATTCAATAATAAGATACATTTAACATTGACATATTTGTGATTCTGGTTATAGAAATGTTGAAAACTAAGTTGTCTGATTTCAATACTGTAGTTAATTGTTTCTCATGGAATATTCCAGAATGTGATAAAGGATGATAATGGATTGAGAGAACACAAGAGAAGAAAAGAGATTAGAAGAGAAGAGGAGACAAGAGAAAACAAGAGAAGAAGAGAAAGAATTGACTGGAAAATCTGTAGGGGTCAGTTGTCACAATGACCGACACAATACAAAAGGATACCATGGTGACCAAAATGTTGACTGTATTAAATATTGCATAGGATAATGAGGAGTGCACTTTTTCAGTGCTTTAGGTCATAAAGTCTTCCTTATTAGGCAAACTATTGACAGCATTCACCCCCTTATACACAATTGACCGTAAGAATGTATACTTTTGTATTTAAAACACAACATGATAATAGTAACTTTAGTTTTCTATCTATTTTGATGTTGATTGGCAGTTGCAAATCAGCCTGACCAATACCTACAGCATCTAAAACTCACCTGTCCTATAAAAACCTCTTGACTCGTCAAACGACGACAAACTACGTTCAATCACATCTCCTATCGCTCTGCATCCTAAGTTCGCTATCTTTACATCCAAAAAGCCTCTCTACTATTCCTACAACAAGGCATACCTGTTAAAACATGTGTTCAGTTGATCCAAGCATGCAGTCAGTGATCAGATACAGGAGAAAGGGACTGAGTGCCCTCTCTCCTCCAGGCTGTCCGTCTTACCTGACTGCTGATGGAGGGCCTCCTTTGTTTCTGACGAAGAGGGAGATCGAGATAGAGCCAAGGGGAAGACGGATGGGGAGAGAGTCTGACAGCGGCTTAAATATCACCTGTCCCCCCCCCCATCCCCCCTCCATCCTCCACCCCCTTCCTCACCTACCTACGTACATTACCTGCTTCTGTTTCTCTCTCCATCCTCTCCGCTTCCTGCCTCCTCCCTCCTACCTTAGAAAAATACCTACCTGTAAAAATACACACCGCACACAGACACACACACGCGCACAGAGACACACACACACACACACACACACACACACCAGGAGACCACAGAACAGAACTGTTAGCATCACAGTATCATTTATTATTGGCCATTGTTACACAGCGGTTACATACAAAGGTATAGAGAGATGAAGGGCAAGAATCAAAGCATAACGAGAAAAGGTATAACATTTGGCGAGTGGTTTTTATTACACAACTTTGAGTGATTGGAAAGGCGGATGGATTGTAAACGTACTATCGTCATAGTAGTGAACCTCAGAAATAACACTCATTAAAAAACATTGGTTGGAAGTGTGGGAGCCTGTGTGACTGGGAGGGGTAAGTTAGTTTGAGCTCAAATTTCCTCCTTATCCAAAGGATGAGGTCATGTGATGTCTAATGCATTGAAGGGTTTTAGTGTGTCTAGACTAAAGGAAAGAGTAGGTGACCTTGTTTGAGGGTTCTTATGTGCAATGGCTGAGGTCAATGTTCAGAAGCTATCCTACTGTAATATTAATCATGAGGCAACATGCTAATGTGACTACAACTGTAGGCGGCACCTCGATATACCAACTCTTCACAAAAAGCATTTATAGCAACGTTACATTATTCAAGTCTGCGTTGTATACAGAGAGGATAATATAGTCTTATCTGTGATCTACACAACATGTCTGGCGAGGCTTTTTGTCATTGGTTAGTCGGGTTAGATCCTGCTACAGATGCAGTGAGGAAAAATGGAGTTGAAGGTAGGAGTATAGAAAATAGAGCAGTATTTACAATGGGAGTGGTGACAGGCAGACCGACCTTATGACTCACAAAAATGTATTTCTCAGGTCAGTTTAACACCCAATGCTCTGGAAAACAGTGTGTTAAAATACTCAGGTGGATCAATGTTTTCCCAAAATGTGTCTTTGCGTTAGAGGGCAACATGCAACATGAGCTTTTCCTCATGGTTGCATTATTAATGATCCAACAATTTACAAACCATTAAACTCTAATTAACAAATGACAGATGTACAACTGACACACAACCACTAGGTTTATGACCCCCCTAATTTACCATGTGAGGTAATGTGCCGCAAAACCCACGTCCAATTCTCACAACATTCACCTTAGCATGAAATAGTATCATGTGAGTCACACGGGAAAAGACATAGGAGTGGCTTGAATGATCTAATCATATTATAAAATAGTTAGGGACAGAAGGTAATATCTAAAACATACTTTATCACACTAATGGTTCTTAATGTCTGAAGGATCTATATGTTGTTTTCGGGTTTAAAAGGTCATGATCTCATGCTACAAAGAAGTCCCTCTGAGACACTGCTGGGGCCTAGTGGATCAACAGAGTCTCTGTGCCGTTTGTTTGTGTCCGGGGTGTGTCACCCAACAACGGGCTTCAGTCCATGTTTTTAAGCCCTTTGGCTAAGGGATCTAGTTGCAGAGCAAACTAGCTGGTGAAGCAGGAAGCCACTGGGAAACCCACACTAAGCAGATCTGGGACCAAAATCATGAGAGGAACAAAACACCAACATCAACGTGCAGGAAAACAAACAACCAAAAACTCGCGTCAAATAAGTTTCTAACCCTGAACCCTGATCTATAGCCACTGTGTGTGTGTGTGCTGGGGTTTCTGTAACCTTTGATGGGTTAGTTAAGTTAAGCTTCTGGTTCTGATCTTGGTGGATTGGGTAGCATCGGGGGAATGACCCTGTCTGCGTCTCAGGAGCCCACAGGGGCCTCCCCAGGTCAGAACAGCGGCCTGCTCCCAGAGCTAATTTAGGCCCTCTCAGGGCCACAAGGGTCTCCTGGTGTGGATTCCTGGTGTGGGGCCTTAATTATTTAGTTTGGGGCCATTATTAGGACACATCAACACCTGATCTATCGGCTCCGAATTCCATGACTAACTCAGAGCGGAGGAACTCCTGATGTTGCGCTCGAGTCAACATAGCGGAAAACACAAAAGACATGGGGAGACAAAGAAACAGACAGACATTGAGGCGACTATGTAAAAAGGCAACACATGTTGTTTATTGTCATGCCAAACAGAGATCCAGAGTTTGGTGAGAGGGCGGGAAGGATTGAAAACAGCAGAGACAGAGCAGAAGCACTGACACAATCTTAGCTTGTTTCCTTCATTCGTGCATCAGGGGTCGGCATGTAAGCTGGCAGGGCAACGTCGTCTGGAGGGCTTTGAGGGAGAGGGCTTTGAGGGTCCCACTTGTACACGCCAGGGGGACATTACGTCACAGTGCAATGCTCCCGGCTAAACAGACAGCGATAGAGTAAGTGCACGGATCTGTGGGTGGCGTAGCTAGCGTACACTGACCCAGGAGGATGTGTGTCAGTGTGCTAGAGGGACATGTTGTGGCCTACTCTTAGTGGGTCGCGTGTAAGAAACTCACAGGGATAATGAACGTGTTGATGATCATCTGTATGTTATTAGAGGACCTATCACAATGTCCTGTTATAGGAATATCATGAAGTAAACACAGGGACCTACATCAAATATATAGTGGTATACAATGCAGCATCATGTTTGTTAGTAATACATTAGTTAAGAAAATTTCAATTGGCTTTGTAAGGTGGAAAATGGTGTGTTTTGTAGGTTGGTGTCATGTGCTGTGTGTTTGGTGTGTAGTGTGTGTGTCAGTTTGTGTTTGAGTTTGCTAAGAACACAGTGTCCAAATTGGTCGGTGTGAGTTCCCTAGGATGTCTTCTCCACCTCCGCTGGTGCTGCTTCCTCCTCCTCGACCTCTTTATCCTTCTCTTCCTCTTGGTTTTCTTCCTTCACCTCCTCTACCGTGGCCACAGCAGCCTGAGGCTGTTCCTCCTCTTTCTTCTCCTCCTGCTTCTCTTCATCTTTCTCCTCGGCCGGAGTCGCTGGACTGGCGGCAGCAGGAGCCTCGTTGGCGGTGGCGGGGACTTCGTTGGCGGTGGCTGGGACTTCGTTGGCGGTGGCCGGGACTTCGCTGGCGGTGGCGGGGACTTCGCCAGCTATGGCGGGGACTTCGTTGGCGGTGGCGGGAACTTCGTTGGCGGTGGCGGGAGCCTCGTCAGCACTGGCGGGGGCCTTGTTAGCATCATGACACTGCTTGCTCAGGGAGGTCGCCAAGTAACCAATCAGCTTCATGTACTCATCGAAGCCGACCTTCCCATCATGGTTTTCATCCAGACCTTTTCGCATCTCCTTCACTGCCTCAGAGCTGTCTGCATCCTACGGGGTTCAAGAGATGAACATGAGGTGGACAACTATGCATAATGAATGTGAAATAATAGCACATAACACTACTACAGAGTTGGCTTTGTCTTAGGGGGAAACAAAGTTAAAGGAAGAGACTTTTGACTCCACACAGCCCAACCTCCACCAAGTGTCATCACAAGATATAATCTGTCATTTAAAAAGCTGTAAAAACACTCAATTCTATGAGAGAGACATGTTGTGTCCATACTGTGCGGATTCATAATCCATTTGATAATTACGCTAACGGTGTAAACTTGGGCGGAAGAGAAAGCTCACTGCGTGACAAGCAATCTCATCATTCGAGTGCCCATTATTCATAGCCAATGGAAAAGGGGCGTTCTAACCGTCAAGATGTTTCCAAGCTTGTTCTTGACCAGATTCTGGAAGTCCTTCCCTCCCAGGCTCTCCTTCCCCTTGGAAGACTTCACAAAGACCGTCACCATTGTCTGTATGGCTGCCTCCATGGCTCCTCTGTCTGAACATACAAAGGGGCAGAGGGTTTAGGACAGAGGGAGCATGATGTAAGGGGCTAAATAATAAAGGAAGGCAAGAGATACAGTTGAAAAAGAGAGACAGACGTCATAGCATGCGACAGGTAAGATACTTAGTCGTAGATATGAACACGTGACAAATGAACTCAAACGGAACAGCTCCACCGTGGTGAATTTTTTGGGGAAAAGATGGATCTCCCTGGAGACAACACTTGGCCTGTTTGTCCTTTTAGGTGTTGGGTCTAGAGCTGCAGTCAGCGATGGACGGGTGATGTGAGATAAGCGGAGAGCCTGAGAGGTATAGTCTGATTGAGAGACGACGCACAATGGAAGTTCTGATCTTTGATAGGTCATCTGATCTACTAAAGCCAGCAGAGGGACACAGGGCTTCAGATTACCTGAGGGATTACCTGCCACCTGTCGGCTACGTCTTCCCCTTCCTATACCTGCTCTTCTGTCCCTCGTTAGCCTTCTCCGTGGCTATGTCAGTCCCTGTCTCTTCACCCCCTCCCTTCTCCATGACTGTTTGTCTCTCTCTGTCTGTCCCTCTTTAGCTTTCTCCGTGGCGTGTTTTGCCTTCAATCCTTGGCTCAATCTTAAACCACCAGTATCATAAAGGCATTTGAGGATGGGACCATTCTGTGGGCTTTTTAGAAACTGTTTTGCCTGTATGTTTGTGTGGGTATTGTTGTGAGTGAATGGTAGCATGCAGTTGGTTTTATTTGCTTATGACTAATTGGGTGACATATGTTTCTCGTTTAGCCACAATACATCTATGTGTAAATAACACTAAGAATGTGTACAAGATACAATGCATGCCACTGATCGACACATCCACGCTGGAATTCCATTCAGTGCTGTCTGGAAATTGCTTAAACAGGAATTTACAAGCCAACTATGCGAGTTTGCCCCAAAGCAGAGAAGTGAGGTGTTGCTTTTGTAAGAGAATGCCTCGTTTGCCTGTCATCTCTCAAAGAAAAAAGCTATCCCAAGTCGCACCAAGGATTGGAGTCTCATGATTATCCATTTCAATATCGTTCGTTGCCAAAATCCGAAGGGTCGTTTGAAGCCTGTGACAGCGCTGTTACACTCCAGCACCCTCTCAACACCGCCCCTCCCTCCCCTTACTGCAATTAACACATCCACAGGCAACTAAAGGATAGAAAAAACACGACTATTAGCTTAATTATGCCGAGAGCAACGACACAACAGCATATTATAAGATACAATTCCATTGGCCATCTGACTCGGCTTTCAACCACAACTGGTATGGCTCCTCACTCTGCGGTTTGTTTCTGACCATTTAGGCTATACATTGCATTAGCCTGTCCACAGTTGAATAATTAACCCAATAATTAACTGTTAAAATATGCTTATGTACATAATATACCACAGTAGCCTATGCTAAGCAACTGATAAAAAGGTTTCTAGGAATGCATGCCGCTGACATTTTACGTCACCAACGGAAAATGTCACGCAATGTGTCACACCTTCACTGACCCCAAGTAAGAGACTATGATGACACACAGGTGTTTTCAAATATTTGTTCAAATTCCTGTCTCTAACACTTGATTTGCACCGTTTTACATATGGGCCTATTCATTATTTACGGGATGACTGATCTGAAGCGTATCTGACGGCGGACTTCAACATCTCCAACAACCGCCAGACAGCACGTGTTCCCGCAACGCTCCCTAATTTTGACTAATGAATACAGGGCTTCCTTTACTTATCCAACGTCAGAACCAAATTCGCCCCTTCCCGCGTTCCGACACGCAACAACTAACCCCAAAAAAAACAGCGCAAATAATTAAATATACAACCATAGGTTTCCCGTTTCCCTTCAGAGCCCAAAGTAGATTGAGTGTTGCGTTTCCAAATGGGTGAATGCGATACGGTACGTGCTCAAGAGTAATGACAATACTACCGCTCGTGTGTCATGAAATATTAACAGAGGAACATTTGAGGTTGGCGGGTATTAGCTGCATAAAACAGGCTTCCAGTGGTCTTGTATCGCATGAAATCATGGTTGCGCACAATTGCGCGGCTACATTTGCTACCCTTCATCACCATTACAGCCAACACTGTAGCCTATTCCATCCGTATCTTTTGAAAGGACAGTCGCCAGTAAAAAGTAATAAAACGTATTCTCATCAACTATAAAGGAAGGTTGTCTGTCGTCTATCTAATGACAAAACGTAGCCTAGTTGTTTTACAGCAAATGGCAATATGTTTACTGCCCAGGCCTGATTGTAAATATTGAAAAAAGCTATAGCCTATGGGCTAGGTCTAAAAAGTGGTGTTCGATTTCTAAAACCGAGTGTCTGGGCCATCAGTGACAGGTAGCCTGACAGCTGACGCCTCATACCCAGGTAACTTTGCGAAAGTAAACTCAGTGGTCAATAAACGAAGCATATAGCCTAATACTATTTGAATAGACAGATAAGCAGATCAATCCCTCCAGTTGCGTCGTCACTGTCCAGTCGACTCTGCAGCCCGTCTATTTCACGGGACGGATCTCGCAAGGGTGCATCGAAAACGTGGCATAAACGAAAAGCTTTATTCTATTTCATGAAGCAAAACGTATCCATTTGAGCATGAACAAACGTTTCAACTCACCAGATAATGTTTGCAGAACAAAAGAACAATACGAATGTGCTCTTATTTACGTATTAAGTTCTTCTCGACGTCGTTCTCCGTTGCTGCACAAAAACTTGCCTAACTTGTAGACTATGCTTCCGTGAATTAGTTTTTTCTTTAACTTTTTTCCCCTGACAAGTCAAAGGGCGTGTACCTGGGAGAGTGCGAAAAAGGGGGATGTGATGTAGAAGAGGAGAGGTAGACCAACCTTTCTAGAAAATAGCAAAAAAGTGTATCACAACGTTGAAATTGATTTCCTTGCCTATATTTTTGGCATGAAGTGGAGTAGGCTATGGTTCACGTCATTTGTGATTTGCACAGTCAATAATCAAGGCTGCATATGTGGATTTAGATTAGGCAGGCAGGAAAAGAGAGGAGGTGGGAGGGATAAATGACCAAAGCAGTTTTAACTCTTCATATCAAAAACAGATTCCCTTCACATTAAAAAAAAATAAAATACCAAAGGTCTCCTTTAGCCTTTCACAGTTCTGTAACTGTAGCCTATAGGACAGGTAAGTTGTAATAGATCATAGTGGCAGTTAAAGGATATCCTTACCAAAATACACAAACACACACACACACACACACTGACACACACATGCATCAGGAGGTGTGCCACGCTATGTCAGTGGGTGCCACTGTGTGTTATCTCCGACACAGTCATTTGTCAGTCACTGCCACACCTATTTGCCATACAAAGTCCACAGTGTGATGCCTGCCCAATCTGAATGACCAAATCCAGAGTTGCACTTGCAAGTAAAGGACGTGAGCACACCACAAAAGGTTGAACCCAGACCAAGAAATCAAAGCAACACGGCTATAACACCAAGATAAACAGTCTTACATTTACAACATAAACAACTGCAGTGCATGTACAGACACCTCACTCATGAGTAGGCATCTGAGCGTTAGCACACAGGTAACTCAACACACGTTACAGAGTCACTGATGGATGATGTTGTTAGTAGCCCATACTGTTACAACTCCATGTAACACATGGATAGACTGCTTTGCTTTATGAGACCCTGTGGAACTGGATCAGTCTAGGCAGGGATGTTTGTGAGAGCAGTGTAGAGTTACACACCTAATTATGCCTTTAAATCAAGGTTGTAATACCCCTCCCCCCCTTCAAATGAGAGGAGTGGCAAAAGGGGAGAAGGGTTGACGTAATATAATGGAGTGAACAAACCATTGAAAACAATATGGAAGAGTTCAAACAATGGATCCTTTAATAAGAGCCGTCCGTTTAGGGAATGGTTAACTGGAATCACGCATCATACAAAGATCAAAATCTAACCTCTGACAACATGGACAGGACAATTTCATTGTGTTGCGTCACTCAATCTTGAACAGTCTCAAAGCCAACTGACTGTAGAGATCTGAATTCGCTAAAGCAAAATAAAGGACAAGCATAGAAGGGGCAATTGGCCAATATACTTTTTAATAACTGTGAGAATGCAAATTTATACAATCTTACTTAATGTGGGAATATCATGAAACCATGTTTTAAAGATATACTTGAAAATAATTGGTATATTTTGAATATGTTTTGTTCCTGTAATTTTGGGCCCCAAAGCTGGTTCTCATTAGCAGAAGCCTCCTTGTTTGCCGGCTAGTTTCCCAATCAGCTGCCAGAATTCAAGGAATGTCAGCTCGCCATCGTTGTTTTCATCCAATGAACTCATGAGTTGGTCAACGGTGGCTGGATCAGTGGCGTTCTGCAGGCAATCAGAAAGAGGACAGTGACACTTAAGAACAAACATAAGGAACCAAATGGACTGCAGCCTGCTCTGTCATCTAGTGGCCAAGAATGGAACTACATAATATTCCCAATATTCCCAATATTAAATTTACCTAATGAACATTACATTACAACATTTTAAATTAAACAGTATAATTTCAAAAAGTTCTACTTGTATTATTTTTGCATCAAATTAAAAAAGCCATTAATCTACACTTTTAACTCAAAATATTCCTAAATGCATCTTGACAAACCAAAAGTGCTTTGAGGACAGAAGCAAAATAGGAAAAATGTGTCCAAGGAATTGTGGAGATAACTGTTCAGAGCTCATGCAGTTGTTTACCTTGACGAAGGTAGGAAGCTGGGAGATCAACAGACTGGTGAACTCTTCTTTGCTCAGGGTGTTGGAGGACCCATCCTTCCCAGCAAAGGTCTTGAACTGAGAGATAATAACGTTGATAGCAGGTTCCATTGTGTTGTGAACAGAGGGCTTGAAGAGAAACAAACAAACTCAAATAAGTACTTTTCTACACACAATGTACTGTATTGGTAACATAGACGAGGATAAAAAAACAGCAAAAGAAGGATATTTTGTCTCACCTGATAGTCACTGTCCTGAGGTATGGTGTGGTGATGTATTAGGGAAGTTCTAAACTCCTCATGTTTTTCTCTGCTCTTTTATTCTCTCTATTCCTCCCTGGTGATGCCGACATCAGCGGAAAACACCAAACCACTTTTCCCCTTCTACCAAGATATCCTTATCTGCCATTTTGTTCCATCACACACACATATATACACACACACACATACACACACACACTGTGGAGTGCCTCTTACCAATAACAGAAAACCATTCTTCACTTGATGACAAGGCAAAACTTATTTTGGTACTCGGCTTGCAGTTAAAGGGATTAATGCCTAACCTTCTTCAGGTCATTCTTATCAGGGGTCTGAATCAAAACTGAATAAACACAAAGTGATTTACACACAACACAGCTCAACACAAACTGGTGGAAACACAGCCAAGTCAACCCACTCAAAAGACATTGAAAGAGAAATAAATACAGCATGTGTGCTGTAGGTTTCCCCACGATCAGCTCGTACAGAGCTGTTGGGTGTCATACGAAACAGGCCTGTTCAAAGCCACTGCCCAGGTGTATCGCAGCGATAGAATGTTAGGTATGCAAGCCTCTGCAGCTTCAAAGTCCCTGACAGAAACCAGTCATCATTACAGATGGCCGGGACCATCAGCTCTTCCAGTCAAGACCAGTCCAGCCACACTTTTTAGTTTCCCGGACAGAACAGTAAGGCTGTATGTTATTCTACTGCTCACTGGCATGTGGGAGCATGAGTGTGTTTCTGTGTCTAGGATTTCTACTCGGTTTCATCATTGCTCATTGTTTAGCGAGTTGTATGAATCATATCTTGGATTGCAGATGTGACAGTGGATTACACACATTCTTGCACGTTCATTCTATGAAGGAGTCACGTAGCTTGCTATCAGAAAGCACTTGGATGGACCAAGATCCAGATAATATGGACTGTAGACGTTTAGTGTTGAAAGGCTACTGAATTTTTTTCCCCCCAATGCAAATACACAGGAAACATATAGATTAAGCCAAAAGACAACATTCAAACAGTTTATTGTTTAAAATGTTTGATCAAACTCCAAAATAACTGCTGATCATGGCAGAACTTGCATTCAATGACATTCAAACTTGGTATGTGTGCTATGTGATGCCCTTAAGGGCTTTCTCACGCTACAAAATCATAGAAAAAAGAAAAGCCTGCATCTATGAATGTCAATTAAAGCAATGCATTAAGTTGTTGTACATCCTTCTATACATTGTTAGGTACTTTGTCTCTCTTCCAAATCAGCAGGATAATGGTTCCAGAAAACAATTGCAGAAGTTTTTTTAGATTTCAAACTGTCATTTATTTACTTTTAAATAAAAGGCACGAAAGCAGTAGCTCACTGAAATCAAAGGTTTCTAAGAAACAGCAAACTAATGAGTTTAACTTCAGCCACTTGGCTGCTTTTCATATAATGATCCAAAATACTGCAACGGTGGACTAAAATAAATACCTATTAAATTATTAAATTAAGGAGGACCAGGGCTATCATTCATTAAATACAAAATTCAAACAACTATCCTACATATCTGATCAAAACATCAGCATGGTAAACTCAAATCTCAAAAAGTGTTACAGTGATAAACGAAAATAACAAAAAAACATCAAAGGGTCTATCTGAAATGTACAGGTTGAACGTCCTTCTTTTTAAACATCTTTGAAAAACCAATAGATTGCACTTTTTACCCAATTCAATAGAAACAACATTGGGTTGTAAGACTCAAGATTTCCATTACAATGCAGAGAG
The DNA here is from genome assembly GCA_903064625.1 of Mallotus villosus. Classification (NCBI taxonomy): domain Eukaryota; kingdom Metazoa; phylum Chordata; class Actinopteri; order Osmeriformes; family Salangidae; genus Mallotus; species Mallotus villosus. The sequence goes on from CAEFZP010000381.1 coordinate 103,102, forward strand.
CCATTTAGGTTACATTACTCAGAAATGCACAGTTGTGACAAATAATAATATAGTAATAAAATCTTCACGTGCTGCTATTCTGTATTAACGTGTGCTGGGCTTTGCACCATACATCAGAAGAGTTTAATCCTGCAATATAACAGCATTCTATAAGTGTGAGTGAGAAAACCATGTAAAAGAGAAACATAGCAAGAAGCTAGTTCTCTCCTGGCAGATATCTCCTTTCATTTGCATGTTCCAGAATGATCCGTGTGCTGTTATTAAACACTGACAGTTACACACTCAAACAGAGCCGACAGTTGAACCAGTCCTACTAGATCTGACGGTAACCTTGACAACACTACGGCAGCTTCGGATCTGAGTGCTGAGGGGGCAGGGAGTTCACAAGGAAGTACATCTGACCATTATCATAAACGGCTACATTCTGAGTGTTAAATACTAAAGGTAGAGGGAGAATTTGTTTCACACTCAAACACGCTTTTGCACACACAGTTGACGTAACTGAGGATTGTGTCCTTGAACTGACAGAGGTAGGTAAACAACTAAAATCCAACACACATGAACAGCTTGTAATTACAGACTCAGGGGAGGTGTTTATGAGGCAACGGATCACTCCTGGGACCTTAAGCATTTTCCAACATAGACCACAGGATTGGCAACACCTTGCTGTAAACAACTACTGTATGTTATACCATTGTATCTTGGTGTTCATTTTCTTTCCAGTTATTTCTGTTGTTTTGGTTTCTAGGCTGGAACAGCAAACCTCCACAAAGCCTCAACAGGAAACTCCTCCATGGCCTCCTCCAGCACGTCATCCTCCCCCTGCCCTTCGTCTTCCAGGATGTCTGCCAAGTCTTCCAAAATGTCCGCCACGTCCTCCGCAAAGTCGCTGAATTGCACCCTGTCGTGGGTGAACACACCGCCCTTGAAAAACTGAGCGGTCAGCTCGCGGATCTCCTTCTTGCTCTCTGGCGTGACCCCCTTCAGCTTGCTTAGGTAGCCCTCGAGAAGGGCCTGGAACTGGGACTGGTCCACTGGATTCAGCCCCTCCTTGGCAGCACAGTCCTTGATGCCACTACATCCCGGCATGATGCGCACGTTGCGGATGAGTTTGTCCTCCTGGTGCTTCCAGAAGGCGGTGTGGTCGAACTGGTGAGACTGATGGGGCTGGTGTTGGGGAGGCTGGTTCTGGTGGGGGTTCTGATGCTGATGCTGATGCTGATGGTGGTGGTGGTGGTGGTTGGAGTTCTTAGCAGACGGGATATGCCAGTGTGTCTTCCTCTTCACCCTATCCTGCCTGCGCTCGTCCTTCTTACTGTCCCACTCATCGTGGTACTTCCGCCAGGCTTCCTTGTGGGAGCTCTGCTTGTGTGACTTGGACCCGCCTTCGTGCTTGTCTTTGCTGTGCTTCCACTCCTTCTCTCCCCTCCACTCCTTCTTCACCTCTTTTTTCCAGTGGTCTTTCCCGTTATCTTTGCCTTTCTTTGCGTCCCACTTGGACCCACCCTCAAATGGCCTCCTCTTGCCGAGCTTCTCCACCTGCTCAGTCAGCCTCTTCTGGATCTCTGATAGGCCCTCCCTCACGCCTTTCCTGGGCCCTCCATCTTTCTTCATCCCCTCGAGTCTTTTCCTGCTTTCCTCTAAGAGGACCCCCTGTCTCTGGAGCTCTTCCTTTATGCGGCCTCCCTTCCCGAGGTCCTTCCCCCCGACAGGGCTCGGGCTGCTCTTCCCTGGCTGGCCAGCAGGAGGAGGTGGGGAGGAGCTAGGTGGTGGAGTGGGTGTGTCATGGTCGGCTGAGGGAAGACATGGGAGACAGTACAGCTAAGCAACAGCTATCACATTAGAGGATTACAGCACAACCACAAAGAAAAACAGCATGAGCCTTAAGGCTACAATTACACGAATGGCGAGTTTCATCGTTCAAAATTTAATTCTACTTGATTTTCACCTAGAATAAAGAATGGCCCTGCGAAAACTATGAATGATCTGTTTGACGGAGAAGTCTACAAAGCCTACCAGTGAGCTGGGTGAGCTCTCTCACTCTGGATCTTAGGGTCTCCAGCTCCACCTTCAGGTCAGGCAGGGACGACAGCTCCTCTCTCATGTCGCCATTTTCTTTTTCCAAAGCTCCTTTCCCTTCTTCCTCTGCCTTTGCTGATGCTAACTTTAGTGCTGAGTCGAGTTCTTCTTTCTGGGTTTGGGACAGAAGGGACCAATTAAGTTGATTTATTCTACAGCCAGCGGAGACAGTACATCATGTTACTGCCTACCTACAACAAACTGACGAGTCTTAAGACTTCATACAATTCCAAACAGTTTGAATGTTGTTTAAGTGCTGACCTGAAGCTGGTCTTCTAATTGGGTGATTTGATGGTTTTCTTGTTCCAGTTTGTCAAAAACCTCCTTCATTTCCTGAGGGTTTGCCCAGTCCTATCCAGCATACATCACACCAGACAATCAACAATGTATCCCTCTAGTTATTACACTGGGCCAATAAGTGTATACTTTACCTCTCCATTGCTCATCTCAGAAGAGTCAAGGTCGTCTGTAGGCAAAGAGAACAATGTGCTATATTGTATACTGTATAGTAAATAATAAAATAGACTATTAAACTATTTAATTAAAAAATGTACTATTTAAAAATAGTAAAATAAACTATTTGTATTACATCACTGCTTTATTACAACAGACACATGTAGTACATTGTCTGTATAAATAATGTTTTGCCAATAAAGCAAATACAGCAGTAATTGACAGGTCGGGCAGATTCTTTAACAACCAGTAGGCAGGAAACAACCAGGTGCACACACTTTCAATTAAATAATAATTATAATCTTTGAGTTGGTGGTGGAAGTGCATTATGCATTATGCAAAGGTTTCATAAAGAAGTGTTTCTCAAACCATGCTCATGAAGAAATTCCTGTTGGTCTGAAACATATAATTTCCATTTGAATATACAACTAATAATACAGCAGTTGCTGTATGAGCAGGGGAGGATGACAGAATCCAGTAGTTGGCCAAGGCTAGCTCGAAACAAAAGTGCCAAGACACATTAAAATTATGTGTTTTTGCTGAATTTGCTAATCCCTGGCAGCAAAAAGTTTGATGAGTGCTGGCAACATCCTAAGCACCACACACGCTTCTGACAAGCACTAGGCTGCAATATGCCAGTTATATGCCATCATAGACACTGTACAGTATGTCTGTAAGTGTTAAGCATATGGGCAAGCTGCCATAGTGTAAGCAGTCAGTAGTGCATGATAGTTGAGACAAGATGAGTGCTTGGGGGCGGGTGCATGAGAAAATAAAGCTACAACTGCCATGTTATCTCATTCTTTGGACCCACCATTATCCAGACTGGTGGTGACACCTAGGGGCACAACATAGCTCAGTCAAGCACATCTACAGGTGTCTAACTCAGCACCTTCACTGGAGGTCAAATAGAGATGGCTTCAAATGTACACAAAATTGTAATACGCGTTTTATCAACTGAGGTTTTGAAGCTGTCAAAAAACGATGATATTGATGCTGACGTTTCCAGTCAAGCACATTAATCATAGTTTGTCATATCTTATGTATTGCTACGATATCATAATAAATATGTATTTCTCAATAAAACAAATGTTTTATGAGTGGTGCCTTTGATTATGATAATTAATTGAAAGTATTGCACACAAGTATTTTAATGTTTTCCCTCACTGTCATGTACTCAAATTAAACAACAAACGAAAGGATCCAAAACATAATAGAGCTTTGGTCAGATTAGAGAGTATGGTAAATCCCGTTAGTGGGTCCTGTGTGATAGGCTAACCTGACAGGAAGAGGGATCCTAGGCACAGCAGGACGACAGCTGTCACGAGCAGCTTGTTCAGGGAGAACCCACGCTTCTCCTCCTTCTCCGGCAGTTTGAACTCCGCATCATCTTCCTCGTCTTCTTCCTCGGATGTTCGCCTGGGCGCCTCGAAGGACGGCACGGTCCTCCTCCTCAGGACATCCCCCTCAGCGCGGGTGTCACCTCTTCCCATGTCAAAGCTCCTAGGTGGCTCTGGAGGAGAAACAGCAATATGAGCAATATGACGTACCTGAAATATATATGTGTATTATAAATACAATACAGAGTATAAGTGACTAGCAACATGGCTGACACCCAAGCTTGATTAATCACACCACACAACTTTAAATCTACTGAAACATAAAACAATTATGAATAGGCTATGCTGTACCAAGACGATACACTTTTTACCATTTTAATGCACCACTTCTTGCATTCAACAACTGCTCCACTACAGGAGGATCTCACTTAAAACCTCACACTAGACCTCAAACACAGACCTTCCTGTTGTGCAAGGTGTTGACTGTTACCAAAGAAAAACTATGAAATTAGCTACTGTATGTATGAAACCTTTTGATCAAATTTCTCTCTTAAAATAAAGTATTTCCGTCCCTCTTAACCTCTTATTCAAAGTACATACTACACCATACTATCCCATACCTTCAACCTGTCCAACTTCCTCTATTTCCACAGGAGGTGTGGTCTCCTCCACTGCCGGTGCTTCGGCTGCCTCAGCTGTCTTGGTTGAACCAATGGTCATCAGTAGAGGACTTTCGAGGGCGGGGCTTACAGACTCTTTGCTCTCGGGGACGGGGCTAACAGATTCCTCGCTCTCGAGGGCGGGGATACTATCTGTGTGAACATCCAACCGGGTGACAATCTCCACAGGGAGGATTTCTTCGGGCAGGGATGGGGCAGGGGTTTCAAAAGCTTGACTCTCAGGGGCAGGGGCTACGTCTGCAGTGGTGTCTAGGTCGGGGTCCTTGGGTACGGCATCCTCTGGAGGTGGAGACTCACGGGCCCAGATCACCTCGGCCTCAGCCTCAATCTCGGCCTCAGCCTCGGGCTCCGCCTCCCCCTCAGGCTTCGCCTCGCCCTCAGGCTCCGCCTCCCCCTCACCCTCAGGCTCCTCGTAGGCAGCGTCGAAGGGTTTAAGCAGGTCAATATGGGTTACAAAGGGGGTGGCCGAAAGCTGGTCATTGTTGTCAGAGGGGGAGCTGGTGACGATGTCATGGATGACCGGGGCCTGGCTCTCCGGGTCAGATTCTAGGGGGATATAACTGCTGGGGGAGGGGCTGAGCACCTGGTCAGATTCTAGGGGGATATAACTGCTGGGGGAGGGGCTGAGCACCTGGTCAGATTCTAGGGGGATATAACTGCTGGGGGAGGGGCTGAGCAAGGTGGGGTTGGAGGAGCCCTCGCCCATATCAGGAGTGGTTTCCTGGCAAACCTGGAGGTAAAAAGGCAGTCAAGGCATTTATAAAGTTAGTAGTCATTAGTCATAAAGACTCAACGATAACTAAACATTATACTTGGAACTTTTGAATCATGTTTGAGGTTGAATATTATACATTTGGACACATTTGTAAGATGAACATGAAGAGTGAATCCATGGGAAAACAATGTGTTTGAAAGGGGACTCACGCTAGGATACAGACTGACCTGTTGGCCTTCCTCCGACAGAACGGTCTCTACTGGACCCTCACCCGTCCTGACCTCTAGTGTGGGCCCTGGAGCAACAACAACCATCTTCAACTCAACACACAGAATTAGAATCAACCATGACGCTATTTTCAAAAGGATCATGTTAATCCCATTGACAAATGTTTAGAGAAAGAGGATACCTGTCACATCCTCGTGGAGACTAGGGACATCCCCCAAACTCTCTGGTCCATCGTCCACATGGCCAACACTCTCCACTGCAGCATCCTGAAAGAGAAAGATGAGTGGTGTGGGGAAAAAAGTTGAGCAAAGTTGTAGACTGAAATGTAACATACAGCAGAGGAATGCACAGGTCTCCAGAATGCCCCTTGCCAAATATGTTAAAACATACTGAAATACGTATCATCACATTTCACAACACTACATGTTGAAATCATTTATATTGTTAGAGACCTGGTTTGGTGATCTGAACTACACTGTGTTTTCAGTTTGGGGATTTTAGTTTGTACGGAGCTCAGAATGACTTACCTCCGGGTTGATGAGGGTCCAGCTGTTGGAGGAACCGCTACTGCCTGTGCTGCTGCTGTCCGACATTGCCCCCTGGTGGCCAGGCACAGCAACAGAGATATTTAATCTCTTGTCCTGCTGACAACAACAAAATGATCATTGGTAGTGCTGTAGGCCTGTAATATGCTGAAAAGGGACTTTGAGCTTTTGTACAACAGCATACATGTCTAAAACTCAATCAGTCAACCAGAGAACACAGATGAGAAAACAAAACACTGAAATTGTGGATGATCATAATACAGGTATTTGCAAAGGATTTTTGCAGAATAAATCAAATAAATGACTCAGATAAAGAGAGTAATCCCCCAGATATGTAATAAGATAGATAGACAATCAATAGACATATGGACAGTGTAGTCTATTGATTCTAAAGAGCAAAGCCTGTTAGCCTATTACATAACAGTGGTCATAATGCATTGCGAAAATATTGTAATAGTGTTTGGGCACACGCTTCTCTTTCTGTATTTAATGTCCATAGCTAATATTTATTTCCAGACATGCATACTGTAACCAATATGACCAAAAATGGTCAGACCAAGGATATCAGCCAGGCTAGAATAGCAAGCACGATTTTCTGTGAGAGCTCACTTATTTTGTTCTTCAAAGGACTCTGGTAGCCTACTTATTAAATCGTTTCTTGAATGCTGAATCGATTAATATAATTGCCACACACCTAGTAAACACATGATGTTGTGCTGTCTGAATCCCACGTTCTCTTTTCCGCATTCACAGGCCAGCCCCCAACCAAACGTTTAAGGCGGCGTGCAATTCTAATTAAACCGCAAATACTTACCTTTTTGGTTTATACTTCAACGCTACAGTTTTACTCTTCGTTTTGGATAGTCCTTTGCGGCGTTGTCGAGATGCGCAATGTTCCCCGTGAACTTGGGAAGTTTGGGAATTCCAACTGCGTCACTCAAGCGAAGCTCCGTGTTTTCCAATAGGATTCCAACAAAATTGTATATGTTTACGCCCTAAAGCGATGGAAAGCCAATCAGGAGGAAGACAACTGCCACGAAAGAGATTGACACGCAGTTTGACTGATGTTCGCAGGTGAAAGTGACAGGTGATGGATTTAGAGCGGTCCCTTCTTTTCCTTGACTAGTAGGAACCTTACACTCAAGATTCATGCATGATGCATGTATATATAACGAAGGGAGAGGAATACTCAACCAGCCATCCATTGACACGTCTGCACTGCTATATTTGTCTGGACAGCAGTAAGGGACTTACTAACGGACTGTCCCTTCACTCCAGATCCTGACTGTTAGAAGAGATTGCCCTTTTGTTTCATCACACTTGCACTCTGTTTCGTCAGATTCGATTATAACTTGTTTGTTTGGGTTGGATTTAACGTGAAACATCAAGTGGCTGAATATTCCTTCGCCCAAATAAGTAGCTACATTATCATGTACTGTATATTCTTCATAGACCATTCAAAGTGTTCAAATGTCTTGTAACTGAGAACTTCTTGTCCCCAGAATCCGCCGTTTACTAATTAAATCTTAAAAGCACGTGGTTCTGTTAATTTGGAAATTATTTTATCAACGTAAAATGTATGGTCACTAGTTACATGATATTCAGATGAATGTTTGTCATCCACTAAAAACGTGTCTAATCTGTGAAACGTAACGAATACAGTAACCAATCGTAATCTTTGGCCTGTGACAAATGAGAAGCCTGATCAGAGCCACATGACAATCATTGTCCAATAGGAAGCAGTGGAAAGTGTTTGAATGATCAAGGCGGGATCAGGGGCACATTAGAGAGGGAAACCTAGCAGTGAACAGTGGAAGGGACAAGACATCCAGCACAAAGCAGTCCAGCCACTGGAATAACATTGAGAAACGTGTTTATTTCTGGATTTACAAAAGAGATTCAGTAGACACGAACAACTAGTTAAAGGTGAGCTAAGATTATGCTGCACGCTGTTTTCCTACCTAGTAAGCTAACAATATCTATTTGATTTTGTGTCCGGACACCAGGCCAGCTAGTTAGCTAGCTAGCTCCCCACCTCTCAAATCAAGTTAGTTGGCTAACGCCCAGTTGACGTGTAACATCCCATAACAACAACATCTATTGTTAATGACTTGCTTTTTAATGGTTAACACCTAGCTAGTTAGCCAGTTGTCATACATACGGCAAACACTTTTGGCTACCATTGTGGGTCGTAGCTAGAACGTAATGACATTTGCTACTAGTAGCCAACTGGCTAAAGAACTGTCTGTGTGGACTGCATCCTTATACTCTCGTTTTCATGCTTTTAGGAGATACCTACCATGTCTCAAAAGCAGATTTATTACTCGGACAAGTATGACGACGAGAAGTTTGAGTACAGGTGAGAGTCCAGCTTTTCACTGTACATTATCATCAATATTAACATGGCTCAGAATGCTTCTCATTTTATTATAGCCTTGCCTGCTCCATGATACGCAGCTTCATGATCAAGCAGGCAAGTGTTTTAGTGCCATTCTGCCTCTAATGTATCTCTTCATTGTAGGCATGTGATGCTGCCCAAGGACATTGCCAAGCGCGTGCCCAAAACCCATCTGATGTCAGAGACTGAGTGGAGGAATTTGGGTGTCCAGCAAAGTCAGGGCTGGATTCACTATATGATCCACCAACCAGGTACAATGAAACCAAAAGACTGACTCTGTTGACTGACTGACTGGCTTGCTCATAGTCAGATGAAGAGTAACAAAGTACTTTATTGTGCCCTGGAAGTAAAATGTATTGGTACAGTCACATAGAAAGACACAATGCAAAATATATATCATACAAGAACTTATAAATACGAAAATTATGTTAAGTGTAGTGAAAATATTATGTGTCGTCCTTGATGCCTGGTAAGTGCAACATATAAGTGCAATACAGTGGTGTCTGAAATGCTGCCTAGTTGACGGATTGCGAAAGACTGACTGAGCCACTTCTAAGAGTAATTTTCACCTTTTGTGGTATCAACAGTTGACAAGATAGAGGCAGGCTTTAATTGGGAGGACATTTTCTTTGTTTGATATCAACAGAACTAAAGGCAGTGGGCTAGGAAGCAACTAGGCCATGGCAGTATTATTGTATTATTTACTGTTTTGCTACACACTTGGATTTAAATACCTAGGTCTTGAGGAAGACTTGCAAATGCATTGGACTTCATGGGTATATCTCAGATGGAAATTCAAGCCCTGTGGGTAGGTAACAGGTGCTAGGGCTTGATTGAGAATTTAGCCAGCAGGTAGACATCAGGAGAATGGATACTGTATGTATCTAATTACACTTTTATTAGTGCAGCTTACTGGTCACCATATGGTCTATGTGTGCACTGATTTTCTTGGAGCCTGACAAGTCCTTCCTATATTTGTGAAAGGCTATAACGGTTGTTTAGAGTCATTACCTTAGCTCATGTCATGCTGTCATTTACCTCAGCTAACCTCCTGGGGCCATTACCCTGCTGTTCCCATTGTTATCGTACGTTTACTCATTTTACTCTGTTTTCCGAGGGAGGGTAGAGCTTAATGGTTAGATCAATTGACAGCAGTAGACTGCTGTACAGTTTCCATCTGTACTGTGCGTCGCTTTGGATAAAAGCGACTGCTAAATGAATACATTGTCATTATCATTTCCCTTCCAGAGCCCCACATCCTGCTCTTCCGTCGACCACTACCCGCAGCCTCCCACTAACCGTCGGCAGAGAGAGATCCACTAACCCACAGACCAGAAGAGAGTGCAGGGGAGTATGAACCAACACAGACCAGAAGAGAGTGCAGGGGAGTATGAACCAACACAACACAGCCGGATGAACAAGAGACTTAATCTTCATGCGTCTGTACAGCATCATACGCCCAGTCCTAGGGCTCTCCATAGCATCATACGCCCAGTCCTAGGGCTCTCCATAGCTCTGTCCTCACTGCAAAAACTTTCGCCTTCAGTTCCAAAGGCCTTCTTTGGAGTATTTTTCCCGTCGCTGTTTTGTTTTAACCTTCCAGCCGTCTTTTTTTGTTTTTCTTTAAACAATGTGATAATGTTACCAGTGAATTGGAAGAAAAAGGAAATGTCAAATTTGTGTCAACATTTTTGAGTGATTCAAAATCCCACTTAAGCTATTGTAAGATATCTAAAATGCCATGCTTAGTATTTTAACACAGTTGTTAAAATTGAGAAATTGTACACACGGGTGTGACAATGATTTTTTTTCCTATTTCTTTTTAATGACCGGTTGTATGAATTTTTACATAGGCTACTTTCAGGATGATAGATTCTAATTAGTTAAGTACTGGAGTTAGAATTAAGCAGTATCTAAACCTTTGCATACACATTATCTACATACAGTGTACAATAAAGACAGCCTTGCTGCAAAAAGAGTTTATTGAATACATTCCACTGCAAAAATCAAGTATAGGCTTACTGTCAAAATAGGGCCCATTTTCTTTGTTTACTGTCTTTCATGATTGTAATAATCAGCTGCTCAGTATTTATACGTATTTTTTTTATTATTATTACCCAGCCTGAAATTAAACTTGTAACTTTTGGACAGTCTTTTTAACTCATGATACTCCATATATATCTTGTGCCAGGGTAATATTTGTGTACACTTGTGTACATGCTAAATAATAATTTAGGATTGTGTTCTGCATGTTCCTTCTTTGAGCTGAGGAGGGCAGTATAAAACAGGAGAATACCATGCAGGTCAAATGTCGCTCTGACGATAAGGACCAGATCATGATTTATCCATTGGCAAATGTAAGTTGGGCTGGAGGTGTTGTTTGTCTAGCTAGATCTCAGCTCTTTGGCTTTTTCCACATCCAGCTCAACAGTGATCATGTCGATGCTGCGTTAGCTGATTCTTGCAGCTATTGAAGACGCTATTACGCTATTACGTGGAACAATAAATCACATAGGTGTCTTTCACAACCAACCGTCTAGCAGTTACTACCGTATAGCCAGTTTACATTCTGGTATTGACGGTTAACTTTGTTGTGGCAGTGAGGGAAGCCTTTAGTTGTATTTTAGTAAAGATACAACACTTTGAGGTGATATGTGGAAATGGAAGGAGAAAATGTTTTAGGTATCAGAAGGACATTTCCCACAATTGCCCTGGAAAATGTTTTGGAAGTCGCAATCACCCGGGCCCAATGGTCAGCTATTTCGGGCCCCTGGTGAGATTGAGAGATGTGATTGTGAGAATGAGCAGTTGGCCTCTCTGTGTAGAAAAATGGTTTTCTTCCACACAGAGGTGAATCATACTGGATCGGTTAGCCTACAAAAGTGATACCAAAACTGGTAACTATATACTGTTGCAGGCAAACAGAATTACTTATCACAACAATGTGTCCACCGGGCTTTGTGAGAAGGAACCGATATAGAAGATTAAATACCTGCTATATGAAAACTGCACAGGTTTATGATACTCTTAATATTTGCTTTTATTATTCCACTGTGCACAGTGAATAATAAATACTCTTTCACGTGATAGGTGGATCCAATCAAAATGTAAGGGAAAGATTTAAGAGAGACATTTGTGTCTTGAGAAATCCACTGCCAGAGATGGGATGAGAAAGACTAAATCTTTTACCAATTAGAATGCAAGGTGGGACGCAGAGAGACAAAGCTAACCCAGCAGAGAAAGTCAGGAAGAAGAGAGGATTAGAGGAACAGGAAGATGTGTGAGGGGAGTGAAGAAATGCAAAAGAGACAGACAGGCAGACAGAAAAAGCAGGCGGTGGGGGGAGAGAGAGAGCTGAGAGAGAAAGAAGGTCAGACAGAAAGATGGGGAGTGCTGTAGAATGGTGGGTATTTGTGTCTGGGTGTCGCTTGCGCAGTGGGGAGTCGTCTAAAGGAAAGGGAATGGGGAATAAAAGTCTGGGAGGGAAAGGAGAATTTTGCACTCAAAAAGAAATGGTTGACAGGAAGAGTAGCTTATTTTCTTTTGTATTAACCCATCACCTGCTTCCACGGTTACCCTGTTGAAATATGTGAAGCAGAAAATATTGATGAAGTTCATAGAGAAACGTTGCAGTGATTGACATGTTTTGTATGCAAGTGCAGACAGATCGAGGGATCCTTTGTTATTGGGTTGCCAGCCTTTTAAAAATCTCATAAGAAATCTTTTGCCCAATGATGCGGTTACAATATTAATATTAATGAGAAAATATATTGAAGTAAATACAAACTTGATTTCAAGGCTTAATATTATTTGGCACCGTCTCAGTTGAAAGAATGGTCCTATAAATATTAGATCAAAATCCATAATTTAGTCTCTTAAAACAATAGAGGTCTGCCTGTATCTTCCAATGGAGGTATCTTCTTCAGTTGTTCGAACCTATCCCGGGCCATTTCCTGCATGTCATCCCCTCTCTCCCATTCATTGCCTGTTGCTCTATACTCTCTCTATCCTAATAAAGCATGAATGCCCTAAATAATATCAGACATTTTCCGTGATAGTCCGTTCAGTGTCAATCCAAAAACGATAGTGTGTTACCCACATCATTTTGTTTACTGATAAACCGTACTGTATACTATCCCTGCATTACCACTGACTCATTCACCTCTCTGCATCACTCTTGTTTGTATGAAGGCTGAGTCTAGACTATCGATCTGGTTGGACAGAGACATTACGATCTCCTGGCGGCATGAGATGGAGGACCAGAAGTCCTGCAGGTTAGCTGTGTTGATCTCAGGGCAGGTTCCTGCTGGTACATCCATGCTCCTGGAGGGAGAGTTGTTTTGTGAGCTGGCGGCCTATTGGAACAGCCCCCCACAGATTGTGTCTGATAAGCCGGGGAATCAGTAGAGGCTGTCAATATGTACAGTTGGGGCCAAGCATCCAGTCCCTGTGGCGTTTAAAGGTACAATACTGAGGGGGAGATTGTTTCAGTCTAAAAAAAAGTTTTGTCCGCCAATAAACACGAGTAAGCTAATGAGGCCCTCTGAGGGTTGTTTAGCAACACGGATAGCTCAGTGCTAGTGGAATGTCAATTTACATTTTTAGACTGGCCCGTCCAGTTATGTTCCTTCCTGGATTCCAGTTTCAGCCAATGGTCTTCGGCAAGCCAGGCTTTCCTCCTTGGCTTATATTGTGAAAACACTGTCAAGCAAACTCGAGCGGGAGGAAAGCATGGAAGTTTAAACCAGGATTTGCGGCACTGTTTCACACTGCTTTAACTTTGTGGAGGTACATACCTTCCAGGTGTCTGCCTCATTCTGAGTTGGGAAAGACAAACTAAATGCCCCGCCAAGCTAGGTTTTAGACTAAGTCCAAAAGTTGTATTAATATGACTCCAGTAAAGTAAGTCTTAAAAGTAGATGTGTCAATGAATATATTTGAGACCAGCGTGGAACATGAATAGGCAGACAAATCCATTTTTAAAATTGACGTGCTCCTTTGGTTGATGTCTGACTTATCCTTTAGGAGACGCTTTTTACTTCCTTTCTTCTTCGCCATCTCGGATGGCTCTTTCCAAAGAACTGGTGTTCTCATCATGGCAAACTCTGCACACTCGCACAAAGAAGCATATTAAACGGCACTTGTTGATGAAAAGGTGTCTAATGGAGTCGGTAGGCTATTGATTCTACTGGAAGGGAACTCGCTAGACTTCCATGGCCTTGATTTGAGCCCAGACTGGACCTGGAGACTGCTCTATTGATCTCTGTGTGGAGCCTTAAGTATCCTCTCCATTCTATTCTCCTGACAGCAACACACTTCCGAAATGACATTAATCAATAGGAAAAGGCTACACGACCTGTTCTTTTCAAATGAAATGAATTACTTTGGCACTCCAAATCTGTCTTTCAATAGGCTATTCTTTATGGTCTGGGTAATTGACCTCTTGATGTAGGAGACATTTACCCCAAGCGCCATTGTGTTTATGCAAACGGAGCCTGTGTAGGCTACAAACCAGTTTTCATCTACCATCTAGTGCGAGTAACAATGCACCGTAACTGCATTTTACAACTGATTCTGAACGCCTAAGAGCAGATAATTAGTAAAGTACAGTGGAGAGCCGCACGAACAATGAAACAAACAAATGAATCATAAAACAAGATGACGAAACGTAATGTAAGATGTAGGCTTGACAATTGCGCCTGAACATTTACTGTGTTCATCATAAGAACAAACAAGCCGTTACTTTAGCAACGAGAGGGAGAAGAACGAAGAAGAGAGACAGAGGGATGGTAATTCTGAACGGGGGAGGGGGATAAAAGGTGGATGAATTTACCAGGGTCTTTTTTAATATATGAAATGGGGAAACTCAAGGGGGATGATTTCCATTACAGTGAGAACACATCAGGGGGTAGAAGGGGAGAAGGGAGAGGGAGGATCAATTAGAGAGAGAGTCAAAATGGCTGTAATGGCTTCTCACAGCGGGTGCGAGACAGAGTGCGAGGAAGAGAGAGAGAGAGAGAGGTAAAATGTTTAGCCAGGCTCCTGTTGTAGAGAAAAGCAAGGCTGAAAAGATAGTGGCTATGGTTTTGGGCGCTCATTCATCAGCACTAGTCATCAGTGTTGAGCTGCTGATAAATCTAGGAGTTAGTTGAGACTTGCACCCAGCGTTAGGCACGACAAAATTTGAGGAGTAGGATTGAAGAAAGGAGAAAATAACACCGCAAATGAGGTTCATTGTTGGGTGTGTTTTTCTGTCTTTGTCTGTATTTGGTGCATGTATGTGTGCTTGTGCACATCTGACAACAACAGAGTCTTTAAAAACTGCTGGAGCCTCTCCAATATTTCTTAATGACAGTCCCATCCATTTATTTATCAGAGCCTTTTTTGTTGAAGACCCCACACTCTCTCAATTAGCTGTCAGCAGTGCTGGCCTCCTTCTCTTGGTTTCTGTGGAGCTCAAATGACTGAATTAGGCTCTACCTTTAAAGATAATTGCTTAATTGGGGGCTTTTCATATGCTGTCACTGGCTGAGGGCCTGAGAAAGGCTTAGATAAGGCTGTAATTATGTGGCTAGGGCAGATACACTCAGCTGTCGTGGTGTAGTGAAGAACGAGCTGACAGCTAGGGCTCCCTGCACGTTTCCTTTCTTTCCCAGGGCCTGTCAGATCCAGCTGAATGTGCAGGCGAGGAACTTACCGTATGTGGATGTGGTGCCTCGCTATATGAATGAACTGTCAGCCGAGACTGAACCTATAGAAACGCCAGCGCCTAACAGATCTTCTTCTCTCCTTATCTGTGTGTGTACAGTCTGTGTGTGTGTGTGTGTGTTGGTGTGTGTGTGTGTGTGTGTGTGTCTGGTGCTACAGGATATGGATGAAATGTCAGCTGAGACTGAGCCTATAGAAATTCCAGCATTTAACAGAGACCTGTCCTTGGTATTTGTGTGTGTGGGTGAACCTACAGACCCTCTGAGGTTTAACAGAGATCTGTCCACCACTGTGTTCTTCTGTTCCCCTCCGCCCCTATGGTGGAACTCTTCTCCATGCCCCGCCCCCAGACGCACAGACCAGTGCAAGTGTGTTCGTTTCAGGGCTTGGTGGACAGCTAGTAACTTTACATTCAGTGTTGTTCCATGTTGCATTTGAAAGCATTGTGTGTCTGATGTCTCCCAGACAGGAGAGATGTTCCACGGGGCATGCAGACAGAAGTAAATACAGTCGAGGTCTGAGGTGAAGAACAGTAGGGTGTCAAATCACAAGGGAAGAGAGGGAGGGATGGAGGGGAGGGGAGGGGGGGGGTAGAGGAAAAGAGAACAGGGGGTCTGGAGACAGAGCAACGTTGGAAGGGAGGGAAGATTAGTTTTGCTCCGGTAACGACAGATCATAAAAACACGAGAGGGAGGAAAGAGGAGATGAAACAGAGAGAGGGGGGAGGATTAGTGCCACTCCAGGAGCGACAGCACAGGAGAAAGAGAGGGAGAGGAGGAGGAGAGGGATGGGAGAGGGGGAAGAATCCGAGGAGTTTACTTAGGATTAGTTTTGCTACGGGGGCAGGGGATTGAAAGATGAAGCTGAAGTTGGCCCATCTTGTTGGCGTCATGGAAACAAACCCTCTTATCAATCAATTTGTGACCAAGTAAGACCTAAGGCAATCTCTCTCGTCTCAAACGACTGTCTTATACAAGCAGAAACACTTTGCCCTCTTATCACTTACTAGTGTTAATGTTTATGTTAAAGGAATAACAGTAACAATGTAAACATGGTTTTCACTTGACAGCTCAATGCTTGATGTTTATTGTGATGGTATTAAGGGATGTTTTCCACGGCACTATCAGCCTCAGATGAAAAGGGACTGAACCTCTGCTCGGTCAGGTAAGTGTTCCTATTTTAGCCTGCATACGTTTTCCTGCTGTGAGCTGACAGAGGTAGAAAGAAAGAGAGCGCGAGAGAGAGAGGGAGAGAGAGGGAGAGAGCGAGAAGGAGGGACAGACAAAGAGGGGCAGAGAACACAGCGTTTCTATGGAGACACCATTAACGGGGTGCAGGATGACAGACTTGGGGGTCTCAGCTGCGGCGTGGGGAACATTGTTAAGAGGAGACGACTGTCAAAACTGGACACTTGCCTAAAGTGTACATGTGTGAGGTCACACACACACATACACACACACGCAGGCACACACACACACACTGCATGGTTAACACCATCGGGATGGGAACAAGCCTTGCACTTTGTCCAGATTGACTCTGAGGACCAGCTGCTTGTCTGCACCCCCTTCCCTAACAAATGGACTCAAGCAGAAGAGGAGAGGAGAGGTGCGGAGGGGAAAGAAGAGAGGGGGTAAGAGGGAGAGAACCTGGTGGGGGAGAAAGGAGGGGGAGACAGACGGAGAGAGGTGATGACGGAGAGCAGGGAGGGACGGAGAGGGAGAAGGTTTGTGTTTAATTAGCGACCCTGGAGAGCGTCTTCGTGGAGCCAAAGAGGAAACTGGGATGTTCCTTAATTGGCCCTGCTCTGTCGAGAGCGGGAGAGGATGGACAGCACCAAGTGTATATGTCAGTTTCTCTGTGTGTGTGTGTGTGTGTGTGTATGATGTGTGCGTGTGCGCGTGCGGACGTGCTTGTGTGCGTGCCTGTGTATTTGTGGATGTGTGGGTGTTTGTTAGCACGCCGTGTTTTGACTGCCGCGAGGAGGGAGAGAGATGGTTGCCATGACACACGATAGAGTGCAGAGAAAGCTCTGAGGATATGAATGAGAAAATGGGAGAGATGGATGAGAGGAGAGGCTGGAGACGGCCGTCAGACAGAGATGGATGGAGTCAAAACTGTGGATACAGAGAGAGAGAGAACTGTGGAGAGAGAGAATTCGCAAACGCCCCACGGAGAACTGGGGAGTCCAAAAAATGAGAACAGGGGGATAATGAGAAGAGAGACAAGAGAAAGCGTGTGTAGGTGTGTGTGTGTGGGTCTGTGAGAGTTTGCTCACAGGGACTATAGGTCAGACTCCAAACAAAATCCCACCAGCTCAGCAGATTCCAGTCTATCCAACATTTAGGACAACAGCATTATTCTAACCATTGTCTGGATCAATAGATGTGACAGCATATTGGTGATCAATCAAGGTGCCAGGACTGCATTGATCATGTTCAGTCAAATGTGACATAAACAAGGCAGCGCGGTCGATTCACTGTGAGTCTATTCTAGCGCAAAACAAACGCACTGTATCTCAATTAACTCGTCGTTACTTTGCTGTATAGTTTGATAAACAGACCCATTTATGCACATCAGCATGTGACATAGACTGTAAGCCCATGATGCCAGAGACAGAGATCCCTCCAGCTGTTAGTAATGACCCAATGGGAAACAGAAGAGCGCGGTGAGCAAGCGGCCATGTTGGAAAACCGGCTGTGCATTTCTGTTTAAATATGAATGAGTTGGGAAGAGCCTCCGACGCCTATAGCGATTTTTACATAAGGATTGTTCTGCAAGGAACCTGCAAGGTAAGATCTCAAGGGCTGAGAAGATGATGTTCTTTTGCCTTGGGGGGGGGAGGGGAGGGTGGGGAGGGACTGCTTCCTGTAAATTAAAATAACAGATTGTCCACTGTAAAATGGGCCTCTGTCAGCAACACTCTCCAAGGAGGGATGCCAAGTCTTAAAATTCTAGGCTGAGAAACATTGGCCTAGACAGTCTTGTATCTGACTTTCCACCATACTGTCAATAAGAACATCTATCTCTCAAAGCTCACAGGCACAGACAAAGCCCCAGTTCCCGTTCCGGTACAAGTTAATGTACACAGCTTACTGAGGCGCAGAGAGGTGGAAGTGGAGACAGGCGATGGGGGGGGGCTGACCTCTCTAGGTTGCACCTGACAGCACCACAAAGCAAAACAATGAGACAAGAAGTGCCTGAAAACAACGTAATATGTCTTTATTATAGGTGTGGTCTAATTACTGCGGATGGCTGTTATTCCTGCCGCCCGGGGACTTCCTGATAATGAGATAGAGGAAGAAAGGGGTCGTGGCCCTACTCTACTAACACAGAGGCAGTGGGTGACGGCAAAGATCCAAAATCTTCATTAAGCTGCCATAATTGTGGTGCATATTAAATGTAAATGAGAAGTGGGAGATCAATACTGATGTGCACAGCTCTGCTAATGGTGCGAGTCTGGACTATGATCTGCCGTTAGGACGAACCGAGCTTCACATCCAGGACGACCCCGCCGTTCTCTCATACGCCCTCCTCACCTGCAATTAAATGATAGTGCCGAGGGGGAGAGTTTTTTTTTCGTGGTCTCGCAACCGAGATGCTTTTACACCGGGCTAAGTGAGACTTTTCACTGACCTCCGGTGATGTGCGCGTGTGTACGTGTGTTTGTGTTTTTTGTGTGTGTTGGTGTGTGTACAGCCTCACTGGAAGCCCTATTGTCGTAATGCACCATTACGATATTGAGTGGGGGCTCTCTCTGAAACCACTGTGAGAGGCACTAACAGGTTTCCAGGAGTGAAAGCCCAGCGGAGGAAGTCCAATGGCTAAACTGACTAGATTACTGAGACTAATTGGTCCAATCCACAGAAATTGCTCATTAAATAGTTTGAAGAGATAACGAAGCATGTTGCAGACCAGCAGAATGCCACAGCCTTTCCTGTGTGTTTAATTAGACAATGACAAGCCTCCTCAGTGGGAAATAATTGTTATTTAAAAGAACTTAACCTGTAAAATAGATACTTTACCAGTGTTTTGCGTGTAATTAGCACGGTCATATCAATGTCCAGCAGGAACACTGTGCTGCTCGTGACAAAGGCAGTCTGGGAGATGAAGACGAGGAAATGGAGGGACGGGCTTTGTGTGGGGGAGAGTGCAGAAGTGAAAGAGCACGTTGCCACCCGGAAAGGCGGCAGGCGATGGAGGAGCGAGGTAAAGGAGGAGCATGTTCCCTCCCCCGGCTCTCTCCAGCGTTCCGTCCCTCCACCGAGGGCCTCCGTCGCTTCACTGCTCTTTCACTCCACAGGCCGTCCCTCCATCACAGAGCGAGCGAGGGGAACGGACAGCCTCGCCTGCAGCCGATGGAGCGGTAGAGCGAAGGAGGGATTGAAGGAGAGAAGGAGAGAAGGAGAGAGGCTGGGGGCCACAAGAAGACCAGAGAACATGACGGAGAGACTGAGAGAGACAGAGGGGACGGCGAGAGGAAGAGAGACAGGGAGCCAAAAGTGTATCGGCGAAAAAGAGCGAGAAAAGGAGAATGTCTGAAAACACACACTCGCTTGCCAGGATGGTGGAACATCTTCCCTTGTCCTTTAGCGGTTCTCCTTCGTCACCCTCTACATGTTTTTCCCCCATCCTGGTAGCTCTCTCCATGACCCCATGCCTTGTGACCTCTGTGTCTTCTGCCATCCCTGGTCCCACTCTGTCACTCTCCCGCTGGCCCACAAGGGAGGAGGGGGATTGGGAGGGACGACACCGCCTGCAGGGCTTGAACCGCACACAGATGTAACACGGTGCAGGTCCTGTGACGGACAAAATGTGACAGTTGAATAACTGCCCTTTCACCCGCCAAACCCAGACGAACACACACACAGCCCGACTGGCATTTACATTAATCCCAAAGGTTTGCAGCAATGCCAGCCTCTGTCGGTGTGCGAACATGGAGATATGCACCCTGGTACGTCCATAAGTCTGTATGTCTCATGCTCATACACTGTCTTTAACCTCAATGACATCCATGTGCAAACCCACAAATGCTTCTTCTGAAGCCAAGACAATCTTGCCATATAGCCTGGTATATCATATAATATGGGAATCCATTTGGATGTGACTGCAGGTGAATCCAGAACAGTATGATGAAATAATGTCACAACGATGAAATGTTGCTGTAACAGTATCTGTCTGTCTGTCTGTCTGGACAGTGTGTTAAAGAAGGATACTGTAGTTCCTAAGGTAGTTCCTCCAGCAGTCATGTGTTCTAAATCCATCGATCCATTTTCTCCCTGGTCACTTTTTACTAACTGCCTTTACTCTCCACTGCCTCCACTTTGGCCCATTTCTCTGCCTATAGCTTTATCTACTCTTTATCTATCTCTTCCTTTCTCTCTCTCTTTCTCTATCTCTGTGATCCACACTCTTTCCTCTCACCTCTCTGTCTTGCTCACTTTCTCCCTCCATGTGGCCTTCTCACTTTCTTACTTTATCTCTTTCCCTCTTTCTGTCGTTAATGCTTCGAGTGTCGTCACCACCCCCCCAGGTTCTTTCTGGATGCCTGTCTTCCTTGCTCCCCTCCCCTTAAGGATGCTGATCTCTCTCTGCTCTTTCTTTCTCTGAGTAGCCCAATCTTCCCTCTCTCCCTCCCTCTCCTGCTCTCTTGCAGTGTTTATTTAAGCACTTTCACGGTCACTGCACCCTGCTCTCACTGGGCGGAACTGTCCTTTCTTCATCCCCCCCCCCTCTCTCTCCCTCCCTCCGTCCCACTCTCTTTCTTAACACACTCTCCTTCCCTGTCTCCCTCACTCTATTTTTCTTTGTCTCTCTCTCTCTTACTTCTTTACCCTCCTTTTCTCTTCCTTGCAGTGTTCCTTTAAACATTCGGAATGTATAGTTCAAAGCCATCCCGGGCCTTGTCTCTCTTCTTGTCTCTCTCACGCTCTCTTTCTCCCTCTCATTTTTCTCATCTCTCGCTTTCTCTCACACTCTATTTCATTTTTCTCTTTCTCTCTACTTCTCCTCTTTCTCTCTCTCATTTTGCACCCTTTCTCCCTCATCTCTCTCGTTCTGTCTCTCCCACTCTCTCTCCCTCTCCCTTTTCTCCTCTCTCTCTCACACTCTCCCGTCTCTCGTCGTCTCTCTACACTTCTCTTCGCGTCTCATCTCGTACTCTAATCTCTCTCTCCCTCAACACAGATCTCGTCCCCCTCATCTCTAACTCTCTACATGATCTCAAAGCGGCATCGCAGTCGACGAAGTCAAGGAATCATCTCTCTCTCTACTCCTCTACTCTACGCCTCGACTCTCTCATCTCTCTATCTCCTCTCTCTCTCTCACTCTCCCTCCCTCTCGTCTCTCTCTCTCTCTCCTCATCTCTTCACTGTCAGAGCTTTTAGATCTGAGGGACTAAGGAGAAACTGGGCCAAATATAACTTGCATAAAAGAAAAATCTTGCTTAGAGACTTCAGCCTTGTAATCATTAAATAAAAAGAAAACCTTTTCCAAACAGCTCGCAATTATGATTATGATGGATGTCATAAAAGAGTACATTTTCTTCCGTCCAATTTAAAAACTTTGATATGGCAGTGGTGACAATCAACTATGACTAATTTAACAAGAGTAATGGAGAGACAGTATCTTTGATAACAATGTGTATTGTAGGAGTTTTTATGTTCTGTGAATACATCATTTTGCATTTAAATATGAGACATTTTGAGACATTATGAAACAAGTTAACCTGTGCAAAATGGCTTTATGGGACATGGTATTGTATCTCCCTACTGTACAAGCAGTTACACATGTCTCAATAATAAAGTCAATTCCAAGGGCCTAATATTAAAATAAAGACAATCAGATGGTGGTACATATATACAGTCGTATGCAAAAGTTTGGGCACCCCTGATAATCTCCATTACTTTCATCTATAAAATGTTGGGCGTTTGGATGAGGAACGTCTTTGTCATATATATACACATACGTCATGGACAGTGATATTTTAGCCGTGAAATAAGGTTTATTTGATAAACAGAAAATATGCCATACGCATCATAAGAGAATTAGACACTTGCATAAATTTGGGCACCCCAACAGAAAAATCACATTAATATTTAGTAGAGCCTCCTTTTGCAAAAAATAACAGCTTCTAGACGCTTTTTATATCCTCTGATGAGTGTCTGGATTCTGGATTGAGGTAATTTGGACCATTCTTCCTTACATACATCTCCAGTTGAGTAAGGTTTGATGGGTGCCTAGCGTGGACAGCCCGCTTCAAGTCACCCCATAGATTTTCAATTATATTCAAGTCTGGGGACTGGGATGGCCATTCCAAAACATTGTAGTTGTTCCTCTGCATAAATGCCTTAGTGGATTTGGAGCAATGTTTCGGGTCGTTGTCCTGCTGGAACACCCAACTGCGCCGTAACTTCAGCTTTGTTACAGATTCTTGAACATTATTGTCCAGAATTTGCTGGTACTGAGTTGAATCCATACGACCTTCAACTTTAACTAGATTCCCAGTTCCTGCACTAGCCACACAGCCCCACAGCATGACGGACCCCCCACCAAATTTTACTGTGGGCAGCAAGTGTTTTTCTAGGAATGCTGTGTTCTTTTGCCTCCATGCGTAACGCCTCTTGTTGTGACCGAATAACTCCATCTTTGTCTCATCAGTCCACAGTACTTTGTTCCAAAATGAGCCTGGCTTGTTCAAATGTAGTTTGGCAAACCTCAAGCGAGCCTTTTTGTGGCGCGTGTGCAGAAAAAGGCTTCTTCCGCATCACTCTCCCATACAGCTGTTCTCTGTGCAATGTGCGCTGAATGGTCGAGCAATGCACAGTGACACCATCTGCAGCAAGATGACCTTGCAGCTCTTTGGAGGTGATCTGAGGGTTGTCCTTGACCATTCTGACCATTCTTCGCCTTTGCCTCTTTGTTATTTTTCCTGGCCTGCCACTTCTGGCCTTAACAAGAACTGTGCCTGTTGCCTTCCATTTCCTAATGACATTCCTCACAGTGGAAACTGATAGCTGAAACCTCCGGGATAACTTTTTGTAGCCTTCCCCTAAACCATACTGCTGAACAATCTTTGTTTTTAGATCATTTGATAGCTGTTTTGATGCCCCCATTTTGCCACTGTTCAGAGGAGAATCAAAGAGAAGCAAAACTTGCAATTGGCTAACTTAAATACCCTTTCTAATGATTGAATGCACCTTTTTATGTAATTGAAGGCTTAACGAGTTAATCAGACTAACTATGTGTTGCAGTTTAATCAGCATTTAGTAGGCAGAGGTATTCAAATCAAATAAATGATAAGGGTGCCCAAACTTTTGCACAGCCTTTTTTTCACATTTGATTTAATTTCACACAACTAAATACTGCTACACCAAATATCTTTGTCTGGAAAAACACCCCAGCACTCAGTGTTAACTAGAAAAGTAATATTACAATATTATATTGATCTTTTTTGGTGAAGACAGGAAATTATCATGCAGCCTCAGAGGGGTGCCTAAACTTTTGCATACGACTGTATATCTGTACTCATGATGTTGTGTAATTTATGTGAATATTTTCTGTGGGAGTGCCACATAGTCAATGCTGTAAAAAGACTACATCTTATTCACGGTTCACATATCATGGAGTTACAGCACTTTGTAATTCTCTAGGATTTGCTTCTGTGTTCTGTCAGCAGTAGTTTCCATCCCTCTGAGTCTCAGAAAGTGTGTCGGCCATGACAGGAACGTATTCCAGTCCTTCCCATCATCCTCCAGGATGCCCCCGCCTCCTCTCTCTCTCTCTCCCCAGGGACCCCCCTTGATGTGGGGGGAGTCGAGGTCTGTCGACTGCCCCCTCCGACTCCTCTGAAATGTGTTTTCTCCCCTGTTGATTCCATCTCGCAGGCTTTGTTACAGAAGTCATGTCTTTTCTCCCAAGCCCAATGAGCAGCGTCGGAGAAAGGTATGCAGAGAGACGTCTGCAGAGAGAGAAGAGACATCAGAAGAGTAATGGCAGAGTTGTTCTCTCTGTTTTCCCTGTATCTCTCTGGGTGCCCTCTCCAGCTGTCTGCCGTGCCCCTGTGTTTGTCCTCTAAATTGAATTATCACATTGACGTAAAGATAAGCGAAACACACGCGCACACAGACACAGTCACACACGGCAAAGTAACTTTGCTCAACTCGGTGGGTTTCAAAACTGCGGGCTTTCAGACTGCTAGAGGGGTCTCAGTGTCCAGGGGAAATTAGGGTTGTCTGGCAGAATGTTCCCTTTATAGTGAATCACCACAACATAACTAATGACTACATCTCTCCTATCCATGTTATCCTTCTCTCGTTTCTCTCTGTCATCGTCTTTCTCTCTTGTCTCTATGTCTCTCTTTCTCTCTACTCTCTTCTATCTTTCTCTCTCGTATCTCGCTCTCTCTCTATCTCTCTCTCTCTCTCTCTCTCTCTCTCTCTCTCTCTCTCTCCCTCTCTCTCCTCTTGGACATCCCCTTCGTACCTGCACAGATGGTTTCACAGGCTCCTCTGAGTCTTAATTATTCTGCCAATTACTGTGGGAAAATGTGCAATTAAACCGGAGAGTTATTCTGTGCCTTTAGACCTGAAATGTATTAGGCCTGCACCTGATTTCCGGGACCCAGGTGTGTGTCTGACACACGGCCATCTATTCCCCCTCCTGCAGGTGCCTGTCATGGATACCATCAGGGAATGAACTTTTCAAGCGTCAACCTGTCTGGTCATATGGTCAATAAGGTATCTGAAAGAGAATGTTCAAAAGTAGCACTAGACAACCACCCACCAAGCTTCTACAAACGTGGAATTACAGGGTTTCGGTTCAATTCGAACACCAGCCTCTCGCATCGATTTGTTTTACCAGATGTCAATCATGTTGGAATTAAGGATCTTATTTTGGGTGAAAGTGCCTCGTACGGAATCTGTTCCTCCATGAATTGGATTCTTCAAGGCAGGACTGAGGTGCAGTCGAACACTCCCGTCCTGTGTTAATCCGTCCGAGCTCTGCTCCAACACCACCTCGGAGCTGTGTTTCTCCCTGTGCTGCTCATTATGACGTTCTTAATCCCAAGCTAAGACACTCATCACACAGAGCAGCAGAGAAGCCAGCGCCAAGCAGGAGCCCTGCTCACACAGAGAGAGCCTGGAGCAAACACACACACACACAGCACAGGCACACACACAGCACAAACACAAACACAAACACACACAGCACAGCACAAACACACACACAGCACAAACACACACACACACAGCACAAACACACACACACAAAGCACAAACACACACACACACACACACACACAGCACAAACACACACACACACACAGCACAGGCACAACCACACACACACACGCAGTCACGCACCAATACAAACAAGCACACAAAGTAAACACGTGGAAAGTACGCATTCCACACGCACACACAAGGTATGCATTCGGATATCGCACTCACAGAGAGCCACACATGCATACACACCCAGCAGCTGGAGGGGATAACAGTGACTGTCAGGGCAGCAAAGATGCAAGGTTGCAGTCTGAGAGAAAGAGATAGCAAGAAGGATAGGGAGAAGAAGAGGAATGAGAGGTAGGGAAAGAAAAAGGGAGGGAAAGGGAGAAATAAGGGAGAGCTGGTGGGGGGATGCATGAGGGAGGGTGGGAGAGAGGTGGCAAAGTGTGGATGAAGATGAGCGTGGTGGGGTGAAAATGCGGAGAGACGGCAAAAAAAAGGACTGAGCTTGTGCAGAAAGTGTGGTGGAGGGAGATGAAGAGGGGGATGATGGAGGAAGAAGGGAAGATGGAGTGAGATGAGGCAGAGTAGGCAAGAAGGGGAAGAAAGAGGGAGAGAGAGAGAGAAAGAGAGGGCCTATGGCATTTCCGTGAGGATCGCCCGCCAAGGGAGAGGAAGCTGAGAGGGCCTGTTCACAGCAGGCAGCTGCTATCACATTAGACTACACAGCCCTTCTTACCCTCCTTCTCCACTCCCCCCACCCTCCTTCCCCCTCCTCCACCATCTCATCTTCCTCCTTCTTTTGTTTTCCTACAATTACTCTTTCTCGTTCTCCCTGCCTTCTTTTCTCCATCTCCTCTCCTCCTATTCCCCCTCTTCATCTTTTCAGTCTGCACCGTCTCGCCTCTCTGTTTTTCCTCCATCCCCTTCTCCTCCTCCTCCTCCCCCTCCTTCTCCCTCCTCTCTTGACAGGGGATGGGGCCAGGCCACCACCACAGGCTTTCTCTGCTGTGTGAGTCTGTGTGGAGACAGGGTACCTCAAACAACTGGAATGTGTGAAGGTTTTGAGTATGAGTAAAGGTTTTTTGCATAAATTATTCCACTCTTCTACTCGTGTTACGTTTCCATCAAAAGAATATAGCACGAGGTTTTGTGATGTACGAAACAAAACAGATTGAATGACTTAATTTGCATACTGTATGCGTTAGGCTATATAGTTAACAGATCAACTCTGTTGTTTTGAAGATAATTCGGTGGAGATGACATCACTCATCATGTGATTGACGGCTCCATGAGGGGAAGGGGGGGACGGGGGGTTGACTACACAGCGAAAGGTCACTCTCAAGGATCTTTCCATTGCAGTCAAACAGCGAAGTGGAATGAAAAATAGAGCACGTGCTGATAATGGGGAGTTAATGGTGGGGGAGAGGAAATCAGAAGAGAGCTTATCAAATGCGCTATGTAATGTTTACAGGGTTTTTAATTAATTATGAAAATTAGTCCAAAGCAGGAGGCGTACTGAGAGGTGAAATCAGATCTTTATGCTTATCACCGCCTCCCAGCGTTCACACAGCTTCCTTTGAAAATGTACACCCCTAAGCACACTTTGTTACACACTAAACTCAACAACATACACTGTTTTTTCTGAAACTGTAATTCCATTTCAAATTATATTTGGTGATATTGATTGGATGTACACTGCTCCCCCCTCTATGCAATTAGATGTTCCTTTTCTCGAAAGCATAAATGAAGACAGAAAGTGTGCTCAATCTTTTAGGAAACATTTCACAAAAACTCTTGACCCTGATCTATATTTGCTCACATTGATCCTGTGGCCGGTCTGCTAAACAAATATCTAGATTGCAGAAAAACAACCAATTACTGGAATGTTTGACATTTCTTGGCTTATTCACAATATGAGTTTTTCTGTGTACAGTGAGGTCATGTTCAATAGTCAGCACACCGTCCAGTATTTGATGGAAGGGAATTTAAAAAAGGATTTTGGACTCAAATCTTTTGATGCTTTTGCATCCCAAAATCATCAAGTATTGGCCTCTTGTCAGTCCAAACTGTCTGCAGAGCTACAGTAAAATGTCTCTCTGTTTACACATGATTAGTCATCACGCCCTGCCTTACTGGGATGGAAACGAGCACCCGGCAGAATCCAATATTCAACCTTGGAAGACAACCTGCGCCGGTTCCTATCTTCTCCTGCAGGATTAGAGAGAGGGATATTTTCGTAGGAGAAGAGGAAGGCCCCTGCCAACCTCCCCTCCCTCGTTCCCATTGGACCCCGTGTGTCGAGAGTAACCTTCAGTAGCATCCGCGACGAGAGTCCCCCTCAGTTGTGGACAAGACGCTGGGCTCTTAGCACGGCCGGGGATCAAAGCAGACGAGCCCAGAGTCAGGAGGAGCCTACAGGGAGAGGAGGGATTAGCTGGATTATCCACAACGCACCCATGATAGGACCGGGGTCCTCTCGGACAGATAGGCAAACAGCAGGCGCCGCCAGGGTCCCTGTACTGGGGCCAAATGAAGAGAACCCAGCATTGTCTAAGACACGGCATTTAGGCTTCCGCTCAGTAGGGGACAAGTCATCTACCAGTCATTTGAATAAAGGCCTGATTCTGATTGTGACAGCACAGCACTGTCACCAACAACACAGCCTCCTTGCTCCAGCTGTCTGTTTACCGGCTGTTTATCTCATGCAAAATGAATGGTTTTTTTCCCCTCACGTTTTGAATGTTTTATACGTAAGTAAGGGCCTGTCTACTGTACTCTAGCCTCCACTAACTCCTTTGATGCCTCTTTTCTCTTCTTGCTCAGTTTGGTGTTGATGAAGTACAAGGACTTCTGACTTTCAAACAGCACTTCAGATAATAGGAGAGAATTGTGTTTGAACTACCCTGTCCTGTCATCCTAGATCAACTACACCTCAACCGCATTCCCAATTACAAAATATTTTCATATGACGAAAACTATTGTGATTAATATTTTTTTAATACGATACCGTACAGTACGTATTGCTTGTGAGCATGCGTCGAAGTAGATTTGCACCTGTGTTTTCTCCACCTCTCTTGTATACGTTGTTATGTATACCGTACAAAGGAGTCCCTAGACGGACTGTATGAGGTTGCACAGCATTCATGTAGCTAAGAGGGATTCCTTGTGGAATAAGCTGCCTGTGTGTTTAGAAAGAGAGAGACAGAGAAAGAGGGACGGCTGTGGAGGGTCACCCATTATTAGCCATGTTGTTGTCACATTACAGCAGCGAGGAGTTTATAAAGTGGCGAGATAACTCACCTGAGACCGAACACTGCCATCACTCACGCAGACAGCCAGAGGTGCACCGAGACTAATGCTACTGTAGTCACTGCTACAAATCCAGACACAGCTTGAGCTAGGGCTAGCCCTGGCAAAAGAGCCCAGCTGGTCTCCAGCAGTAAGCCTAGCGCTGGTGATTAATTCTCAAGTCTGCTTTGGTGCCTTGGAAGTCAACCATGGACTGTTACTCATCGGCGCCTTGGGTAGTCCCTGAGAGGACCTGCCTTCTCTCTGGTGACTCTGGTGAGCCTGAGACGCATGCCCCTGCTCTTTGTTTACCGCTGTTTTAGGGCAAGGATTCATGTCAGGAGGGAAAAAGAGGTAGGTAGAGAAAAACAGAGGAAGGGCGAGAGAGAGAGGAGAGAGAGAGATAGGAGAGACAGAGTGACAGAGATAGTGACACGAGTAGCGAGAGATAGCTATCTCTAGCTCTCGAGCTATCGTAGAGCTACTCATAGATCTCTAGCGTATCTCTCTATCTCTCTCTTCTCTCCCTCTCCCTCTCTCCTCTCTCGCTCGCTCTCTCTCTCTCTCTCTCTCTCTCCTCTCTCTCGCGCTCGTCGTCTTGTTGTCGCTCCTTCCTTTGTGCTACATTCACATGTAGATTAGCTGATTCTCCTCACATACTCCCAGCTTCTCAAGGGTGATGAGAAGAAGCATGAAGCTACGTAAGCTCTATCTCAAGGCAAAAAAAGAGATCATAGTCAATGAAAACCATTGTAGTATGTAGATTAGGCAATTTTTCTCTCACTCAAGAGATTTGTGAGTGTCAGAAAAGCACTTCATGTGTAATTTTTATACAGTCTTCCATAGTTGTCAAGTAAAGACAGTATACATTTTATACCTTCAGTGAAACAATCTGGGGAAGATCTGAATCTTTACAAGGCAGCTGTTGCTCAGTGTGGAAGAACCCCATCAACACCTGCCTGGTGCTCTGTGTCTCATGTGTGTGTGTGTGTGTGTGTGTGTGTGTGTGTGTGTGTGTGTGTGTGTGTGTGTGTGTGTGTGTGTGTGTGTGTGTGTGTGTGTGTGTGTGTGTAAAATGGTGTGTGCGTTCCAGGCTGCATGTCACATCAAAAATAAACGGGTACCCTCCTGACAGAAGCACAACAGTGACAGAGAAAACCCTCCCAACAGGTTCACTCATTAGTGGGGTTTGAAGTCGTTTGCTGACACACACACGTACACACACACGTACACAGACACACACACACACACCCACATACACACACACATACACCACATGATCTGTACATACAGTGCACATCTAAAGGGTAACGGCACACACAAACATAGTGCAGTATGTTGATCACGTACAGTAAAGATGACCTCTATCTTCCATGTTCAATCTCATTTTTTTTTCTCACTCCTAGAACATTATTGCCCCACTAGTAAATGTAGGCTGTAAGTGCTGGTGATTTCACACAGCAAGGGTAAAACGCCCTGAAAACTGCGCAGTAAAAGGGAGGATAAAATGAACCCCTCAGCAGGACCAAACTACAGCCCAATCACAAGAATTATGGAACCCAAGGGGCCGTAACCTCTGTCTTTCTTTTCTTAAAAAAAAAGGATGTCCGTCGCTTGTTTTTCTCCAATTCTGCATTTTTGAGTTTTTTTTGCACTCTCTCCTTAATTGGCGTCTTTGTCACTTACATGTAAATGTCTGTTCTTCACAATCACCCTTCTTCCCCCACTCTCCATCTTTCTTTTTTCTCCATCTTTCTTTTTCTTCATCTGTCCTCTGTAATAACCGGTCTGATGCCGGTGACGGTGGTAAATGCTCACCCTCCTGCCTCCCCACCGCCCTCCCTCTCTCTCTCTCCCCACAAGCCAGATTACCAGTTGGTTACTATAGAGACGTGTTTATAAATGCACTTTTCTGTTTTTATGATTCCCGGTTTGCCCTTTCTCTCTGTCGTTCCTCCCCTTCTCCATCCCCCGACCATTCTCTGCCTTTCTCCGCTCATTCTATTCTTTCTTTAATAAATCTATTGGTTGGTTAATATTATTATTCTTTATTGGTCAGTCAGTAATATAATTTTTTTGATCCTTTCCACCTTTCATTTTTTTCCTTCTTTTCCCCCACATTCTTCCATTCTCCATTCTCTTCTTCTATCGTCGAACTCTTTCTCCAGATCTCATTATTTCAATAATTCCACCGCCTCCATCAGCTCAGTCAATTGCTATGCAAGTCCCATTGCAGAGAATTAATGCCTAATTTACCCCAATGCTCAAATGAGCTTCATTCAAACAGATTCCCAATCTAGGTGTTTACAATACCTCAGGGCTTCCGTCTTTGTCTGGCTGCAGGCAGGAAGGGAAGACACTTTCCTGCCAGGAGAAGGCCAACTGGAGCTCCTTCTTTATGATAATGCATGTGAGTGGGTATAAACTGTATATCTCGGTATGGCCAACCCTTCCCTACCTTAGTGAAGAGGGAGTTAATGTAAAGGAGATAAAAGCTGTGGGTTGTCTTTCTGCACCCTCATGCAAGTCTAATTTTGAGCTGATTCATGTTTATATGCATCTAAGAAGACAATTGGAGTATGAGGCATCTCTACGGCTCTGGTTAAAGTGCTTTGGGCCTACAGATGCACACCTACGAGGTTCAGGCAGAGATCAGAGCTAATGCAGGACAGGTCATGTGTTTATGTAATTATGAAATGTCACACCTGCCAACAGCTCTCAAAACAAACAGCTTGAGGCAGGTTTGCATATTTCTACACTTGTATGAAAAAGAAAACTTGTACCCACGATGTAGCAGCTAACAGCTTTGAGAATGTGGACATGATTCTCTGTGGTCACTGCAGCACCCTGTCAGCACGCTCGTCTGTCTGACTCTGCACCAGGATGTTTGGACATGATCTTGTATTCCAGACACTCAACTCCTGCTGCCACTCATCTGCATGTCTCATCTATGTCCTCTCTCTCTCTCTCTCTCTCTCTCTCTCTCTCTCTCTCTCTCTGTCTCTGTCTCTGTCTCTGTCTCTGTCTCTGCTCTCTCTCTCTCTCTCTCTCTCTCTCTCTCTCTCTCTCTCTCATGGCATGGCATCGAAGGCTCGGATGATGCCAGGGCTGGTTAGATTATACAGAACAAGACAGCAGGATGCTGCTGCGTGACATCGATGACACAACGCGTGTCACCCCTCCGCAGTCTCCCTGCCATTTAGTGATGTGTCTCTCATTGTCTCTGCATGGGGGCCAAGCTTCTCCTCTCGCCTTGCTTGCTTCTCTCCTTCCCTCTGGGAACGTCAGACGTACAGGAGGAATATATAAGAATTGACTTGTGGGCAACTGGTCTAATATGATTTGTGTGTACAGACTCATAAAAGTCTGCCATGCGTAACTTCAAAAAAGAATGGAAGTGAATTCTGAGGTTGGAATCCTCTTGTCGCATTGCAGGGTTTGTGCAAATACAGAAGTCAGAAATGGCTGATGTGTTGGATGTGTGTTTTTCGGTGAGCTTTTCTGTCCTGTGAGTTTTGTTGAACCTGAACGTTTGTTTCACAGATACAACACATGATATCTCACCACGTCGTCGTGGTAGTAAGTTTCCACGTCCCCTCGATGCCGCCCTGCCTTCCTACCTGGATGTCATCCTGTTCAGCCTGTGCTGGGAAGCAATCAGGCGTCTTATTTTCTCCTAATTCCCCCCGCTATATCTGGGAAAATAAATAATAAACACATTTAATTAAAATGAAAATGCGGCACATTTCAGCACTAATCCTAATTTATTCGCCTTAATTGAGCCTCCATTTGCTTTTCAATGCTTGGCAGAAGTGTTAATAAATAAACCATTGTGTAGACGCCATGAAGCATTTAACAGAGCAAATCCTAATATACTGTAGTGCTTCACCTAGCTAATCGGCAGGCAGGAAACTGTTCAATGTCATGAAGTAAGTTCTGCTTGACACACACACACCCACCGACAAACCCACATACATACACACTCAAACACACAGACACACACATATCCAGTATCTCTGCATAATTACTTTCTTTAGTTTCTTCATTTCAAAGCCTCACTATAACGTTAATTATAACAGTATAATGTTATCATATAAAACTGTGCAGTGTATAATGTGCTCTGATAACATTTCCGCATTCGTTTATTTTCTTATAAACCATGCGGCTGGTAGATTTATTTGTCTGTGTTGCTCTTCTTTCAGTCTAGCTCAGTGTCATTTGGTAAATGGATATCCTGCTGATAGCTGGCTTGCCCCTCCCTCCCTCTCCCTCCCTCTCGTTCTTCTTAAACCAAATAAGGAACAAGCCACTCTTCTCTAATGGGCGTTTAGAGTTCGAACAATGCCATTTTAATTGCATGTTTGAAGCACTTTGCTTGTAGTTTTACTGTCCTCAAGCTTGGCGTTGACGACATGAATCGGGGTGGATCTGATCGTCTCCATTTCATCCTGAATATTTAAACTCATACTGTATATGGTGTTTTTTTGCACACCACATTGCTGTCTGATCTTGCATATCCCGTACAGGTAATATTGTCTGTCAATAAGTCTGACAAGTCTACGTCCATAGGATCCTGTGTTTCTGCGTTGCATCATGTGTGTATGAGGGCAGTTATTGCCTCCTCTGTGGGATATCTCCTTTCTCTCCCTCTTTCACTTTCTTGGGTTCTGTTGCGAAATGAGGCGTTCTTTTTGGGGGAGAGGGGGATTCGCGAGCATGAAAGAGACATTCGTTTTTTTGTGGTTAAGCTGCATATCTATATTTGGCTCAAACAGTGAGAATATCTGCTGGTCTAGATCTGTGACTGTGTATGTGTGTACATATATCGAGAATATATTCTGTATATATGTCTATATCTCTACGTATGCTGAATCTGACTCTCACAGTGTTTCTATCTGCTGGTCTTTATCTGTGGCTGTGTCTTTGGCCTCAGGCGAAGCATCTGTACACATGTGCAGCGTGAACAGCATATCCCCCATCGCCTCGTTATCTTCTCGTGGGCTGCTTAGTGATTTATTTACCTGCTCTGCGCACATCGCTCAACCAAAAGGACAAATAGAGGGAGAGAATTAGAGGAGAGCGGGTGAGGGATGGGGTGAGGAAGGTGAGGGGAGGGCGGGTGAGGGATGGGGTGAGGAAGGTGAGGGGAGGGCGGGTGGAAGAGAAGAGAGGTGTTCAGGCAATAATAACATGCTGACAATGAGAGTAACAGATGGAAACACTTGGTCCAGATTTACAGTTCAGGAGAGAGAGAGATGACGATCAGGGGGGGGGGTGGGGGACTGTTGACCGAGTGTTGATATGCTCACTCACATTGTGTATTGATGAGCTTAGTTCTAATCATGATATGAGTTATGCATACAGATTTCAAAGACTCAAAATACCCTCCAAAGCCCACAGATGTCAGATCACATTGCACTGGATCATATCATTCACAGCTTAGCTCAGCCAACCCATTACAGCCACCAGATGTGTGATTTCATGGTTATAACATCTCTTTTACTATTTCTATAGCATGTTGACAGAGGGACTGAGTGAGAGCATGCCAAGGTCAACCCTAGGGTACTTAGAGATATCAGGGCCTGAGAGGCAGTGTTCCCCTCCGCAGCCAGGGCCACGCAAGTCCCTGGAGCACCCCCCCCACCCCCCGCCCTCCCCGCCTGCCCCCCCCCTCCAGGGCCCCTCCAGAGCTCCGAGCTTAGCTAACTCATCCGTGTAAGCACATCTCCCAGACTACTGGAACCAGCCTCCATGGAGGCCCCGCTGGCTTGGCCACACAGCCCACCATGCGTGCACTGGCGGTTTAACTGGATGCCTGGAAGACAGCCATACAGACAGACAGACAGACAGACAGACAGGCACATTGAGAACAACCCTCCTTCCCTCCTTCTCCTCATCCTGTTCTGTAGACCCCCCCCCACCCCCCGCCCCTCCCAGTCTGTTGGTTACACCCACAAGGTTCTTTGCCAGTACAACACTGGGTCAGTTTATGCGTGTGTGTGTGTGTGTGCGTGTAAAGCCCCTTGTGAAGGACACCAATCGAGTCTTTCCTGTTGGAGTGCTAAATGACCCTCTTAATGTCACTGGCGAGAACGACGGGCAATCTCTCAATTTGGCGTGAGCTGGTCTGTGGCGGCCAGGCCAGAGATTGATAGAGTGTGGAGTTTCTAACCGGCAGGAAACCTGGTGACCTTTCTCTGTTTTTGACGTGCCGACTCGATTGACCTTTCGAAAATGCTAATACCAAACGGTTTGCTGTGAAACAGGTCTTCCGAGAAGCCCTTGGCGTTTGAGAACGGGGGACCACAAGCCGTGCTCTCGAGGGAGCGTTGAGTCAAGTCTGGGGTCGTGGTTGTGACAGATCCACAACATGAGTGGCTTCATAGGTGCTTTCATGTACAAGGTGCGAGTGATTGGGATCTGGGGAGAGAAAATGCTTGAGAATATTTAGGTCTATTTCGAGGAGCCCCAGAAATGATTTACACCCGGATAATAACAAGAAAACTGTTTGGAAGAGATAGTCCACAGGCCCTAGTGGAAGTAGAACTTCTGATGTTTGGGTGAAAAATAAGAGGTATTTCAAGTTCAGGTCAGGTTATTAAACCATGATGGGAGGCCTATTATGGTCCTTGGCCAACTATTCATGATCAAGACAATTAAAAATGTTCTCAGGCTAATGAAATATTAATTCCATGACTACCATCTGGTAAACCCTCAGCTAAGCACACAGTTGCTTAACTTGTTGAGCATTGTCAGCTGGAAAACATAGAAGCGACGTAATTATCGGCCCTTTTATTCAATCAAATGTCCACGGAGGTGTGCAAGAGGGGATGGAGAGCGCAATTATCTTAATGGAAGACTGCAATGTGCCCTTTGTAGCACAAGCACCTCTTCACAGCCAAATCAATAGCAGAGCCTCGCACGGGAGCTCAGGAGTGGATCACCAACATCTCCGCTATCGAGTGCTGATGATGGTAATAACCTGCTTCGCTGCAGTTCACAACATCGCCAAATAATGTGGCATCCTCAATCAAGGAAAGATTTTTATCTCTTTCCTCTCTGCAAAATGTGATGTACGATTTGCAAATAGGTCCTCCAGGAATAAATGTATTGGCTACTACGTGCAGTCTCCAGACGCACAGGCACAGGTACACATGTGTAGTCAGACACGTGCACAAAACTCACAATAACCTCTCGAACTTAATAACCAGCATTATCGACCCCTGCCACATTATAAGACCCTCAGTCATGCACAACCATTAAGCTATAATAGAACAATCAAGACTAAAAGTGCAAGTGCTACTCTTGTGGACAATATATCGTTCATTAACAGAAGAGGCCATTTAATTTCAAAATGGCTCCTATACATTAGCTTTAAAATTCCACTCCTGTCACCTAAACACCATGAACCATTCATAAATGCTTGGCTGATAGGAAATGCCTCAACTCTGTCAATGGGAAACGAACAAGTATCACTGATTGCTTCGACTGATTGCAGACTCATTATCTCACATCGCCATGTTGCCTAGTAATGTTCTTGAAGCACATTTGGACCTAGCACTTACGTGAACAATGCTGAAATCCCCATCCCTTGAAACAGCTCTCTGGGTGTGCCTTGGT
This sequence comes from Mallotus villosus, assembly GCA_903064625.1. Classification (NCBI taxonomy): domain Eukaryota; kingdom Metazoa; phylum Chordata; class Actinopteri; order Osmeriformes; family Salangidae; genus Mallotus; species Mallotus villosus. The sequence goes on from CAEFZP010000381.1 coordinate 139,382, forward strand.
TAGCCAGAGGCCCCTCCCCATGGCTCACTGTTAAAGACACTAGAAAAAGGTCCCGAGAGAGTGCGAGATAAAAGTGACTTAAGTAGAAGCTAATATTGTAACCAGACATTCTGCAGAGCGGCACTGCTCTGTCAATTGGGTCAATACCCCAGTCAGGTAGGCAGGGGAGGGGAAGGGCCATCCATCCATCAGAGAGGAAGCAGCACAGAGCACGAGCACCTCATTACAGCCGGTCGCCACTGTCCAACTGTGCCTCCCATCGACAATATGCCGAGCGGTGAGTGAGATGGCGGCAAACTTCTCATATCAGTCAGGCCATCGACCACCCATCCATGTTACCACCACTATCCACCACGCCCCTCCCACCACCTACCCCCGACCCACCGGCTCCACGCCAGGCGGGCGGCAATTATTCAGACGACTAATTAGGTCAGTCAACTCCTCCAGCCCCACACGACGACAGACGCGCAAGACGGCCCAGGCTGACCTTACTGGCTCTGTGTAGCGGGTTGTCTGAGTGTTCCTGCCTGGGATTGGTCCCCAGCCAAGGGAAGGTTGACCTAACCGTCAGTTGGACTCATGATTAAGACCCTGAGCCTTCAGTGTAGGCTTGCCAAGATTGCCCCATGATATTCTCAGACATATGATGGAATTAGAGCTGGAAAACGGCAAACATCCTACTGAGTGTAAGATTGGCCTAGCATTGTGAGTACAGTGGTTCTGGACCGCAACTGTTCTCGGACCGGTTAGTCCCCGTGGTAGCTACATGTCTCTTACCTCTAAGAAGGTCAGAGGTATTCACAAAAACTTGTTCCATACCTTTTGAAGAACACCAAACATCCACATACATAGTTAATGCTCTGAGCAGTGGTGTCGTTGACAGTTAACTGCTGCCCTGCAAGACGTCAATTAACAAACCATCAGGTAGCGGCTGGATCCAAAACCTGCTGTGTCATGTTCTTCTATAATCAGCCCCTCTCTAACTCTCACTCAAACCCAATGAGCTGTTTCTTTTCCCTAATGTAATGCCATAATCCCGCGCCGGCTCTCCTTCAAAATGCACACAAGGAAAAGGTTGATGTCCACACCAAGCCACACTCTGATAGTGATTGTGACATTTCCTGCCCCCCCCTCAGGGGAATATCCACCCTCACGCCACACCCCCACACCCAAATGCTCCTATGCCTCAGGAGCAATAGCTCTTCCTCACCGAGAAAAAGGTCACATGCTCCATTATTTCAAAGTGAACTTTCGACCTAACATTTACAGAGGAGGCGAAAAATAGCTCTCGACTTTAAGGAAACAGGGTTTTTAGGCATGGTGAGGTTTCTGAAAGGATGCAGATGCTAAACACTGTGTTTTAAAATTGTTATAAATAGACAATAAAATGGAAGTTCAAAAGGCAGGTGAGTACTCACTGTTCTGTTGTTTTGTGTTGTAAATCAGCGTTGGAGTGTGGAAGCAGGCCAGGTCACTGTCAGTGCCTCAGGCAGTGAGGACAGTGACTAATTCAGTTGACTCTGATTCACTCTGCCAACCAGTTGACTCTGCCAGCCCAGTTTCCTTTCCATAGATTCTCATTAGCGTTGGGGAATGAAACAAAGTGATAGGATGGAGAGCAAAACTCCGGCATTCCAAATGTACAGTTTAACTCATCAAGGCAATGAGAGGAGAATCTAATATCCTGATTATCCCCTCCATCGTTCTAATTCTGCTACGTTTACAGATTGATTGCAGTCCCCCGATCACAATCTGTGAAAGATGAAATTTGAGCAACTCAGAGAGCCAGAGTAAGAGAGAGAAAGAGAGAGAGGGAGGGAGAGACAGTGTAGGAAATTAAAGAGAAACATCTATGGATTCATTGACCTCTGTACTTAATTGCTTCCTTAATCGATCGTCGTCTTGTGGCTTGGTCAGTTGAGACTGCTGATTGGGGCTAGGTTATTGACCCTGTTGTTGATTCCGCATGTGCTTTGTCGTACAAAACCTAATCCTTGGAGGCTTAATAAGAGGGGTGCATTGTAAAAAAAGATATTGGCTTTAAAATATACTTTACAGACCACATCATTCTCAGTCTCACGTCAACTTGCTTAGCACACAGATTCTCATACCGAGGTTTGAGTTTCCCGTTTGTCAATACTCGTTCATACAGTACATGTTCTTGTCAAGTGTTATTGAACAAGGCCTATGTAAGCATTTGTAAAGCGTTTGTTCTCTAATGTTACGCATTGTCAGATTTCCAAGCTAAGGATCCAGAGCACATTCATGTTTTCCTTTCGACTTCTAGTCAATGAGGAGAGTGCCATGAGGTTTTTACCTGTACCGAGCTCGTTGTCCTCCTATCTCAGAGCCTCAGACCGTCCCTGCCTCTTTCTCCCCAGTATGTTTCCCTCCATCACTCATGCTAATAACTCACTCTCCTCTTTTTGTCTGCTCATCAGACACATGCTGCTCTACCCTCTCTTGTTTTTTGCTCCCTTCTCTTCAATATTTCATGCCATTGAAAGTGCATCTATTTTTGGTCTTCCAAATGCTTTACCACCTCCCTAACTGTCAAAACATAATTTTCTATCTTCCTGCATCTCTCTGTTGTCTCATACCCCCTCTTGCCTCTCAATCTTCCCAGTTGGGGCAATCCTGTGCAGTGACCCTGAAGGCAGTGGTTTGCTTCGTGGTGACTTCGTTTAACCTTCTCTTGATGTCTAGCATCACATTTTCACTGTATTGGTTATTTCAAGTGATGTCAGTGCTCAGCGTTTAAGAAACCAAAGCTTTACGGACTAAATCGTAGTGATAAAGAACATGGTCCCATTCGTCTCTTTTCTTTTTCAAATCCTTTTTTTCGATTTCTTCTTGAATGTTTACTATTCCCCCCTCGCTCATTTCCCAAAGGTTCACCCCTCATCCACACCTCTATTTTCTTTCCCTCCCTTTTCATCATGTCCCCGACATTGCAGAACATTGTGCGTGATTGCTTGACAGATGCCATTATCCAGGGCTTATATCTTCACAATCACATTAGCCATTTGTACAGCTGGGTACTTACTAGAGCAAAGCAGGTTAAGCACTACGCTCAGGGCTACAAACAGTCTGGGGCCACCTGGAGCTCAGCCCTACCACAGTCCTCATCCTCATCACCCAACCATAACAACAGCTCAGTGGTGGCCTTCTCGCCAGTCATCTGTCTTTCCACTTGGACATCTACCTCGCTTTCTTGGTCTCTCGCTTTTCACCCCCCCCCGCTATTTCAATCCATCTCTTCACTCTTGCTTTCTCTATCTGATTATCTGTATTTTCATCTTTTCCATTTTTTCCAATTTAATCTCAGTCACTTGTAGCCTCTCTCTTTTTGCCATCTCTCCGTCTCTATCTCCGTCTGAATGCACCAAACCATTTCTCTTGTCCTCTTTATTTCTATCCCTCACTCGTTGTGCCTCTCCCTCATCCAGTTGTTCTCTCTCTCTCATCTTGCTTGTTTTTGGCACAGTGGGGTTAGGTAAACAGAGGATTTGAAAATACACATTGGACTAGGGGTGAGAGAGGGAGACGGGGTGAAAGACTAAGAAGGTGGGTGAAGTTAGGTGGCCATGTCAACACGGCTCACTAACCCAACACTGAACCGGGGAAGCAGACCAGGGATGTGACAGATTAGACAGAAACCTGCGACTATGCTAACTACTGCTACGTCCTTACATTGAAATGGCCATAACAGTGATCGTACAGATGCTTTGAATAAAAATGTAATTTTTAATTAACTATTAGTGCAAGATTGCGTATCCTGTAGGAGTCTCCTGTCTCTCAGTACCTTCTGCCAGAAGAGGATCCTGCTGTCTTATGTCTTCCCAAACTGGCATAAGAAGGTAAACTGAAAACAGAGGGAGACGGCAAAGATTGAAGAGGAAAAGAGCACAGCTCTCTCGCTTTGTTAGTGATGTGATATCAATTACAAGCCAGCAATAGTATGTGAACATAGAAAGGTTGATTAATGATAACCATTAAATCCAAAGAATTAAAGTGCCCATAATGAGACTGGTCATGAATTAGTCACAAGGCTTTGGAGACCCATTCCCACCATGGGTGTTACTAGCATCAGCTATGTGCTAACAACACCACAGCAACAACATTAAAATGTATATATTATCCAGCATCTTATAACATTAAATCAAAACACATTAGATAATATATTACGGGGAACTCACTGGAGATACCTTACCCTTATGCAAATATGTATACATGCACACACGTGCGCACACACACATGCACACGGTCTACATTTCGAAGAGGCATAGTATTTCCCTCATGAAACATACATGATCTTATTAAAGTGTCAATCTCAACATTTGTTTTTATTATTTTTGTATATTAAAGCAAGCGAGCGCAAATGTTTGGATGGATGAGGCTCACTGGAATGCCACTGATTCATAATAACTCTAACTTGACTGAGGATGACAAATGTTGAAAGTGATCGGGTATAGAACGGAACAGACAGAATAGGAGGATAGGACAGAGTAGGGGAGAAAGTGTGTGTAGGTAGCGTCCTCTCTCTCTCCTTCTCTTTCATCCCCCTTTTCCCCTAGTCTCCACGGCAACATGCCTGGAGGGCACTCAAGAGAGGCGTCATCACTGACAAAAACAACAGAGGGAGAGGGAGAAAGAGTGAAAGGAGACCAGAGCGAAATAGACAGCGTGTGTGTGAAAGAGAGAGAGGGGGGTAAAACCATGTAGGCTGTCGACCTACTATGCCTTGGATAAAATCATTTGAGTTAGGAGTTTGAGTTAAATGAGTAAAATGGAAATAACTTGACAGTGAACATTCACAGATGGTGGAATTATCACAATAACTGGAAGGCTTTGGATTTGATGGTGCCTAGAAGTAAACTTTTATGTGATTGCAGCAGTTAATGAAACAGGCCCAAATGTTTATGCCCACAACCGGGAAATTAACAGTTCCATCACTCTTGGTAGATAACATGGTAAAACCACCACCAAATGAAGCCTGTTAATTAAAATCTTAGAATTCTGATGAATTAATTAGAGTTTGGGTGAGAATCTCTCTCTCTCTCTCTCTCTCTCTCTCCTCTCTATCTCTCTCTCTATCTCTCTCTTCTCTCTCTCTCTCTCTTTCTATCTCTCTCTCTCTAACACACACACAACGTGGTTGGGGCGGTGCAGAATATGGACAGAGAAGAAGCGTATCCTGTCCATCACCAGAGGGCGGGATTGTTGCATGGCGCTCGCGGAGGTTTTTGAAGCAGCGGCAGGTGAGACAACCTTCAATAATTTCCACGAACAGCCCAAGGCTTAGCCTAGCTTACTCAATTGTTCTCTGAAAAACTGGGAACACATTATAAAATAAGGATTAACGTTTTTAAATCAACTCTATTTTACCACATAACTGGCAGCTGTTCTGTAGAAAGAAGCCTGTTCAGGACGAAAAACGTCTTCTGAGGTGAGTTGCCAGTGATGATGAGGTGACTTGCAGCCTACTCTCATCTCTCACACGGGACTTCGAATGTAGCCAAACTGCCTTATCTCCCCTTCTACCATTGTTTCAAATCTGTGGAGAGCAGGCAACATAAAAAGGAATACCCAAAGCGCTGTGACTGACTTCAAAGTGCGCAGCAGCACGTAAAAATAGCAAAGTTGGGAAGAGGATGCCGAAATGGGGCTTGTCGCTATGGAATTTGAGTTAAAGAACACATAATCAGTCCAAGTTGCATAGTCTATTCGTCTCATCTGAAGCTGCGGGAAACATTTCAACGGCGTTTTGCTGACCGGTGGGATGTTGTGAGACATTCGCTCCTCGGGACGGAGAGACTAGAGAGCGAAGACTGTAGAGAGAACAAGGGGTCGCGAGGAACTGAAGGATTATGGCTCTCGCAACGTTTTCTTTCAGCCTCTTAACGCTTGCCCTCACAAACTTGCACCTGGCTCGAGCCAACAACCGGCATGCTGTTTATTGGAACAGCTCAAATTTACAGTAAGTGAATAAACATCCTTTAAGCTATCGTTTGGAGTGTAGTTTACAGTGTATTGCTTGTCTGTGCACGTTGATTGTCACATTAGCAGCAGGAATCGAACCTTGGAGATGTCAACCTTTTCTTTAAAAATTCTAGGACGTAATTACTAAGGGGAAATATCACACGTTTTTAAGTTATATAATTTTGCATAACAAATGAAAATTGTGATTAATGTTCTGCTATAAATCAATGACCTACATGCATTCCAACATGCCATTCGTGTCAACAGTGTTTGGAAACGCAAAAGTATATTTTTGTATATTTTTCAACTGTATTTTATTAAACAAATGTGCTACCACAGTGCCCAAAAATAAAAGGCTTTGTTTGCCTTTGCTAACACAGCTGTGCTGCTTAAATGTTGCTAACCCCATGTAGGCAATATACTGGATGTAGTCTACTGTATATTTTATGGCCTCTGCTCACAGTTTACCGTTCATCCATGCCTACCGCTGGCAGTGATGAGTCATATCTGTCATCTTTTGACCCTCTCCACTCAGTTCTCTGCTTTTGTTGTCTTTCACGTTAAATTGACTTCTTTGCCCCCAGCCTCCGCCCCTACTTTGCAAATTCAGGAACACACAGCCTCCAAGAGACACACACGTAGACAGACAGCCAGCCCCCCCCCCTCCCCCTCCACCGCCACACACATACTCACACACCTAACACTTGGTCCCACCTTGGACTAAAACCCCACACAGTACCTCAGGTACAGTACACCTCCACCTAGACCTTTCTAACTCAATACTTGTTAAAGCAGTTGCGGCAGAGATCGATGTGGATTCTGGTGCCTTTGTCCCCTCATTAGTTAACAGTGAATCCATCTCTCTCACATTCCTTTATCTTCTCCCCTCATCCCCTCTCTCGTCTCCTCCTCCTGCTTTATCTGTTTTCCTCCTCTGGCCATTTATATTCAACTCAGACTCTGCTGGTCTCTCCTATCACCTCTCTCTATCGCATACTTGGTTATTTTCCTCCCTCTCTTATTTTTCTACTGTCTCTCACAGCCAGCCTGTCCCCCTCAATTCCTTTTTTTTGCATCTCATTACCACCCCCCCATCTGCTCTCGTTCCCTCATTCACCTCCAGAACCCAGACTGAGAAAGAGAGAGAGAGAGAGAGGACATGACAATAATTAAAAGGGACGGAGAGATTTGAATGCGTCTCAATGCTCATTTGAAGCATTTTGTCAAAACACAAAAACTAGGAACGTCCCCGGTATCCTTGCTCACAGCATTAGTCAGGTATCTTAATCAACTCTTTGAATAAAAGTAGCCAAACGAGCACAGTACAAATGGCAAGTCAAGTTCCTTCTAGCTTCGGCTGGGATTGCAATTAAGTGTGTCAGTATGAATATGAATCGAGGGGAAGCATATTAGAGGAGACTAATTAGCATTGAGAGTGTGTGTTCAAAGTGCTGTGAGGATTCGCAGGTTTGTGAGTGTCACAATCTGTATTAGCAGTATCTATCATTGTTAATTATTCATTTGCTGTGTGCTCCGTCTAGAATGACTTGCACAGCATGAGCATGCGAACGCGTTGTACGATACGATCATTCATCAAGTGTTGGCACATTTGGCAGTTAATATAACATTCTAAAGAATAGGTACCCATATTGATGTATTCCAGGGGTAATAATGATGTCTGTGTGGGATTGGGGCTGTGGGTGTATGTGTCTGTGCTTAAAATCTCCCCCTTCCTCCACACCGAGATAAGAATCTGTAAAATAATGCAAAAATTGACCCAGTTTGCAGGTAGCAGACAAATCCACAGAGGCAATGGCAGGAATACTGATAGGCGATCAAGCTTTAAAGGCCGTAGGCTTCAGGCCACTACACCACTGCTGTGTCCACAGCCTGCCGCAGGCCTCACTTACCCGACCCAGCCGTGGATGCTATCTCGGGGGGAACAGTGAGGAGCCAAGGCTGGGGCAGAAGGCCAGGGACCAGGAGTTTCAGGGCAGAACTCTGGGTGAGGCCCTCGCTGTTATACCCTTGAGCGAGGCATCCAGCCCAGATGGCTACAGAAAATACCCAGCTGTGAAAGATGGGATCACATGGAAACCAAGCTGTTTGTGCGAAGGCCATGAAAACAGCTTGTTATGGTTTCTGAGTCTGCCGCAACTTCAAAGGAATATTGCCATTTTGGCATAGTTATTGCAACAGAAACATATCCACCTCGTACTTTTCAAGTACAGCATGTCACACTCTAGGAGAAACTGGTTTATCTTCTCCATTTGGCTAAATTCTAAAGAGGTGTCACAGACTTCCAGACAAAGTGTGAGGGTTATACGGAATCTTTAAGAGCTTTGATTTCAGCTGTGATTTGACTGCTTTAGCGGTGGTACACTATCTCCATTAAAATGTGTTGCTCTCAGCTTTCACTCTCGGCTTCCGCTCGCAGCAGTGCGCCCAGCCAACTCGTTACAGATGTCCCTGCTAATGGCTGACTGAGGCAGGAAAAAACGCACGCGCAGGCCATTAAATCATCTCGGATCTGAGGCCATCTGCCAATTAGAGAAGGGAGATGTGGAACATCTTGAGAAGCTCGCGGGAGCCTGTGCGGCGGCTCCATGGAGTCACATCTCCGCCACCGCCAGTGGCCCAGACTCCTGCACCCCATCAGGTGTTGGCCGTTGTCACTGGTGACATGGACCCGCAGGCTCATAATTGGCTGCTCTCTGTCAACATGATCAAAATAACAACGAGGCTTTCACTCAGTCGCTCCTGCACTTTGATCCCCGGATAAAGACTCACAACTTAGCAGTTGACTAAAAAATAAAGACTGCCAGGCTTTGTAGAGGCGTGGGAGGGGAGCAGGGAATCACTGTGGAAATGTAGCACACCGTATTGCTCATACAGCATAGCCATGGCTTTCCAAACAAGATAAAAGCTTTCTGTTCCCCCTCCTGGCAGAGTTCAGTGAGTTATTGCTCTGCGTGTTTCCATACCACATGCAGTGACCCTGATTTGAGACATTAAATTGAGTCTGTCAGGACCCCCCCAAGCCAAATATAGAAAAAAACAACTGTTCTTGCTACACCAAATCCGGTGTTACAAAATAAATTATCACCTTCACAAAGCGCTTTCCTGAGAGTTGCGCAGGGGGGTGGCGGGGGGGACATGATCAATGTGTAGCAGGTCTGCCATCTTACTCAACCACATCATTAACCAGGGGGGCTGTGTGGGTGTGTGCGGAGGAGGGGCTCGGGGGGCGGGGAACCGTGTGGGGGGGTGTGTGGCTAGGGGAGATTAGTGAAGAAGAGTAGTGACATCCAACTTGGTGGTCTGACATACCCACCATGAGAGGGACAGTGAACGGTCAGAGAGTAGCGAGACAGAAAGTGGATAAGGGAGAGAGGAGAGAGAGGAGAGGAAGGCGGCGGGGTAGGGGAGGAAGGCAAAGAGATCTAGTAGACCGATCTACTGAAGTGAGAGAATGAAGGATAGAAGTGTGGGGAACATTTTGGAATGAAGTGGTGGTGGGTCATGAATAACAGGAGATGGGAGTGATGGAAACGGGAAAGGTAAAGGTAGAGTTTGAGAGAGAACGATTGGAAGACGAGAGGGAGTGAGTGGGAGTGTTATTATATTTTGGTGTCCTTTTTTTTTCAAAACCACATTTAAAGTTATTTGTCGACTGTGCTGCAGCTGCTGTTTCTGGGGAGATGATACTTGTGGGAGTTGACCGATGCTAATGTGTACACACGTGGGATCATTCATGTGGACCAGTGCTCAAAGACAATAGTGCTCGGCCCACGCAACACAGCGCAACCGGCGCATAGTGAGACACTAGCGGATTTGCTAGATGATTACATGCAAGGCTGTCTGCTTGACTCGCTCTCTGAGCAGTCTCGCCAATTTTGCATACAAATGCGTCTTATTCACTGGCATTCAATTTGTTCTTTTCCACATCCATTGTGCCTCACAAGCGTCTCAAATAACATTAGATAGCATGCAAATATTTTTCGAAGGTATTTTTTTTCCCCTGTCTTGTAGTGCCAGGCAGTGGTGCTGAATGATAATATAGTGTTTAACACGCTAAAACATGTACAGTGACTTTCAGTACTGAATTAAGTGTTTATTTATTTATGCAGTTGGATTGTGTAATTAAAAAATGTTTAACAAGTGTATTTTCAAACGTTTTCATGAAATATGTCCAACACGTAATACATTAAGTACATTGGGAAGGGCTGTCAAAGTGCACACATGTACAAAGATGTGGGTCGTCTAGGTGGACTATACGGGACCTGTTCTGTCCTTTGATGTATTTGGTTGCTAGTCCAGGGTTAGTCTTGCAGATAGCTGAAAGGATGTTTCAGCTAAAAGCAAGTTGAAAGGATATTTAATGGTTCTTAAGGGTCCCAAGGGTGAGTGCGTCAATCAATACAGCTGCATGGGATGGGAAAACTGTACTGGGTTATGGCTTAAAAAAAACACTCAATCCAAGGCTGCACGCCCAATCAATCCCAGACCATCAGGTGATCAATGTTCAAATGCATTTTTAATTTGATTTCACAGTGTCAGTAAATTGCCATAAAGTATTCTTGGGGTGTATTTGAAAAGATCAAGTATTGATTTTAGGTAATGTGTGTATGTGTGGGGGCACGGTTGTGCAGGCTTGCAACACAGTTCCTGAGTTTAGGCCTCGTCATGGCAGTTTTCTTCACACCTGTTGACAAAGGTAGAACCAGGAAAACAACAGAATAGGTAGAACCAGGAAAACAACAGAATGTTTCAATCAAAACATGTCTTTAACATGCTTACAAGCAGGGAGACAGCCAACTCCTACACTAGGTCTCTAACGCACATCTTAAAGACTTGCTTTCTCAAAGGGCTTCAGACAGTCAGTGGACTTTGTGCACTTGCGCAAACAAAGTATCTACAGATGTGTACATGTAGCAGTTGTTAGTACTCCTCGTGCGTTGTGTCTGTGTATGCAACAGACATGGTTTTGCAAGCTGTCAGAGTTTTACAGACCTTGTTCATCCTTCACCGAGAAACGAACACCTCATCTCTGACTCGCCAAGCGCGACCACTACCAGCTACGCCAACAAAAAGCTAGCTATTCATTGACGCGGGTGGCCTGTTACATACTTGAGGACGAGTGAGTTTCATCGATTCACACCGGCTACATACACACAAGCATTGTTTCCAGCAGTCAGGCCATCCCTTACCTAACAGCAACGTTTTACCTCAACGCAGGTGGTGGTGGATTGGAGGATTTTCTGAGGCAGTGAAGTGTCACCTCGTTTTGAAGGTCCCCATCGTATGAAATGATCAAAAAATGTTCTCCAAGATAATAGGATTATTAGTTTAACAGTGAACGGTTTTTTCCCCAACAGCAGAAAAGGGGCTAACCTGGTTCAGATAGTAGAGTCTACATTACCACTGATGTGGAAATGTAGTTGGAAGTACATTTTCTCTGGTATATAACTGTTCCATGTAGTTACATGGTAATATACAGTATATAATATTAATATTAAGTGTTTCCCAAAAATGTCATGCTAAATACTTGAGTCTCACTAACTGTACTATTATAGAACTGTTGTATTACTTTGCAATATTTTGCCTACCCTACAACTGTTGCACATTTCGGGCATGAAAGTCTTGGAATCAGACAAGCAAAGCTCCGATTTATTTCTGCCACGATAATGCAAAGAGTCGTGGTTTAATGAGACTTGATCTCACAAGATCTGATGACAATAATCAGTCCTGAGTGATAAGCCACTGACATTAAGGAGTGGCTTATCTTATCTCTTAAAATATCCCTCCGTGGCAGGACTACCAAATCTGCAAGCAAAAGAACAAGGTACTCCAGCGCTACCTCTCAACCTCATTATCATCAGAAGAAATGCATTGTGGGCATTGTAGTCTCCCTTCAAGGGCGCTGTAGGGAGGTGCCATGGGACCAATCTGTGTTAGGCCATGGCTTCTCAAGATGAACATGCAATGAAAACACAAGCCCTTCACATGCTATCAAAAGCCATTAGTATTCCATCCGCTCCAAGGTTATAGAGACTGCACTTAACCAGCTCTGTAAACCCAGAGGAGATAGCCCTGATCCAGACAGGTAGAACCAATTTCAGACTCAATGATTTGAATGCAAATGTTCCTTAGCAGAGGCCCTTCTTCTTTGCAACTCCTTTTCTTGTGGTACGGACTCTGTGAGCATTACAGTACATTACTTCGGCATTGCTGTGAGGCACCCATCTCCTGCTGGGAAATTGTATCGCCATTGTAAATTGTCTGCCGTGTAGGAAAAGATCAAAGCCACTGGATGGTGGATGATGGTCACCAGACAGATCGGCACCATTAGTGTAATGGACATTGCTACATGGACTGGAAAATATGATGTGCTTTGTCAATAATGTTATTTTTGTGTCTCTTCCAGAAGGGCCTCGTCTTGTGTGTGTGTGTGTGTGTGTGTGTGTGTGTGGAGACTGATCCTGCTATGCTAGCACCTTCAATACATCCCAATTCCTTCAGTTTACACACACATCTTGTCATATCTTGTTCACTGATTGTGTAACTCCCTACAGCTCCTGAGCCACCACGGATCTTTGCCCTAATCCTTATGAGTACTGTTCAACAATGCTGTCAGTTTGGAACAGCAGAAAGTCTCCTCTGAGCTCCATAGTCGAGGCATTAGTCCATTTATCAAATGGGGGCCATTTGAGTTGGGATGTAATAATTAGGGATTCTGTTATAATTGAGAATTTGCCGATTGAAGCTGTAATTATGGGAAGGTTTAAGACCCTTTGACAGCTGCCGTCTTCATAATGAGGACATCTAAAGAAAATTGAAATCTCTCTCCAGTGATTTGCACATTTTAAAGTGACTAAATGTAATTTGACCCCCTTCAACTGCAGCAGTAGCTGCCATTGCCTCTAGAAGTTGAGTTGTCCAGTTGTAATGCTGGGGGCTTTAACATTTAAATCAGGACAACTTCAAGCGAAACAGTTTCATTACAAATATGATAGCCGACTCTTTCGAGCCTGAAAGTCAGAAGTAAGTGAATTGGACAGTAGGGCTACCTGAGGGTGCAAAAGGGAAGTGAAACGATCGTGTGGAGAGAGAAGGGGAACTTGGTTTGAGAGGGGAACTAATGGTGGGCTCACCTTTGTCAAGCAAGTAGCGTTTTTTTTAAAGAACTATTACCAGTTTAGACGCATCTTTAACAAAAAAAGAGCTTCCTTGAGCTGGGGATTGACAAAGTCATGACAGATCTGACATCAACATTTAAAATACAAGACAAACACTGTTAACCGGTACTCAAATATGTACTTAAAGTCTGGCATTGACACTGTTCATCGGTCCAGATTTGCTGTCCATGTTTAAATCTCCTCAACCTCATCATTTAATCTGGTCTCGTGTTGGCCTGCATCAAAAATCTATTTGGAATTCATTTGCCGCCTTGATGTGTAAATTTGGTGATGGTTTATACATGAGCTACCACTACATGCATAACCATGCCTTTTTTCTTCATACACATGCACATGTTTTAATCCCTGTGTTATTCACGTTGATTTAACACTATCTATACAGTACGTGACTCACTCCACACTCATCTCTGTATTCCTTCAATGGGCGTCCCCCCTTCGGCTCAGTGTATGTGCGCTTGACTGAGCTGTGTGTGTGTGTGTTTGTTCACCAAGGTATTTGCCATGTCAGTTATGCATTGGTACTGTGGGTCGACTTGGTATGCAGACATTCTTCATCCTTAGTTCATAGCTTGTGTGCCATTTTATTTTTGTATGCCGGTCTGTAACTGTATGTCTGACAGATGACGGTATTAGCTCTGGGCATAGTGTATGCTTTGTGTATACGTTGAGCAGTGTGTGTGTATGTGTGTGTGTGGCAGAATACTGTACACATGGAGCTGTGTGCTGTGTATTTGTGTAAGGACTGACATGTAGTGTATGTGTAAAAGGGGCCCATCTCGTTGTAATGCCGTGTGATGTGTTTAGTGATGGTGCAGAACGATGCAGTACGGCAAGGGGGGAGACACACAGCGATGAGCCCAGAACCCAGATCCTCAACACGCTGTGTGTGGGTGGACTGAATATCAATGCCCTGCTGCGCTCTGTGCATGTGTCTGTGCGCCAGTCTGTGTGTGTTTTTGACGGAGAGAAGGGGGGGTAGGATTTTAAATCGAAGTGTCTACAAGTTTTAGCATGAAGGAGACAGTGCACTGCACGTCTTTCATTACTCTGCAGTGATTTCTGTTTAAACGTATATTCATGTGGGAACCTTGTTCGTCGGTGTATGTTTCCCGGTGAGAACAAGATACTTATCGCTCCCCGTCTCCCACCCACCGATTGCCGGCGTTTCTCTACCAGCTCGCGGACCGCGGGTGCACGTGAGGTTTTCTGCGTGAGACACGGCTCCATCTCGCTCTTACTACTGAGCTGTTTGAAGTGTTGTTGCTCAGCCTCCTGTTCCTGCTCTGCTCTCACCTTGTGTGGAGTCAATGGGAAGTCCCTGCAGGCCGCGCTGCACCGCATTGCCGTGCGTGGGCAGAGAGCGGACAGTCCCGCCCCTTTACCTCCCTTTCGTTTGAAGCCGCTCTGACGGCGCGTGTGCGCGCGTACTGATGGGTAGACGGTAGTAAGAGGAGCGTTTGTGCCCCCGGATGGGGATATCCTTATGTTAGCTGGCGGATGTGTGTGCTTGGATGTGGTCGGTGAGGAGATAGTGAGGAGATGGATGGTTGTGATAAATAGATTTGCTTTTATATCACTTAAAGGATTCTGTGCCACTTCCCCAGAGGGTGTGGGTGAGGTGGTAAAAGTAGAGCCGATATAACCAAAACTGGAGCTGAAGAAAGATAGGAAGTATTACGGGAGAGAGGAGGGAGGAAGAGAGGTGGAGGAGGGAGACAGAGCGGAGGCAGAGATGTTAAAGGAGATTGGAGACAGTGGAGTGGGGAAATGGAGGAGAGGGATGCAAAGGGAGATAGATAAAGGCATTGAGAATATGAATGTTGTGTCAGGTAGTCGAGTCTCGTCACAGACTTGTACCCTCTCCCCTTCTTCACACACAGACACAGAACACAGCACACAGAAATGAATTCAAGATGCTATTGCACCCAGTCAAACATCACGCTGATCTCAACACTACCACGATTCTCAGTGTGTTCTAGAACCATCCAGAGGAACCACGGAGACTAGGTCGGCCAGTAAACAAATGTCACCTCACAACTATACAGTCCATGTAAAGTCAATACTGAAGAGTTCTGAAATGTTGTCCTGGAGATAGAATACTGTATGAATCATTCTGGCTAATTGAGAGGTGACTTATCTTCCATCTTTACCCATTTGTAATATCAGGCTGCACCGAGGTAGGCTGTCTGGGGCTCCAACACCTGCTCCACTGGCCGATTTACACACTGAAAACATTGACATTCACACATTCACACAGACACAAACACACGCACACACACACACACACACGCACACACCACACACACACACACACACACACACACACACACACACACACACACTCACACACACACACACACACACACACACACACACACACACACACACTGTGTCTGCTGAGTTACCACTGTGTCAGGGTTTCCAGATCCCTGCCAGCACCTGTCACCAGCTGGATCCACAATAAGCTGCAGGAAGAGGGGGAGCAGAGAGCTGCAAGTGTAGGAGGGAAGGAGAGAGAGATGTAGGGAGGGAGCAAGAGAGAGAGACATGTAGGGAGGAGCAAGAGAGAGAGAGAGAGAGAGAGAGACATGTAGGGAGGGAGCAAGAGAGAGAGACATGTAGGGAGGGAGCAAGAGAGAGAGAGGACGAATAGGGTGGTGGATGGTGGGTGGGAAGCTGTAGATGATGCTCATTTACAATGCGGGGGAAGGGGCGGTGATGGCAGTTTGAGAGGGAGAGACACCCCCTCTCTCTCCCAGGAGGCTGTGTGTGTCACAGGTGACAGCCACACAACAGGGCCAAGCATCGGGCTGTCTGGGACTGAGACAGAAGGAAGAGGGACAGACAAGAGGAGGGGATAGACTGACTACTATTCACATATAGTGAGAGAGAGAGAGAGATAGAGAGAGAGAGAGAGAGAGAGAGAGAGAGAGAGAGAGAGAGAGAGAGAGAAGAGAGAGAGAGAGAGAGAGAGAGAGAGAGAGAGGAAATGTATTTCTTGTGTCAGAGGAAGGGACCCCATTCTGCACAGTTAAATGATGCAGATAGGAAAATAACATACGCAGCCTAGGGTGGTTGTTTGTGGCGGAGAAACAAGTGTAGCACACAAAAGAAGTGGTGGATTTTTTGCCGGTGAAAATAGTTGTTGAGTTGGACTCTGAGGCATTCATACCCCGAAGGACAGATCGAGACAAAAAAGCCCCCTAATTGAGTAAAGCGGAAAATGGCGCTGTAAATGACAATTATGTATGAATATTTATTTGATGTTGAGTAGAGCTCTTTGTGAAAGCATCTCAACGGTTATACACACTGTAGCTGGGCTTACGTAACTGCTGCTAAACTTTGAGTGCTTGTGAACGTGCGTTATCAATACACAGTAGTTGTTCCTCATATGCAGGGTTTTGTACCGAAGGTACAGGACCCATTTACATTTTTTATTTTGGAGTGGCATGCATTTTAGAAAATATATTTTGATAGGAATTTCATTTTCAAGATTTCTTATTACCTGCCTATCTGATGAAGATAATACGTGTAGTTTATTGACAGAAAAATTGCCTGTCTAAGCGATCAGCATTCCTGCTCTGTGCTGTGTGTGTGTTAGACTTGACAGTATGTGCTTTATCCGTCTGTATGCGTGCGTGTGTGTGTTTGTGTGCACGCGTGTGCGCGCAAGGTTTCTTTAAAAAAAAATCTATACAAAAAATAAATTGCGGTTCGTCAGCAAGCCCCTCCACCCCCACCTCATTAGAAAGTTCATCAGCAATCTATCAGCATATGTTTTATTTATGAGCAGGCAAGAATTCATTTCTCTTTAAACACATTGCAGGTTCCTTATTTAGTCCTCAATGCTTGGGAGCTCTGTCGGCCCATTGTGAGGGAGTGCTCAGGGCCTTAAGGAAACGCTGCTTTCTACCAAATAAGAACTCATTCCAGCACTCAACTGAAGTGAACAGGTCTACAGGCTCCCTGTCTGACGCTCGATACATTTGTATGCAAATGTCCATTTTTCAATCAACCTTCCGTTCATTCACAGGCGCTCGATAGCAGCTCCGGCGCGGGATCATTTACCCAAGGTTCCCCTGACCCTTTAAGGTCAACGCACGCAATCATTCTTTTAATCACTCAATACCATACCCATGGACCCAGACAAGCAACGTCAAAGACCCTTACTTGCTAGTTAGCTGTCTGCTACTGTTGCTGAAATTACTTTACGTGGTTTGCCTGATGGTGTCTGAGTGGTTCATTACGTTTGTCCTGTTAGTTACATGTGGTGTATTTGCGCCGTAGCTAATCGTGTTTTTTTCTTGTTTTGGCAAGAAGCAGAAAAAAAACATGGCGTCCCACGTCTCAGTTAGACAGCACATTTCTTTGTTAACAAGTGAAAAGGTGAAAAGCAATTTTTAGGCGTATTACACCTGAGAGCAACACTTCCCTCGCCAGAGACATGTCTTACACATACTAACCCTGCTCAACAAAGCAGCCAGCTGCAACCAGTGAATAATTAGCACCATGGAACATCATCATCCTGTCTGCTCTTGGAATCCACACGGCTTCACCGCAGGAGCCACGCTGCCATGATTCCCCTCGCCAACCTACAGGTGTGGTCCACTGGTTCATGATTAGCACTGGGGATCATTGGTATTCATCCCTCACTCCTGATTCTCCTCCGTGGGTTTTTTCCCCTTTCACTTGACAGAGGGGCCGTGGGTTAACTGCCAGGGGAGCGCTCCATCACGACTAAATTTGATCCAATTAAATACAGATTTAATCAGATCCGCGGTCGGCATTTGTGAATACGGAATGTGATCCGTCCGGTAACCGGGGTCTCCTTTGGCGTGGGCCGGGGTTTCCGTGACGCAGGGTGGACCAGCCGTGTGGGAGAGCGAGGGGGGCGAGGATACAGAGAGGGAAGGACTGACCTGCACTTATCTGTGGTGTCGATCAGTCTGGCTCAATCCAGCTATTCTTGGAAATTTGCTTCTTCATTTTTAACGATCCGTTTTGAACACATTTTTCTGTTTTCCTCTTTTTACTACAGTTAATAGTTTAGCCAATACCGATCTGGTTGATTTTGGAAGCGGGAGAGAGACCAGGGGGGTGGGGCGGAGGGAGGGAGTGGGGTGGGGGAGTGGAGGAATGATTTACTGTTGATGTAAACAATTGATTAATTAATGATTTAGTGATTGGATTAAATGGGTGGCGGGGCAGAAACGATCTGGAGGTGTTTCATCTTTCATTTACTGGCATGGACAGAATTAGAATCTCACCTTCAGGACCTGGGGAATACAGAGAGAGAGAGAGAAGGGGGAAAGAGGGGGGGGGGAAAGAATCAGCCCCTTTCTCTCTACCAGTCGTCTGCAGACTCAGAGAATGTTCCTCCTCTCGGTAGAGCCGAGCCTCTCCAGTATGAAACACGGCTCCCCTGTGACCCATCAACGTCCACTCTAACTGCTGTGTCACCTTCAGACTTCCTGGGGAGGCAAGATGCCGTCTTGAGTATCAATGAGAAGTCTTTGGGGGGAAGAAGCTGCACCTCAACACGTCCCCCACGCCCGGGCTGTCTTTCTGGCTCACTTCACTTTACGAGGAAAGACTCGATTACAAACTCTGCCATTTTGTGTTCGGCAGCTGTGCGTGTTTATGTTCGGTTAAACTTGGCTGCGACCAACTGTTTTGACAATGCTAATATGGGAGTCTCTGCTTTTGATTCTGTAAATATCAACTCAATTACTCTACATCCCACACTATGTAAATAGAACTGAGCTGTAAGTGCACAGTTTAGAGACTGAGTCAAATTCAGACTGGCAAGCGCTGAGGGGTAATTTTAACAAGCTGTTAGTTTGTTTCCTATCCAACGTGTCAGTCACTTACGATAATGCAAATAAGTTTTGCCTCCTCTGTGTCTTTCATGTTGGCTGTGATGAATTACGTCCTTCCTATCAGATCAGACGTCAGCCCACATCCTGTGTACGTTCTCATTCACGTACGAGAGAGTGAGACGAGTCATCCTATCCGTGGCTCGTAACGCTCGTAAAACCCACAAATAGAACAAAACTCGAACAAGGATGTCACATTGGGTATCAAGGAAGAAGATCTGTGAGCAATTACACTGTGAAGTTCTTTAAGTTAACGGCGACATCTCGCCTGGTGGCCCCGGGGGACTTCCTGTACCCACCTGCGCCCACGTCTGACCAGGAGGCTTTAATTGGATCCTGCATCCGGAGGACGAGTCACCACACCGGTTATTTCCAAGTGTAAATGAGTGGGAGAGAGAAAGGTTAGCGCCGTCCCCACAGGGACCCTGTTGCTCCTCCAGGACCAGACCCGCTCACCCTTGCCCTAGCCTCGTATCTCAAACAGAGCTGTGTTTGAAGTGCTCGGTTGGGTGCCCGCGTTCTGCACCCGGAGAGAAAAGACGGTGCCTGGCAGCCTCCCGTAACTTTCTGTTGTTTGGCATTTGCATACCGAACAAACAGGAAATTGTGTTCATTTGTATGCAAATGTGTTTGTCCCCAAGGCTTGGATTTTGAATTAAAAGTTTTACCGTCCCATTAATTCCAAATTACACACAGGCACTGACATGGGCCCCTCTTCCTGGCAGGGGGGAAAGGGGGGGTCCTTCGCGCCACCCCGATAGCAGCCCTGTCAGTTTAGGCTGTTTAGTTTGCCTTCTGCGAACCACTTTGGAATTTGGATTTAATCTGGTCTGGTGATTTGCAGATTGATCGTCTGCGCCACATCGCAATCTCCTTTTAATTATCCCGCAGAAATATGCAGAGATGTTCGATGTGATTGATAGTCCGGGAGAATGCGCGAGACAGGCACGCAGGGGCCTTGGAGTTGTTGACTGACAGGTCGTGAGCCACATGGTAAATGGGCAGGGAGTGCTGAAGGCTGTCCTGTCCTATTCAGACGCAGCGCACCTTATCCGCCTCCCTCGTTCATTTACATGTGGATCTTATGAAAAATGGATGACCTCTCCATGATGTGTGGCATGTATAGACTGATGTTTACCATCAGAATAACCTGATGAACCAGATGTGTCGAAGCTGAGTAGGGGAGAGTAAAGGGCTGACTGGCCCCGATTGGCTCTCAGTCGATAGCATTCCCCCTGTCTGTCTGCGTTCGATGTTACTGTATGGAAAGAGGTGAACGCAACCTTGTATTATCTCGTGTCAAAGCACTGGTTCAAAGGCTGCCATAGAATTGAAATGCTTTGAATTTCACACAGGGATGATTTCAGCATGCTTGAAAGACATGAATGAGCGAGTTCGAGAGAATATGAATTAATCAGTGAAACCAGTGGATCGATAGATATCCCCAGACAAATGACAGCCTGCCCCCTGCCCCCGCCCGCCCTGCTGCACACGCGTCAAGAAGGGGCAAAAAAGCCCCTCGTGTGAGGCAACGTCACACAAATGTCTCTGTTCCTGTAATAGAATTCACAGACCCGACGTGTCTGTTTCAAGTCGCTGGAAGGAAAACAAACAGAAAGAACAACCAGTCAAAGTGTCATGGCTTGTGGCCCTCTCCGTTCACACGGCATCTATCTCTCCGTCTCCAGTCTCTCAGACCCCGCGGCATCCAGCCCGCTGATGGAAGCCGGTGCCGACACGGTCCCCAATAATGGAGGCATATTGGAAATCGCATTAAGCCGCCACCGAGCAATATGGCGGCTGATCTCGCTGTCACTTTTCACTGTCCCCCGGAGTCCTTCCCTCTAATAACAGAGCTGATCAGCGCCACTGTGAAATACGACACGCGGCACCCGGCCCCCCCTGCAGGAGAGTAATCACTGGTATCACTCACATGTGGCTCCTCTGCAGTTCATCACAAAGGGACGCGACGGAGAGATCTGAAAGGGAGGACGGTTTGAAAGAAGGGGGAACAAGGGGATCGAGGAATGGATTTGGGTGGGTTTAGGAAGAATGAAAGAGAGTGGAAAACAGATAGATGCTGAGAGATGGGCTTTTGATAAAGGAAGGGAGATATTACAGGTGTCGCGGAAAATATTCGGCGGGGAAAGAAACTAGAGAACAAAGAGTCCTAACCGTGAAGACTTGAAAGTGTTTTTAATCATACAGATGGTGAAGAGTGGAAAGAAATACAAACAGCTCAGCAATACTGAGATTCAGCAACGCTTTTGGCGACGATGGGAGAGTTGTCGAGAAGTGCCGAGTTTTTGAAGGGACTTTAAAGATTCAACATCTGATAAGTTTCTCAAAGGCGATGGATCAACTTTATTAGTCACCTACGAGGGCAGGGAAATAAAGGATAAAGGGAGGAAGGGCTGATAATTGTCTTGCCTTCCCCACTGGAAAGGTATTGAGAATGTCAGTCGAGGCCTACACTTTGAAAATTCAATCTGCCGGATTTAGTCAAGCTCCTCACACTGCCTTGCTTAACGCTTAAGTCAACGCTTAAGTCTGATTCAAAGACACACGCCACAGGAAGTACAGGGATCATCTCGCCATTACCGCCGTGTGAACTTGCATGCTCTCTGCATTCTAAATGTCAGCAGAACGAAATGGAATGGGGACAGGACGTGAGTCAGTAATCTGGTGCCTCCATCTGTGTGGAGGCCTAGCAGGGAGGTGGATGTCTGGGAGGAGAAGGTGGTGCGTGGGAGGAGAAGGTGGTGCGTGGGAGGGTGAAGAAACGGCCTGAGGACGGAGTAGAGGACGGAGGAGAGGACGGAGGAGAGGACCAGAACGAGCCGGTGAACCTGGGAGAGCGTTGAAGCGCCGCGTTTAAAGGCCATTATCGTGTACCTTAACCCCCATCTCCCCCCTCCCCTTCTCCCAACCCTCTCCGCCTGCCACCTTCAGTTATTAGCAATGAATGGAGCCGAATTGAATTAGGCGTGTCTGACGTGTCATTATAAACGTCCGGACCCAGGGCGGGTGACGCTGTGCTAATCGAGCCTGTTCTGCAGGTGGAGCCGGAGAGTCGGCCGGCGAGGCAGCGGGGGGCTAACAGGACCGAGCGGGCGCCGGGTGGGGACCATCAGTGCTCAAAAGCACACAGGAGGGGAGAGAGTAGGCCAGGCTCGGCGGCGCAGTGCGGAGCAGACCTGGCTCTGCCAGCTCCACTGGAGGCTGATAAGCCTTAATGGCGTGAGCACAATGACTCACACCACGTCTCCGAGCCACACACACCTCTCGGGGCTGTAAAGAGTCATTTTCAGGACCCGGGGCAAATTTGCAATAGCAGGGAGCCTCTATTTACCAGTAATTGCATTTCTGTCCTCCGTCAGAAGTCGGTTCGAAATGTTCAGCCTCGGGAACTGGAGCGGGAAGAAACGCAAATGTGTTCCGGGCGTCCCGCGACGTTCTGCCGCGCGCTTTTAGGAGCTGCAGAATGTGTTAGAACTGTGAGGGAGGGAGGATGAACAGAGGCTGTCCCTTCTCTTTCTCTCAAACCAGTTCTGCTGAAGAGCTAAAGGTGTGCCGTCTCCATCCCGGGATCAATCATTTTACATTGATTAATCAAATCCCCGGGCTTGATAGAGATCTGTACCTACGGGGTCCAACAGGATTGAACGGAAATGCTCCAACAATAGACCATCAGTATTACCCACACGTGTCTTGACCCAAATGATGATAAATAGTCTTGATATGTGGCTACTTTTGCAGAAGGGACAAGAGAGAAAGAAGTTTGCCTGCAGGATATCAGCAAGCCCAAGGGAATCATCTCAGACAAAACATAATAATACTCGAAAAGACAATAGAAAGAGAGAGAGGTTATCAAACTGTGAAATATATCCCATTGGATGCTAATGGACTGATCTAAGGCTTCTACTGAGATGAAGGGGCTGAATATCTCGATACATATTCGAGCGGGGAAAACAGGAACGAGGTTGAGAAAGAGTTGTGCCATAAAAGGAGTGCTTTGCGTCATCCACACACACCTAAGATGGAGACCCAGAGCTGCAACACATGTGCACTCAAATCAATTGACCAAAGCAATTCCTTTTGTGAATTGCCAAATGTCTGTGAGCCAAGTGTTGGCAATCGGTCAAAGCATAGTTGGTCTTTGGTCTACGTTCAAAACAAATCGTTGTTAGCCACAAGTTAGTTTAATGTTGTTGGTCAGTTGCATTAAGATTGCAGAACATGACTTCAAATGCCCATATGCCCCTTTTGCACTTAACTGTCTGTTTTCACTGGTTTCAGGATCGTGAAAGAACAATCATTCTACCTTGTGACGGTTCCACTGCACTCATCTTATTTTTCTGTAACTAAACACAGCACACCTACACACACACACACACCTACACACACACCTACACACACACACACACACACACACACCTATGTGCCCCTTTCACACACTCAAAAACCCATTCATACAGAACCAAAATCTGTATAATTTATGCATGCTTTTCTCTCTCTGTCACTCACTCACACACACAACCACACACATACAGCCTCCAACTTTGCCCATTGACTGGTATCGGTGCATGGTTGCGTAGGTGGTCTGTCGTTGTGTTTACACATGCGTGGCCAGGCACTGCAGAGCGTGCTCGGCCTACCGCTCATCCACACAAAGGGGGTTATTCCCCCCCCCTCCCCTTACTGGAGAACTGGTTGTGCCCAAACCGCAAATAAATGGAACATGAGTTAAGTGATATTTCTAGCCTCTCAAGAGAAGGACACGAAGAAGCAGCACCTGAGCCCAGCGCCACCTGTCACAACCCACAACACAGCCGGTACGGGGAGGAACAACAAGCCTCCCGGCCCCCCCCTCAGCCCCCCTTCTCTCCTCTCCCAATGTTCTACACCCATTCTCTGGATTAGAGGTTTAATTGAGCCTCATAATCACCACTGTTGTTCTCACTTATTGTTTCCTTGCTCAATTTGTTTTCTTGTTTTGTTGTTTTTTTATTTTATTTCATGCTTCGGCAACACAAATGTTCCTTTGTCATGCCAACGAAGCAATTTGCGTTTCAGTGCGATCCAATTTAATTAAATTGAAGGAGAGAGCGAAGGAAGAGGGAGAAGGAGAAAGAGAAGGCAGTGTGTGAAAGAGGAGCCTGCGGACGGAACGGAGGAAGAGAGGAGAAGAACCGTCGGGCGTAAAGTTGGGTTAACGTTCTATATCCTGCGGCTGTTTCTACCAGGATAAAGACTACAGAACGATGGAACATGCCTCTCAAATTCTAGAATGTAATCTTTATGAAGGTTGATGTTAATTAGTCACAATCAATCAACCTGTTTATGAAAGCTTGGGACATTCTGTATTTCCCGTGGTAAGCAAAAGCTATTGTCTTGGGGGATCACATGCGATAAGAGATTATCTTTGGTGGCTCCAGGTCACTTTCTCTTCATTATATCAAGATTAAAAGAGGAAGGGCTTCCAATAATCCCAGATGGGATTGGATATTTATCACAGCCGTCTTAGCCTTCTGTATCTGCACGCATTTCACAATGCTCAATAACAAAGGAGAGAGGGGGGGGCCTATAGTGTATTTCAATCTTTACCAAGGACAGCCTAAGACTACACAGTAAAATCAACCTTAATCTTTCCTTGAAATGATGTATGACCCATCTCTGATGGTGATTGATTAAGATAGCGTCAATGAACTTGTACGTACACGGGAATTGCTGTGTAATTTAATGGTATTACATTGTGTTATTTGAACAGTGTAAGACCTAGTATAGGGAGCAGTGTAAGGGATAAGTGGATGTTTTAAAGTGGCAGTTGAAGGTTGTGATACCAAAACACAATCAATGGACCCATCTCCCTCATACCACCACTGTAAGAAGTGAATGACACCAGACCAGAAGGAACTGTAACAAAATAGCAGTCAATATGTAACTACATATTATATGTTGTTACTGCAGGTATTGCTCTAATCGGCAGTTAAATGGAGATTAATGTAACCTTTATGTACATTTTTGCAGATCTTAGTTTTTTCCATTATTGCATATTTTGTTTTAGAGATACAGGGAACGCACTTTCTCTCCAATTCCAGTGCAACTGACTCACAGGAGCGTGGTGGTCACACACACAGCTCCTGCCAACGCAGACTAGAGCCTGGGGAAGGCTGAGTGTGTGATCCAGCTGGTTTTACACCAGTGGCATCTAAGCTCCAACACACACACACACTTTGCAAATCAATACTGGTCTTGACTGTGGCCAACCGGCTGGAACTGGCTCCAATTTCCTCGTGAATCAGGCTGTGTTCGTTCACCTTACTCATCAGTGGTGACTGGGCAGACAGCGTCCCTGCCAACCCTCGACCAAAACACCGGCTGGACTCGCGTTCGCTGGTGCACATTAGACACATTAATAATGCATTATTACACGGCGCAACATGTCGTAATTAACCAAGGTGATTAAAGTCAGTGGCGATATGCTAGACTGCGTATCACCGAGTGAGCGCAGGCTCGTGATGACTAAGCCACACATCTATCTCTCTGTGAGGCTGTGCATCCATCTAGATATCCAGCCATTCATCCAGCCATTCATCCATCCACCCGTCCATGCTCCGCTGGCGGTGATTGCTGGTTTGTGACGTGGTGAATCATGGCTAATGCGTGCTCATTAGAAAGCAGGAAGTGACATTTAGCCGAATACAGTCAAGCATTTAATCCAAATGTCAATCAAACGTATAATGCCATCATTTTCTGGGCAATAGAAATGAGCACATGCTTCACTCTCTCGCTCGCTCTCTTCATCATTGATTGTTCTCCTTCACCCTCCCTCTCGCTCACTCTGCTCTTTTCCTCGTCTCCTTCCCTCTGTAATCTCCCAGACAGGTTTGGTCCAGTCCGGTGGTTCTGCTCCACTACCCTCTGTCCTCCATCTTCCTGCTTCTTTATTGAACACCGGTGCGTTAAACACTGTTAAACCAGCATCAGTGTAATAGTTGGCATTAGCCCTTTGAACCAACCTTAATCAGACTGTAATAAACTCGCAGTTGTTTTTCTGATAAGGCGGTACACACACACAGACACCACACACTTTTGTGTCTAAACACTTCTGGGAAGTGTGTTTGTTTGGGTGTGCTTCTGTGTCTGTGTTTGAGAGAGAGAGAGAGAGAGAGAGAGAGAGAGACAGAGGTGGAGAGAGAGAGAGAGAGAGAGGTGTGGAGAGAGAGTTCTTGCCTATTGTTATGGATATAACGTTGGCAATACAGAGCCTGTCAGAACCTCTTCTGCAGACGCGGTGTACTAGAGCTGTGAGCGAGACACAACTTTAATTGGAATGTAATTGGAGAAGCACCATTGATCATAAATCACATTCGGCTACCTCTCTCTCCTTCCCTCTCTTTCCCCGGCTCAGGGCTCCTTCACGTTCTATGCTGTGCCTCCCCTGTTCTCTCCTCCTCCTCGCTCCTCCTTCCCTCTTTCTCTCCTCCTCCTCGCTCCTCCTTCCCTCTTTCTTTCCTCCTCCTCCCTCTCTCTCCTTCCTTTCGCCAACTCCCTTCCTGTCTCCCTTCTCTCTCGGTCACGTTCCTGCCTTCTCTCCCCTATGCCTTCCCTCGCTCTCTTTCTCTCCTTCTCCCCCCCCCCTAAGTCTCGCCCTCCCTCGCTCTCTCTCACGTACGGAGAACGTCAGTCATGTGCAGTGGAGCGACGCAGAGGAACAAGGCCCCCTGCTGGGTCCACAGCGCCAGGGTCAATGGACGTCCTGGGCGCTTACCACTGCCGAGCAGGAGAGGAGGCAGGGGGGGAGAGCAGAGGAGAGGAGAGGCCGAGAGAGGAGAGGAGACGAGAGATCGGGAGGAGAGAGACGGGGATACGCCGACGGAGGAGGAGGGAGGGAGGGGGGGATCATTTGTAATTGCCTGTGCTCTACTCCATTGTGTTATTTCTTCCAGCATTCAGTTAAGTGAGATTTGTTTTTCCTTTTTGTTGTTTCGCATTCTTCGGAGAAGTCAATTTGACGCCTCATTTGTCAGCCAGTGGTACACGTCAGTGGCCTCTCTACGGTGTCAGAAGCAAAGCCTCCTCGTTCAGCTGGAGTGTAGATGCGAATCAAGCTGGAGGAGATTGGCTGGGCACCATTTTGAATGCAGGGTCTCCCGCAACAATGAACGCTGAGGGAACCCGTGGAGCACCCCTGGCACAAATTGATTCTGAAGTGGAAGAGGAAACACAAAAGAAAGAGGAGGAGGTGGATTGGAGAAGTGAGGGTCACGGGGTCACATCATTTTTTAATACAAAGAAATAAATATGAATGGTTGAACAACTGTTGGGAAAGTTCAACAGTTGATAGAAGGAGGACGGACGAGTTTGAGATTGAGCGAGGACCATGACCAGTTGCTGATGACCAGTTCTGATGAAAACATCAGTTGGTCAAGGACCAGGTCAAATTCCTGAATGAGCGAGGCATTAAAAGAGTTAAGATGGATGGGAAGGGAAAAGGAAAGGGAAGTGTGAGGAAGACAGAGTGAGAAAGAGAGAGAGAGAGAGAGGGGGAGAGAGACTGAGAGAGAGAGAGAGAGAGAGAGGGAGAGAGGGGGGGGGAGAAACCGAGAGGTCGTGAGTAGATTCCGAGAGGCGGGTGAGATGTCGCGAGCCAGGGGATGGGAGAGAGAGGCGAGGGGAGAGAAGAGGGAGTGCGAGAGAGCGGGGAAGGCTGTTGTTTTAAGATCAGTACGGATGAGTGCATTTCCGTCCTCTAGGGAGGGGGCCTGTTGGCTCTCTCTGTCTGTCATTCCACTCGTTTATGCTTGGCTCGGAGAGAGAGGGAAAGGGCACTGTCTTGGTGTGATGAAGAAAGTGGGAGGGGGAGTGGCGGGGTGCCATACTGCCGTTTTCATCATTTCACGCACTTCTTTTTTTTAACCTCTCCCTCTTGATCTCCAATTTTTCCTTTCACCGCTTCCTTCTGCATCTCTCTCACCCACGGCCGTCATCCCTCGCCGTCGCTCTCCCCCTCCCTCGCCTCGCGCCGGCCGTTCCGTAGGTCCCCTCGGTTTGACTCGTTCGGTTTCCCTGTCTCCGAGCCTGGCAGTCCTCACAGGACATCCCTACAGAAATCCTAGTGTTGTTGTTGTCTACACCAAGGAGGATACTCGGGCAGACACACGAGAACTGGGGGCTGGCTCAGTGTCTCTGCTTATGGTTTTGGACCAACATCCGTATATACTAAAGCCAATACCGTCATCCACATCCCCATGATGAGTAATGTCCACTCACACCTTCCTGAGTGCTCCCTCCCTCACGGCCCCTAGCACACAGCCACTCAGTCCTGCTACCCAAACCAAGGTAGTCCTCTGCAAGTTAAATTATATCGGTATTCCTATAAGGTATTCCGACAAACAGTCGCATGCCGCTTCATGGTTTGATTCTAAACTTAGAAACAGCTTTGAATCCTGCCCTGTAGATTATTCACAGAGATTTTCAGACCATGTTTTCAGCTTGTCTTGGATTTGAAGGTTTGAAGTATGGTGAGGGTTTATTTGATGTGTTTGATGTGTTCGGTAACCACAACGCTGTCAAACTCTGTTGTGGTTGTTTATTTCAGGCTGTCTTGTGATACAGGTGTGTACGAGTCATGTGAAGGTTATCAGGCTTGTTCTGGCTTTGGGCTAGAGGTGGATGGGAAACATGACTGGCTCCCCACTGGTTAGGCATAAGTATTCATAAGACGCTTATTTTTACCCCTTAATGTGTATGTGCCTCACAGTGGGAGCAGCCAAAGGCTGTAACACTAATGTCATCCTGTGGCCGTCCTCCAGCTAACAACCAGGTTTCCCCTCTCCTGCTTACCCCAATGTCACCTTCATTTCTAACACTTTCTCTCTCTCTCTCTCTCTCTCTCGATCTCTCCTCTCTCTCGCTCTATCTCTCTCTCTCTCTCCCTCTATCTCTCTCTCTCATACTGTCTTCTGCCCTCTCCCTCTCTCTCTCTCTCTCTCTCCTCTCTCTCTCTCTCTCCTCTCTCTCTCTCATCCTCTCTCTCTCTCCCTCTCATACTGCTCTCTCTCTGCCCTCTCCCTCTCCTCCTCTCTCTCTCTCTCTCTCTCTCTCTCTCTCTCCCTCTATCTCTCTCTCTCATACTGTCTTCTGCCCTCTCCCTCCCTCTCTCTCACCTCCTCCTCTAACCCCTCTCCCTGTTTGTCATTTTTCATCATCTGTCGGTGTTTCCTAATCTCTGTCCTTTCTCCTCGTCTCCGTCTCAATTCATCATCTCAAGTTCAGTCTTGTGCTGAAGGTTACTGACTCGCTGATAGAGAGAACAGGAGGAACAGACGATCACAGAAAATGACAGAAAGGAGGAGGAGCGGTCATCTCTCCCTCGTCTCTCTTTTCCCTCTTCCTCTCTGTTTCTTCTGCCCTTTATCTGTGTCCCTCCATCTGGCTCTGCCTTTCACCCTCGCCCTGACATCCATCCCTCACTCCTTCTCTTCTCCTCCTGGTGATCCCAGTCTTCCTGACAGCTGTCAATCACCGGGAGGTTTCTGCCATGGCTGCAACACGGGACAGTCGTGCCCAGATCCTGTGTGTGTGTGTGTGTGTGTGTGTGTTGGTGTGGGGCGTATGTGTGCAAGTGTGCATGCTAGCGTGTGTGTGTGTCTGTGTGTGCGTGCCTGTGCGTCCCATTTAAGTGCTCAGTATGACACTAACCAATCACAGTGTGAAGCAAACCGTCCCGCGACTAACATGTCGTAAATCAAACAACCTTAACCCCGTCTCCTCCCCGCAGCCATGTAGCGCTCGTCCTGAACCCCACTCCTCTGCCATGTCCTCAGCAGTGGAGCTCGTTTAAACACAATGACTCTGACCCGCTCCATCACGCGCCAGCGCCAACACCCACAGGCTCACACTCACACGGCTCCGTACAAGAGAAGCACATTAGTCCTGTGTGTGTGTGTGTGTGTGTGTGTGTGTGTGTGTGTGTGTGTGAGTGTGTGTGTGTGTGTGTGTGTGCACCGTGTATGCTATCTTTACACCCACTCAGGTGCCTGTGTTAGGGAGCAGGCCCATGGCAGAATTGGACTCTCTACTCTCTTACAGTAATCTGGAATTTGAATCAAAACACACACACACACACACACGCAGTACAGGCAGTGCCGTTCGACCTCTGTCTAACCTGCTAAGCTCTGGACAAAAGTTTGGTTACACCGTGAAGGCCATATCCCAAACTCACAGTCGTATTACATATTGATAAAACACAATCTATTTCCAACTTCCTTCCAAGTCCCTTTCAGCCACACCCGCGCCTTTCTTTCGGCCTCCCTCTATCTCTCTTTTGTCCCCCCGCTCGCTCCCAAGTTCAACTCTATCATTTTCAGCTCACCTTAACACATCTCTCCTCCTCTCCCCCATCCCTTTGTCATGATTTATTTATACATTACACATCTTTTCTTAATAATCTTTCCGCTTATCTTTCTATTCCCCCCCCCCTCCCCTCTCTTTGCCTCCCTCCATCTCAGCCTCCCTTTCTTCTCCTCACGGCTCCAGCACATTGCCTCTCCTCTATCTCCGTTTCTGGGTGCTGTTGCTGCACCCACCCCGCCCCCCTCCACCCCTTCCCCTTCCCCTCTTCCCCCTCCCAAGCTCCAAAGCCCCTTCCCCTTATCTTGTCTCCCTATATCCCTTCATCTCTCCTTCTTTCCTACCCTCTTCCTCCTCTATCTCTCTGCCCGGCTTCCTCGCTCGCTCCCTCCCTCCCTCCCTGGCGCTCTGTCCCTCTGCCCCTGACTGAAATTAAAACCCGGCGGCGCGGGCTTGGCCCGGCCACCTCCCCCGCCCCGGCACAGCCATGTGGGCCTTAAGAAACAGACCTTGAAAAACAAGATAAAGTACATCAGAACTGCTACAGACTCACGGCTCTGTGGGCCGCGTGTATTTTTAGATACAATTTTTCCAATTTTGCAGTCCGTTCTCAGCCTTCTCTCTCTTCGTCCCTCTTTCTCCCTCCCTTCCCTTTTCTCTCTTTCTCTCTCTCTTTCTCTGTATTTCTGTCTCTTTCCATCTCCCTCTCTCTCTCTCTCTCTCTCTCTTTCTCTCCCTCTCTCTCCCTCTCTTCCTGTCTCTGTTAAAACCAGACAGACGGGTCCAGCTCTGACAGTGGGCTGAGAGTCTGCAGTGATTAACACTGATTAAAGTAGCTAACAAGCCTTTCTCTCATTTAGAGTGTGTGAGTGAGGGGCTATGTGTGACTGGGAGTGTGTGAGACAGTGCGTGTGTGGAGAGATTGTGTGTGTGTGTGTGTCTTACCATAAATGTCAAAGCCATGTCACTGGCATTGATTGGATGGATGCACAACTATATGGGTATTTTTTACGCGTGTGTGTGTGTGTGGTTACGTGCGTGTGTGTTTACGTATGTGTGTGTGTGTGTGTGTGCGCATACGTCAGCTCATATTCAGTACGCATGTGTGCGCTTAAGAAGATCCTTCAACAATATCTCCTTGTCTCTTTCCCACTTGAAAAACACCCACACCCATAAACGAGAACGACTCTGAAGCCTCGCCGCAGCACCTGTCTTTGTCTGGAGTCAGAGTCAGGGTTCTCACACACGTTCATGTGTTGTATCTCCTCACGTCACCTTCCTGCATGCGTTCAGGCCTGGCTGAGACGTTTGTTTCAGAGCTTGAATATGCAGCACCTTGACCCACAGCCTCCTCTCTCCCTGACAGAGGCCCGTCTGACTCACTGAGTCTTTCAGCTCCGATTCAGATCCGACATGGCTGCCTCAGCCATAAGAACAACTCCATGAATTATGAAGGGGCACGAGCACATCACTGAGCCGCACGGTGCGCTCCGAGGAAGAGAGGGAGAGAGAGAAAGGGCGGTGGTGTGGGGGAGAGAGAAGGAGAGAGAGAGGAGAGAACGATGCTGAGATACCGAGGGGTGCAGTGCATGTGTGTTTTTTTAAGATATGCGTATGTGTGTGTGTGTGAGAGAGAGAGAGAGAGAGAGAGAGAGAGAGAGAGAATACGAGTAATAAAAAAAGCGAGATGGAGAGTGAGATCAGCGCTGCATCCTCCCAGCCAGGGGAGTGTAAGACACCAGCTCGGCATCCTAACCCGCAGCAGAGACATTCAGAGGCTCCGCTGCCACGGAGACGCTGTAACAATGCTCCAGCTCCAGGCAGGTGGTGGTGGTGGTGTGTAGTATGCTTGTCCACCACATCGCCTCCTTACACACACACACACACACACAAAAACACACGCACACACCCTCACGCCACCCACTCGGGAAGAAGACGGCTTTTTACACCAATTATCTAATGTGTGATCTTGGAGGGCTTGCCCGCCTGTCATTGCAGCTTTCCCTTCTGTTTTCCTTCCCTCCTCCGGTCGTCCTCCTCTCCTCCGTGGGGCTCTCTGTCTCGCCCGTGTTTTGGCAGCCATGCAGAGGGGCTGGCTTCCAGTAGGCGGCGGCACGCGGCACGACCCCTTAGTACCACCAGCCAGCCGCTGCAGCCGGATCCCAGCGACACACTGACCCTCGCCTCAGCCACGGGTGCTCACCAAGACACAAGTGAACTAACTGTATCGACCCTTTAGACACACAACCTTAATACAAGGTAAACAGCGTTCATGAGCGACATTGTTCCCTAGTAGGAATTGATGGAAGCCATGTGTCTGGTCGTAGACTTTCCATCGCACTTGGCAAGTCGGTTCTTTGTCTAGGTCTGAAACATAACTGAAAGACATCCATGTGAGGTGCTGGCCCAAGGTCATAACTACCCCACGATAGGGAGTACCTTAAGAATGCTTTCTTTTGTACACTGCTCTTATGTATAGTCTCTACCATGGTGTTGAGAGAGCGAGGCAGAGAGCGAGGCAGCGGGGAAAAGAGAGAGTGACGCGCGCGAGAAAACGTGGGCTAGGGTCAGTCAATTATTCAGAGAGTGAAATATGGTCCATCTTACCTCCGGCAGCTCAGAGCCACAGCCTGGCCCAGCGTCACCTCTTCTCTGGCTGCAGAGATACCTCCCCGGTCTGCTCTCTCTCCAGCCCTGCTCTCTCTCCAGCCCTGCTCTCTCTCCAGCCCTGCCTCTTTACAGGGCTGCAGAGAGAGACCCACCTGTCCTGCTCTCTCTCCAGCCCTGCCTCTTTACAGGGCTTGCAGAGAGAGACCCCACCTGTCCTGCTCTCTCCCCGGCACCAGTGGGCTGTGTGGACTGACCCGTGCACTCTGCTGTCAGGTGTTAATACAGTAATTACCTCCCCTCCACTGGCCTGAAGCTGGAGAAGCTTGTTTACACACACTGACAGTGGACCGGTAAAGGGACGCGTTATTTTAAGAACAGATCAAATATTAATATAGGAGGAGGTCTGTGTGTGTTCTCTATGTAAAATCTGTGTGTGGGTGGCGAGTGGATTTTGTGTATGTTGAAGTGTTTGTGTGTGGGAAGAGGTGATTGTACAATATGTGTGTTTGCGTACGCTTGTTTGTGTGGGTGTGTGCGTGGATGTAGACGTGCGTGAGGTTGTATGAGGAGAATCCGGTGTGCCTTTGCTAATTATGTATGTGTGCACACGGGTGAGACTGTATTATAACGATAATGACATGTACTATGTAGGTTTGTGTGTGTGTGTGGTGTGTGTGTGTGTGTGTGTGTGGTGTGGTGTGTGTGTGTGTGTGTGTGTGTGTGTGCAGTTAAATCCCTGCAGTTGTTCTGGCTTCGAGATAAAAGCCACGGTCTATTTGGTTGGCACGGTCCCTGTGTGTAGGGTCCAATCTAGAAATAGGTCCTACACTCTTGTTCTCTTTTCCCCCTCTCCTTCCATCTCTCTCTAGCACCCTCTCTCTCTCTCTCTCTCTCTCTCTCCTCTCTCTCTCTCACACTCTCCTTCTCTTACTCTCAGTGCCAACCCAAAGGAGAGGCTTAAAGAGTTAGGTTTGTGAAAGGTAGCACCCCACTGTGGCAGTCTTCCTGTGAGAGTGAGCGGGGGCTCTCGCACGCGCCACTTCAAAGCTCACACACACACAGGACTCTGAACAGATGGAAGTCGTTCTCCTGTTCTACGGCCCGCGTGCCACTTCACCGGCTCAGCCTGATAATAGGACATTTTTTGGGGTGGGTTACTGTTTAGCAGAAACTCATTCCGCAGCACGGTGTCTGGTGCACTTGTACGATATAACCACGCGGCCCGTGTGTGTGTTGAGTGTGTGTGGGAAAGAGTGTGTGCCCACGTTGTGTGTGTGTGTGTGTGGCCTGTGTGGTCCCCTTTGTGCCATTATCTCACCCATAACGCCTGTGGCCTGACTTTAGACGTCTCCCCGAGATAAGGGCTTTTGTTTTTTTCCTTCGATGGCCGCCGCCACCCTCCCCCCTCTCCCCCCCTTACCCTCACCCCCTCTCCCCCCCTCCCCCCCTCCCCCCCTCCCTTTTCCTACCCATGAACACGGCGGTGACATTCCCACTGAGGCGGCGAACGGCGGAAGAATCCGTCCTGACGAAGGGGCCTCCATTGTCTGACACAACCTTTTACAGTCTCGAGAAAAATCCCTGTCAGCAGCGACACCTGCATGCCTCCTTCTGAGCAAACAGGACAACAGGAAGAGAGAGGGGAGGGAGAGAACAAGCTTCACTGTTCATCTGCGGCCTTTGAAAAGCACGGGTGAATAGAGAGAGCTCAGCCCTTCAGTAATAATACGGGCGTACAAGTAGATGTCCGCCTTGGAAAGGTCCTCTTGTCACTTGTCACTGCAGCAGGACGGGGCCGTGTTGAGATGGGACGTGCAGCACATCAGTATGCCAATGATTCTTACTACAGTGGCCGTCATTGCGAGATTGCTTTTGGAAGTGATTTGGTTTTCTAAATGACTATGGTTGCTGTTACTGAAGTCCACACAGAAGTCTCCAGCTAGGTGTATTCAGCCTGTATCCAGCCCAGCCAGTTCAGCCAGAAAACCAGCCAGTCCAGCAGAAAACCAGCCAGTCCAGCCAGACAACCAGCCAGTCCAGAAACCTCCCTTGAGGCCCTCCCTCCCTCTTTCTCCTTTCCTTTCCTTTCCTTTCCTGTCTCCTCAACTTGTGAGCCACCACACTGAGGGGCTAGAGCAACGTTTAGATGGCCCAACCCCTAACCCTTTTCCTCTACCCCCCCACCTCCCTCACACACACACACACACACACACATATACACACACTAACACTGAGTTCTCAGGCTACACAATCCACGCACCCCCCCACATCAGCGTCGCCAAAGCCCTGACTCATCTCTGAATCATCATCACTGCTCGCCAATGGTGGCAGCCGGGGACTCTGGGATACCCTCCGGTACCGGGAGGCTGCTGCTGCAGTAGCGTCTGCCACTTTCTCCCCGCGAAGCCTCTCAGGTCCTCAGTGTGGGCTCTCCTCCTCCGCCATTTTGGATTGGAACCACTTCGGTGTATGGGCGCTGAAAAACGAGGCTAACTCAATCAACTGGCACGTTGTCAGGAGTCCGTGGGCGTGTGGAATGAGTTTTGAGGCTGAGGTACAGGGAGAAGAAACAGCCAAGACTGTCTCTTCATAGCACAGTCACGACCAGACAGTCTGTCTAACACCCTTATAGAACATCTGCTGAATCCTGTCTTCTAAGCTGGTTGATGTTGTTAGATGACTCGGTGGTGTTTTAGCATCCTTCCATCCTGGTTACCTCATGTAAGGAGTGATGTTATGATGACCTCATGGTGGTTCGATCCAAGCTTGTATGATGGTTAGATAACCAGTCTGAGGTTTAACCACAGGGTTGTGGTTCAGTACAACAGACTGAGGTTTGGAATAGAGGTTTTGGCCCATTCAGGTGTTTGTTAAGGAATGGCCTACCCTGTACCACCTGGAAGATGTGGATCTTATTCACGTCACTCTCTCTCCTCTCTCTCTCCTTCTCCTCTCTCTCTTCTTCTCTGTCTCATCTCTCTCTCTTTCTCTCTCGCTCTCCCACTCTCGCTCTCTCCTCTCCTTCCGTCATCTCTCGTCTCTCTCTTTTTCTCTCTCTCTCTCTCTCCTCTCTCTCTCTCCTCACTCATCTCATCTCTCGTCTTTTCTCTCCTTCAATGCTCTACATCAGTCTCTCTCTCTCCTCTCTCATCTCTCATCTCTCATCTCTCTCTCTCTCTCTCACTCTCTCTCTCTTTCTCTCTCTCTAGTGCTTTTTTTAAGATCTGAAACTTGTGTACCTGGTGTAAGTGGTGCTATCTTAGCCTTTGTTTTTCGTCTCCCCCCCACCTCCCTCTTCTCCCTTGTTGTTGCCACCCACACCCCCCCCCTCCCTCGCCTGTCTCCAGCTTGCGCTGGCTTTACTAACGAGGCCTGCTTTCCCACTCAGGAAAATGATGATGAGACAGCAAAACCGACATGGAGACAATGCTCTGCAGAGAAGGCTGGAGAGAGAAGAGGGAGGGGGAGAACGAGAGGACGAGAGAGAAAGAGAGGGAGAGTTTTCCCTGCGCTTTACTACATATATACGCTACCCTGGGGAACACTTTATCTCTGTCTCCCCCCTCTGCTTTCCTCCCTCGCTTCTTTCACATGTTTGTCATCGCTCACACGCTTCTCCGCCATTCCTTTGGCTTTTTACCCGTAACCCCTCCCTCTCTCTCTTTCTCATCCTCTCCCCAGCTGGTTCTCTTGTTCCCTGTCTTCTCCCCCCCCCCGACTCTCCTTTCCCCCCCCCTCTCTTTCTCCATCACTCCATCTCTGTCTCCGGCTCGCTGCTGTGCCTTTTCCTCCGTCTCCCTCCCAACCTCTTTTCCTCCCTCCCTCCCTCCCTCCCTCCCTCCCTCCCTCCCTCCCTCCCTCCCTCCCTCCCTCCCTCCCTCCCTCCCTCCCTCCTCCCTCCCTGTTCTAGCATCCCTCGCTCTCTGCCTTGGCCCAGCACCTCTGCGTTGGGTCTCTAAGTGGAGTGCTTATATAAGTCCTTGCCCCTATAGATACCCTCTCCTCTCATCCTGTCTCATCCTGTCTCCTCTCCTCCTCCTGCCTTACACCAGGCCCGGCCTTTGTGACTGAACGATGATATAACCGCGTGGTCTGACGTTCCATCTAGAACAACACTAAGCAGAATATGACGAAGTCTGAAACGCACGCACACACACACACACACATACACACACACACACACACAAGTACGTGTTACCCGCAAGGGAGTCACAAGGCGCACTCTCTCTCCCTCGTTTTCTCTCGTTTCTGCTCCACTCTCAGTGACTGCATCTCTCTTCCTCTCTGCATTTCCACCCCATTTGTGTCCATGATTCCCCATATGTCATCACATTCCTCTTCTACCTCCTCTACTCTCCCACCCTCCTCACTCTCTTTCTCTCTCTCTATCTCTCTCTTTCTCTCTCTCTTTCTCTCTCAAACCTCTCCATGCTTCACCCCCTCCTCCTCCCCGCACACACACACACACACACACATCTCTCTTTCCCTCCCCCATGCCCCCCCTCCCTCTCTAAATATAGTCCCTTTGAAGCATGGCTGTGTTGTTTCTTCTCGCAACACTGCAAGACTCAAATCTGTCATCCTGCATCAGAGAGACATGGGTGGGGGAGAGATAAGATTGATGGCAGGGAAGGAGCAGTGGTTAAAAGAACCGATATTCATCTGCCTTAGCATGTGTGTAATGGCAAAAGAGGGAAAGGAGAAAGGAGAGGGGGAGGGAGAGGGAGAGGGAGAGGGAGAGGGATAGGGAGATGGGAGAGGGAGGGAGAGGGCGAGGGAGAGGGAGAGGGAGAGGGAGAGGGAGAGGGAGCGGGAGAGGAGAGCGGTGCGAGAGCGAGGAGAGGGGTCGAGAGGAGAGGGTGAGAGGCGAGGGAGATGGGAGAGGGAGCGGAGAGGGAGAGGGGTAGGCGAGAGGGAGAGAGGGCGGCAGAGAAATACAAATAAAAAAGACAAAGAGAACGCGGCAACGTCGTAGTAAGAGAGATAGTATTATAAGACAGTTAAAGGTATAGAGAGAGAGAGAGAAAGGGAGAGGTGTTGTGACATTCCTGATCCTCAGTTTGTAATTGAATAATAATCTCTCTTGAGACCTGACCTAGTATAGACTACTGCGCGCGCGTGTGTGTATGCGTGTCTGTTTGTGCGTACGTGTACTGTGTGACAGAGAACAATGAGAGTGCGTTAAAAAAAAAGTACAGAACAAGAGAGAATGAAAGAAAGAAGAGCACAAGAAAGTGAAAGAGGTAAGCCTTGGGCAGAAGGCAGCACAATACTGCCACCCGCTGGTGGCTAACTGTTACTGCTACTCCAGTAAATGGACCACTCTCCCACCCGCCGGCGGGGAAGAATGCAATCCTACTCCTCCGTCCTCCCTTCTGCACCTGCAGGATCATGTTAATGATATCTGCTTGTTATTGTCAACCTTTGTCTAATGATCTTAATAAGTGTACTTAGTAGATTACACAGAGTAATGACGTGGGGGAAAGTTGAAAGCCATTAGCACACGCGTTTTGTCCTGACTGAGAGTCCGAGGCATCACAATTGTGTGTGTGTGTTTCTGTGGGTTTCTACATTTCTGTGCATGTGTGTGTGTGTCTTTGGGTTTGTGTACCTGTGGTAACTTGTGTATGTGTGTGAATTTGTGTACGTGTCTGAGTCTGATATGTATGTGTCCAGTATATGTGTCCAGTATATGTGTCCAGTATATGTGTCCAGTATATGTGTCCAGTATATGTGTCCAGTATATGTGAGTGCTCTGTCAAGTCTCACACACCCCAGGACTGACCCTATGTACCGGCTAAAAACAACGTTGGTCATCAGTGTTATCCAGAATCCCTTTACATGTTCCTGTGTGTTCCCCTGAGGCAGAAGAACACCTCTCAGGCCACGGTCTCCTTCCACCTCTGCAGCCTGACTGCAGCCTTCTGGGAGTTGTAGTCTTGGAGAATATAGTATTTTCTGCAGCCAGATTCCCTGGCAGGGGCCTTGGGGAACAGAATGAGGAAATGGGTATTTTATGCAGAGGGAGGAAAAGATCTCTCTGTTGCAGAGTCTTACAGTTGTGTGACCGTGTGATATATCCCTGTATCAGTGCACTCATCCTTTCTTTCTCTTCTAACCTCCCTATCTATCTCTCCCCTCCCCTCTCTTTGTCCTTCCCTCCACTTCCCTTGCCCACATTTCTCCCACACCCCTCCACACCCCCACACCCCCCCCCTCCTTTCCTTCTCTTTCTCTCCAGCTTGCGTAGGGAAGGCCACACAGTGCAGGTCAGCGTTAATGACTACCTGGATATCTACTGCCCGCACTACAACGCCAGCCAGCGAGGGGCGCTAGAGCGCTCCACCGCCGAGCAGTACGTCCTCTACATGGTCAGTTACCGCGGCTACCGCACCTGCGACCCTCAGATGGGCTTCAAGAGGTGGGAGTGTAACCGCCCCCACGCGCCCCACGCGCCCATCAAGTTCTCTGAAAAGTTTCAGCGCTACAGCGCCTTCTCGCTGGGCTACGAGTTCAACGTGGGCCACGAGTACTACTACATCTGTGAGTCCCCCGTGAACATGATGATGATGATGTTGAGGAAGAGGAGAAGGCTGATGATTGTATTGGTAGTGAGGAGGATGGTGATGATGATGGATGATGGATGATGATGATGATGATGTTGATGTTGAGGAAGAGGAGAAGGCTGATGATTGTATTGGTAGTGAGGAGGATGGTGATGATATGGATGATGATGATGATGGGTGGGGGGGGAATCAGTAGTAGGATGATGAAGGTGGAGGGGAGGAGTAGGAGGATGATGATTGCAGGAGGAGGAAGAGGATGGTGACGGTAGGAAGAGTAGAACGATCATTAAGAGTAGGAGGAGAAGGAGGATGACGATGAATGTGGAGAGCAGCAGGACGATGATGATGATGAAGACTAGCAGGAAAAGGATGATGATGGGAGGAAGAGCAGAAGGATGATGAAGAGTAGAATGAGAACAACATGATGAGGATCTGGTCGCCCCCATGTTTGTCTGTGTCTTGTGTCATGAGCGTTGGCTTGTACGGTGGCCTGCAGGGGGCAGAGGACTAACACATATCTGTACTCCTCGGCAGCCACGCCCACTCATCACCACGGCCACAGCTGTCTGAGACTGAGGGTGTACGTCTGCTGCTCCACGGGTAAGCTGCCCTCTCTACCTCCACTGTCTGCCCTCTCTACCTCCACTGTCTGCCCTCTCTACCTCCACTGTCTGTCCTCTCTACCTCCACTGTCTGCCCTCTCTACCTCCACTGTCTGCCCTCTCTACCTCCACTGTCTGCCCTCTCTACCTCCACTGTCTGCCCTCTCTACCTCCGCCGTCTCTGCCCTCTCTACCTCCACTGTCTGCCCTCTCTACCTCCACTGTCTGCCCTCTCTTCCTCCACTGTCTGCCCTCTCTTCCTCCACTGTCTGCCCTTTCTACCTCCACTGTCTGCCCTCTCTACCTCCACTGTCTGTCCTCTCTACCTCCACTGTCTGCCCTCTCTACCTCCACTGTCTGCCCTCTCTACCTCCACTGTCTGCCCTCTCTACCTCCACTGTCTGCCCTCTCTTCCTCCACTGTCTGCCCTCTCTACCTCCACTGTCTGCCCTCTCTACCTCCACTGTCTGCCCTCTCTACCTCCACTGTCTGCCCTCTCTACCTCCACTGTCTGCCCTGTCAACTGGTCTCTGTCTATGTTTGAGTTTTATGCTTATTTCATTACGCACGTTTCTTTTTACATCTTGGGTACATCATGTGCGTGTCCCAGATCTAGCCTGACAGGTTCATTTCCATCTGCAGTCTCTGGCAAGTATCTCTATAAAGAAAACCATTCAAAAGCACATAAGCACATAGGTTCAGACAAAAGCACTTACTGTAAGCAGAGACCAAATCTCTCTGCTCTTGGGTTTCTCTTTCTCTTTCTCTGTTTCTGTCTTTTTCCCTTTCAGTTGTGTGGACTTTCCATACAGTGTTTTGTCTCGCTCGATGTTTGTTGTAGTCTTTGTCAAGCCCATGTCTCTTTCTATCATACCATATGAATCAAACAATGGCTACAGCAATCATGTTAATGGTTCTTGTAGGCTTTTTATGTTATTCGATGCAATCCACAGTCATGTTGTTTTTGTGTGACAGTTTCTCCATTTCTCTTTCGGTGCTCTGTCTCTCAGATGGTAATGCCTCTCTGTGGCAGTTGATGTGATATTTTTTTACCCCAGTTGCCTCCCTCCCCCCGAGGGCCTTTGATCAGAGCCCAGTGCTGAACGCACCACACACACACACACACACACACCTAACCTTGTCAGCATTCATCTATACCACTCTCAGGCCAGTGTCAGCCCCTGTGTACACATCACCTTAACCCCCACTCTTCTAATGTCACGGCTCATCTGTGCTCGGGTCCACTCCTTTTAGTGTGTGTGTGTGTGTGGGTGTGTCTGTGTGTGTGTGTGTGTGTGTGTGTGCGTGTGTGTGTGTAGGTGTAGGTGCATGTTCGTGTGTGTTTTTAAGGGACTGTATGTCTGTGTATTTGGTTTGGATTTAGATGGCTGCTGTGTGTTTGTGTGTAGACTCATGTGTGTGTGCATGGAGGTGTGTGCGAGCATTTCTGTGTGTAGGGCGCTGTGTAGATTTCTTCCTTACCCACAACCTTTGTCCAGCAAGGTCAGTTACACAGCCAACCGTTGAACCCCACTTAGTCTCGGTGGTATTCTCTCACCTCTTGTTTTGTTTCAGTCATCACGTCTCACTTCAGAGAGCCAGGCACACATCCAGAACACACATGTCTTATTGGTTCAGATATGACCTGGTTCAACAACATCTAGCACACAGGCGTTAAATCCCTGTACATCCATCTGCACCACATGCAGCCTCCACACGTTCACTGTAATATGGATCAGCCTCATACCCGTTTCCCACAGTGACTAAGGAAGGAGTTGATTTGAATTCGGCGTCTAGACTCTGTCAGATGCTTTTGTTCTCTGGGCTTCAATGCACTCAACAGCTGTTATTGTCAAATTCTCTATGTAACCGCGCCATTATGTGAGTTCAGTGGGTGTTATGAAAAACATTGTATATGTTGGGTGTGGGTGTTGGGCACTAAATGCCGATAACATCTTGTCCCTGTGCATACAATGTATGTGTGCGTGTCTGTGTGTGCATTCCTGTCCAGTATCATTGTACACGGTGTGTGTGTGTGTGTGTGTGTGTATATAATCATGCATGTGCCTTGCTGTTGCTTTGTCTCTCAGTGTCCCAGACAGATGAGGATGATGATGATGACAGCCAGACCCCTCCTGACTACACCGTCAGACCCAATATCAAAATTAACGACATTGGTGAGTTAACTACTCAGTCTCGAAGGAGAGGTGCAGCCACCTCTCCTTCGAGCTCGGAACACAGTGACCGTACTAACGAAACCTAACGGTGCAGACGCCCGCACACAGGCAAGACATCCACCCAATTCACTCTGTACACTCACACACCAAACTCTGAACATGGGGTGTCTTACAATTCGTGGAATATTCCTACTTCACCTTCCTAGGAAAGGCAAGTGTTCGATCGAGTAGTTATGACTGCAGCAGAGTGGTTATGTAAAAGGTCATTCCTATTCTCTCAGCGTAGTTGACAATCATTAGGTCTGGAGGATTATGGGAGTTTTAAAGGTCAGCTGAAAGTGTGCGACCTGCCTGAGATGGAAACTCCGACCAGGGCACGGAATGAGCGCGGGTGCGTGTGTGGAGAGTAAAAGCGAAAGAGAGAGGTAGGGAGAGGTAGGGAGAGCAAGAGAGGTGAAGAGAGAGAGAGAACGAGGGAGGGGGTCGGGAAGAGAGCTTGATGGAAAGATGGGCGTGTGAGGTAGAGAGTGGGGGAGAGGGGAGGAGAGAGGAGAGGGGAGGAGAGAGAGGAAAAGCTCTGGGGCTATGGGGAAAGTGCATTGGGATTCTCAGAGGGGCTCAATGGCCAGGCCAGTTCTCAGTAACCCATGCCTGTGAGAAAACAAAGAATTATGAAATCAAACAAATCACTAAGCCTCCGGCACGCCAAACCACTGTGTGCATTAACCCCACGAGAGTTCACACACACACTCACACCCTGTCACTCATAAACACTTGCATAACACTGATGGCCTTGCT
Source organism: Mallotus villosus (assembly GCA_903064625.1). Taxonomy (NCBI): domain Eukaryota; kingdom Metazoa; phylum Chordata; class Actinopteri; order Osmeriformes; family Salangidae; genus Mallotus; species Mallotus villosus. Next base: position 182,550 of record CAEFZP010000381.1, read on the forward strand.
GACCGCTGGTCACCAGCTCTCTCTCTCTCTTTCTCTCTCTCCCGCTCTCTCTCTCTCTCTCTCTCTCTCTCTCTCCCTCTCTTTGTCCTTCGTTGACTCACCCCCTCCATCTCTATGACGTCTCACGCTCCGTTTATCAAAAAGCTCACGTCTGAACGGAGTAGACCCGATGGTTTAAAGAACACGCTGTCCAGCCGTGTTTCCTGAATGTGACAATACCACCCGCAGTACGGAAGAAAAAGAATAAACCACAGGCTTATCCTTGCAACATATGTCTCCGGCTGTAACCCTTTTGTTATTGGACAGATTAAAGCTGGTCTGGGAGTATTTTTTCCATCATTCTTTTCAATCTAAAATATGATATCTATAATAATGTATCTCTAATACCTAGAGAACCATTTTTGGGGGGTACCTCTGATGCTTGCTGTGGTGTGAGTAAAACACTCACTTTTAGTGTAGTAACATACAGTAATCAATCATAGTAATAACTGAAACCGGTTCAGTGTGTCTCCTTACTGATCTGCAACCATCCACTCTACCTCTCTTCCTGTTCCTCCACTCTTCTGGTAAAACTGTGATTTTGTTTTTCTACTCCAATCTATTTCCTTGTTTACTCATTAAACTCCCCGAGTCAGGTGTGTAGATGTGAGGGCTACGTGTCGGCAGACAGATAATAACATGGTGTGACTCAGCACACTTGACAGGGGCCGTGCCAAAAGACTAACCAGTCCGGCCAGATCGGATTCTTCCCCCTAAGAACCAAGAACAACAAGAACATTCCGGACCCTCCCCTCCCTGCTTCTTCTTCCAGTCTGACGTCACACATCTTATCTGCACCATCTCGACGCCGACCTCTTGTCACACGTGTGTGCTGGAGAGAGGCCAAGGTCTTTAGACACCTGACTTGCCTAACTAGTTCTGACTAGTTCCTAACTAGTTCTCTCCTTACTTGCAGTTGCCCCCCTCCCCTCACAGCGTCCATTTCCCCCTACAGAATACAGGGTTTCCCTCTGCCCACCCACTTCCTCTTCCTCTTTCCATCCCTGACTACATCCCTCTCTGATCTGTGTTTAACATCCCCGCCCCCATACATGCTGCTTATGCATGTACAGCATGACCAGAAACCAGATGTGCTCTCTCCCATCTCTGACCCGCTGGCTGTGTACAATCAATGCTAACACATTATGGTTTATGGTAATCTCATTTGATTGAAATTCCTGTATGATGAAAGAAAATCATTGGAATAGACACAAAAAAAAGGAATTTGTTATTCCCATGGGGCTAAAGGACCTTGCGTACATATACTAGCTTTGATGATAATTGGTGGTTTGTGGGTAAAATGGGTTGAATCTCTGCCTGTCATGTGGGTAATTTGTATGCATCAAACATCAGTTGAGATTGGTGTGTTAATATGGTGTTTGATTCTCTTTCTCCTTTTTTTCTCCTCTCTGCCTGGCTGCCGGTCTGCCTATCTCTCCGACCTCCTCTCCCCTCTCTCCATCCTCCCCTCCTGATCCCTCCCCTCTGTCTCGCCCTCCTCTCCCCTTCTCATCTCTCTGACCTCCTCTCCCCTCCTCCTCCATCCTCCCCTCCTGATCCCTTCTCCCTCTCTCTCCGCCCTACTCTCCCATCTCTCCCCTCCTGATCCTTCTACTCGTCTCCGCTTCTCCCTCTCTCATCCTCTACCCTCTCCCTCATCTCACTCCTCACTCCTCTACACGCATCTCTCTCGTTCTCCCCCTCTCTCCATCCCCTCTCTCCCTCTCCTCGCCCCTCCTGCTCCTTCTCCCTCTCGTCTCCGCCCCTCCTCTCCCCTCTCTCCATCCTCCCCTCCTGATCCCTTCTCCCTCTCTCTCCGCCCTCCTCTCCCCTCTCTCCATCCTCCCCTCCTGCTCCCTTCTCCCTCTTCTCCGCCCTCCTCCCCTCTCTCCATCCTCCTCTCCTGATCCCTTCTCCCTCTCTCTCCGCCTCCTTCCCCTCTCTCCTCCTCCCTCCTGATCTTCTCCTCTGTCTCCGCCCTCCTCCCCCTCTCCATCCTCCCCTCCTGATCCCTTCTCCCTCTCTCTCCGCCCTCCTCTCCCCTCTCTCCTTCCTCCCCTCCTGATCCCTTCTCCCTCTGTCTCCGCCCTCCTCTCCCCTCTCTCCATCCTCCCCTCCTGATCCCTTCTCCCTCTGTCTCCGCCCTCCTCTCCCCTCTCTCCATCCTCCCCTCCTGATCCCTTCTCCCTCTTTCCCAGATGAATTTAACCCTGAAGTTCCCAAACTGGAGAAGAGTGTGAGCGGCAGCAGCCCGTCACGTGACCGCCTGTTACTCACCGTGGCAACGCTGCTCATTTCCGCCTACTTTGTGTCCTAGCGACGTCTTAAGGACAGCTGGACCGCTCCGTCCAAAGGGCTTCGCATCCAATGACCCCTTGTTTCATTCAAATGTGGGAAGTGAGCCGACCAATCAGAAGACAGATTTACAATCAAATTGATGCCAGTTCAAAAAAGTTTTTAAAGAAATCAAGAAGCAACACTTACTTTCATGGGACTCCCTTATGAAGAGGCCTTCAGATCCTATCTCAACACACCTTTCGGCACGCTGTTCATGTAACTTAACATGTTGCAGGGCTTTTAGCATGTGCAACAGAGTTTCCTGCAGCTTGCTGAACTAACAGCACACCAGGCATTCAGACAGCAGTGATACTGCCACCGTGCCCAGTACGGCTAGGTTACACCAGCACTCAAACCCAATCAGGACTCGCAATTGGAGCACGACCATCCATCTAGTAATAAAGCCAAATGGCATTTTGTTTAGATAGCCGAAATGACCAAGGACATTGGAGCTGAATGGAACACAAGGATTCTAAACCCTAAATGGACTGATAGACTTTGGGAAACACAAGCAGGCTTCTAATGTGGAGCCGACTCAGCCTGTGCTGTGTGGCAGAGGAGGCCTAGCAGGGCCCTTCTGTATGCTGTACAACAGGTCTCTAATGTACTGTGCCACTGCTTTGCTAGATGCTTTGCGAGATGGGCCAGGGTCAGACTGGAGTGGGTATCAGACGATCACAGACGAGCCCTGGTGCGTGTCCCTGGGTAGATACAAGAGGTGTGAGAGGATCTCCGCCGAGCTTTCAAGTGCAGTATCTATTCCCGGCAGACATGAAAACAGCGTGACTTTGACGATGGGAGGAGATGAGGAGCTGTTCTCCGCCGAGGTCCCTCTCAGCGCTCGTCCGTTGTCTATCTCGTTTCTGCCTTTGAACCATATACACACATAGAAGAGTACAAACTAGTGCTTAAAGGCCACTTTGGGAAGCATATCTGCGCTAGGTCAGCCTGAGACGAGTCCCCGCCCACAGCACTCTGTCAGACCCTTTTTCAGCAATCAAACAACAGAGTGGTTTCCAATAGTGCTAAATTACAATGCTAAAATCTCCCACTGTCGCAGTGAATTTCCGTTCCAATACAGGCACACGTCTCTATTCTTCAACCATTTCAAGAGAATCTTATAAAAAACATGACTGGCCATTATAGCAATCTCCAGTCACCATGGAAATGACCCCATACAGTCGCCAGAGTGCGGCAGGTGCCTGAGGAGACTGTGCTCTGTGTCACAGATCACTGTTGCCGCCATTTTGTTACCATGCGTGAATGTGCTACTAAAACAACAGCTTACATGTTTTATACTTGTAACGAAGGACAACATAGAATTATCAAGAGCTAAGCTGTGTTTTTTTTATTTGTTTGTTTCACATTTGATAACATTATTTATGTATGCATTACTTTATGTATTTATTTATGCGCATTTCTAGACTTTTTTATTAAGCTACTGTGCCAAACGTCCTTTTTTCTCAATGTTTTGATTCCTACCAAGGATTCTTTAAAGTAGATGGACGTACAGCTGTAATACAGTCCAATGGGGAGAGGTATTGGCTGAGACATGTGACCAGAGATAATGTAGAGTCAACCTGTTCTTATGCAACAGATCCTCCAAACTCAATTACTTAGCCGACACAAGACGTCTATGATGTTAGCATGAAAGAAGAGGAGTGGTGAGATTGGCTTCAAGTCCGGGCTCCTTCTGTGCTGCACTTAGTCTTGACACACACAAAATAAGGAGATTGCATTGTAATGTTTATACAGGCTGGTTAGGAAATCATTGTGTGTGTCAGAAAAAGAGAGAGAAAGAGCAAACATATGTGTGCACAAGTATGTGCGTATGTATGTGCTAGGAATGTGTTTGTCCCTGCTTCGAATATGTGTGCATTTTAGAAATTTCGTATTCGTTAAAGGACTTGTTTGTAGGATCTGAATATGCAAGCGTGTATGAGAGGGTGTGTGGCTCTATAATGTTAACTTAGTTTACGTTAGTAGGGGGTGGGGAGGGGAAAAAAGCATTTACAAATGTTGGAGACAACAATAAGAATTGTGTTTACCTTTGACAGGAATGAATTTGAGAAAAACTGTACATTGAACTAAGAATGAATAAATTAATGACAATAAAAAATCCTACTTTTAGCTAAATCATTTTTGTTTATTCTCACTGTCTCTGGGTTAGACACTATCTAAAAAAATGTATTTTATACACCAGTCATCACTTACCTGTTCAGCTATTTGTGTTTGTATTTATGTCGGCCCTAGCTAAGCTCTCCCTCACTCTCAATCTACCTCAATAACATACACAATCCATCTCCATCGCCAATCTCTCACAGCCTTTACCTGTTACAGTTCACACACGCACTGTGCCAATAACAAGTAATGACCACATGGGAAGATAATGCTACTCTGATTTTCAACACCCAAGAAAACACCTGCAGCAGATTCATGTCTCTTCATATCTTTCATTCTCCTTCTCCTCTCTCCACCCCTCTCCCTCCCCCCCCCCTCCCCCTCTTGTTTCCTTGTCAATTCCTTTCTAATCTCTGTTACAGAGAACTCAAAGAAACCGACCTATGACACATCCATCCACCCTGACACTGTCATGTCTGCGTCAGAAGGACAGGGTACATCAGGTGTTTGGGCTGTGATGTTTTTCATCATTCTACCCTGAAAATCACACAAAGGAGGAAGAAAAAGTGGCCTGCTCCTAGCTCTTCCCATGATGTTTAGCTTCTAGTCTGTTTGGCTGGAGGTGTAGGAGTGGAGTGTTCACTGGAGGCTAGTTACAATGAAAGATTTATTACGTGTAAACCTAGCTCCTTGATTAGAACTGACAGTCATTTAATTGGAAGATAGATAACCGCCATGTTTGTTCAGTTGCACAAAGGCTTCTAAGGTCTTCCAAACTTATCTCTTTATCTCAGGTCTGGACTGGGACTGAAAAACGGTCCGGGACTGTGAAACGCAGACCGACCCACAACCGTGTATTATTGGGTGTGCTCGGGCTTCGCCAGAGCCAACCTTTGTAATCTCACATATATATTTATTATTATTTTTGCCCCCCTACTCCTCGGTCAATATTTGGACTACATAGAAAACGTCGACGTCCAAAGTTTCGTCTTGGTCTCCATTGAGTTGCTTGTATCAGAATTTACGTTCCGTTGCACAGTTTAGGACCATACAACGTTTTTGTGGCATAAAGTTGATTTTGTCGGCAAAGGGTAGACTACTCAGTTATAATAGTCCACGTCACAGCGTCGGCACATGTTAGCAACGACGCATTAGATACGACCACCTGGTACCTTATCCAGCGGATGCCTCACTATAACCCAGCTGCTGGTTCATCTGCAGCATAAATGTAATTGTCAACGGTCTTTTCAGCAGGGACATATTTTGCTAATTTACTAAAGGGTTATCTGTTGTAGCCTACCTACCAAGATAAGGGGACAGCAAAAATACTAGTCCGGCGGTGTACTTTAGCCACATTTCTTGCAGCAACTGAATGGTGAGATTCTCCGAGTCCTAGCTAGTACTGTAGGCTAGTTGTTGAGGATAGCGTTAGCTTGTTTTAGCCGTTAGCACTACCTCAGTTTGCAACCGGCTAACTTAGTCTACATTTACTAGTCTAGCCAGCGAAGCAAATGTCAACTATACAGAAGAACCCTACCGAAATAAACGTACGGTACTGCAAACGATTTGTTTTAAGGAGTTTTTTTTGCAACTGTCTGCTTTTGGAATGTTTAGCGTAGCTCTAGTAGCCTAGAAAGCTCTAGTCTAGCTAGCTAGCTAGCTTAGCTAACGACTGGCTGTTCGTTCGTGAAGGCGCCAAAAGTGGATGGTAATATAAATAGAAATGGTAGCGTTAGTCTACTGTACAGTAGGCTACATTAAACAGAAAATAAAAAATGTGATAACAACGTTGTGTTTTCTTCGTGTTTGTATGAATCAATTTAAATAGTTGGATGTGCTTACTTCTTTTTGCTATGCTTGCTCAGGTAATGCTAGCTAGGCATTGCGGCGTTTAATGACCAACCCAACATTCTGGGTTAAATGGTCAACCCATCTTGCTGGGTTAGTTTAACCCAACGTGTGTTCTGTCCTATATATTTAACTAGCCGCTGGGTTGGAAACGATGTTTTGGAGTGTAGACAAACTGGAATAGTATAGTCCCATAGCCTACAATTGACCCTTTCAATATAGCAAAGATGGGTGTTCATTTTTTAATCCTGTATTGTGTAAAATTACATTATGCTGATGTCTTTCTAACCCAGTGCAACATGTGCCCTTGAGAGGATTACGGAGTTGAAGAAGCAGATGCTGGGCAACCAACAAGTTGTTTATATCTGAGAAGAATATATTAGAATGTACTTTCTAAGTTTCGTCCTAAACGCTGCACCTTCATGAGATTCATTTGGCCGCCTTGTCTTCCTACCTTCCTCTCATCTACAGACAGGCCAACCTCTGACTCAACATTAACCCAATTGTTTCTCATTAAATACATAGACTACATGAATTAGCGTGGTGGATAGCGAATGGGAGGTGATATGAGCGGTTGTGACACTGACACGGTAAATTCTAAAAAGTTACATTTTCCAAATATTGGTTACAAGAAATATTGAAGTCACTCATCGTTCGAATTACAGGTTCAAACATTCAAACATTCACATATCCTTTTGGTTAGTCAAGGCTATCTTTTTGTCGATTTCAATGAGTCATTTGTATATATATGTGGCCTATCAACTGGACGCAATGTTGGTTGTATGGTTTATTACAAGTTTACTAGATTACATAAAATCAAAATGTATTTGTATAGCCCTTTTACACGCAAGCATGTCACAGAGGGCTTCACATACGCCCATAGACCTGCCTCTCAACCAACCTAAACCCTCAAGGAAGACAAGGAAAAACTCCCACAAAAACTCAATGCACATGTCAACTAATGGTTGCTCTCCAGGAATTAATAACCAGATAACGGGACGAGTTGACCAACAACCTACACAAATGTTCTTTGCTGTCTAAAAGCAATGTAAAAACACTGAGTGGTTGATATCAGTAAACACAGTGAGACTATGGGCAGCTGGGGCAGCCACAAGCACACCCTCACAATTTCCCCAGAAATTGTATGCTCTCTAGTTATTATTATTTGGCCGTTTGACCGGCCGTTCGGGAAATCTCCTGACACTATCGACGGCCAGTCCGACCCTGCTCTATCTCTATGTTAAGTATCGCACCGTTAATGGTTCACTTATTTTGACATACTTTCAAGCTGTTCACTGAAGGATAGAGAAAGTGCCTGCAGGGCTAAATAGGTTTAAGAAAACACACCTGGCTAGTTTTGTACATAACATTATTAATGATAGTGCACATTTAGTTTACATAAGTAAAAGTACAGTATGTTCAGCATATTTTTATGTTAACTGAAATATCGCCAAAAAGGAGTTTAAAGGCCCAATTCGTTGTCAAGCCTGTGTAGAATTTCGCTACTTTGAAATCAAGGAAGGCATTCCATTAGTAAAAGTAGACGACCTTTCTTTGTTTAGACACATTTATCATTTTCTGAATCATTTACCATGAGATAAGCCATCTGTACTGGATGAATGGGGACGAAGGGGTAGCATTCCCCAGACGACGTGTGCCGTCTGGTCCCAACAATGCAACAGATGCCTCCTCCTTAGAGAACATGTTATCTTGCGACATCGATGAACAATCTCTTCTGCGAAGGGGTAAAGCTGCAGACTGATTCCAGCTGGGCCAGGTCTAGGCCTGACATCGATGGCTAAAGATTCTTGATTTATCCAACGGAGACCTGTTGCTAAAAAGGACATTACAAGTAGTGGAAGGATGACTGGTTAAAGAAAATATAGTATTACTGCCTCAAAACCTAAATTCATCAATTTAGATGCAATATTATGCAGTTCTTATTTTAAATCTATAGATGTCGCTGTGGCGCTCTGACTCACGGTTGAGCATAAAGGCAACCTAATTTAGTTGGTTTTAAAGCAGGTGTCTACACTCTCAACTTTAACATATATGATGTAATGAATCTAAGAGTATATACCGGAATTACTACCTGATTTGCGTTGTTTCTGCAGTCATTCAATATATATGTAATGTGGTCTCTAAATAGCCTAAACCTAAAGTCCCCAAGCTGGAGCATATTATAGGCTTTTTTTTATGTTTACGTAACTCTGGCATGATGTCACAAACCTACTTTTAAAAACGTCGTGCTGATCTCTTTTACACTATTGGGAAATGTCGAAAAGCATAATGCAATATAAATATAGCTCATCTGGACGTCCCACTTGGTCAGTGGTCCAGATCTCTGCAAAACCTTTATTAAACATCAGCAGATGCCAGCCAGCCCTCCGATGCGGCCAACCGTCCTCCGGTGCCAAGTAGCACAGTGACCAGGTGAGGGAGAGGTTGTTTTTTTTTACACCCACTGCCGAGAGCACAGGAGCAGCTGGCCCTGTAGAGGCAAAGCAGTCACGTGACTTCAACACCTCTGGGTCAACGTCTGCTGTTTGGGTGGGTGGATGGGTTGGATTCATGCCTCATTAAAGACGACAGCCCTAGTCTTTGTATTGGGTTTTGTTCCTGTAGGCTGTTAAAGTCTTGCTGATTCTGAAAGTCTGTCATCTCCCGGGTGATTGACTGGGTCATTAATTCCACAAATTGCTCAGAGGCTTCACACACCTTTACCTTTACATCCACTGTAATTAAAAGGCTATAAAACCCTGCCTCGACATCACCTCAGCCACTAATCTAGACAACAACCCTAGGTCTTTTCTACACGAGAAACATGGTTCAAATAATGTTAATTTATAGCTTAAGTTGATGTATTTTGTAATGCAGAATACTAATACTTTATTTTTATAGGTGTGATTGCAACACATTCTGCCATTGCACACACCCTTTGCCGGAAGCAGTAAAATGTCAATGTCTATTTTAATTAGAAAGCCTGTTAAGCTTAGTTCCTAGAGGGCTTTGCGCACATTAATTTAGTTCCCCTGCCAATCCTCTCCGAATCAGCTAGTTCTAAAGCACTGAAGGAAGATATTTATCGCAGAATATCAAGCAGCCCACTGTCGCCAACCCACTCTCACTACCAGTTAGGTGCAAAAATGTTCCGGAATATGATGTGGTGTAAACTCTCTGTTCAAGAAAATCTCTATTCATTGTCCAGACGCCGTCTCTTGTGTACTGCAGATTCTCAGAGGGTGTCTCCAGAATACTGGAAGCAATCAGTGATCAAGCGGCATCCCTCAGATCTCAAAATAAAGTGATCATTATTGAATATCCTTCATATATCATTACATTACATTTATAATGAGCATGCTAAAAGTTAGTTTGGCATATCTCCTTTTAAGGCTTAAGCTTCTTGTCATTTAGAAAAGCAACACACTACTGAAAGCTCCCTGGGCCCTCTGTGCCACCTCTGATAAGCGTAAACACTCCCCTGTGTGCCTACATAAATGGATATTAAACATAAGATGCTTTACCCGTGATTTATTTTTGACCAGGGACAGTTGTGTAACACGGCTCTGCACAGATTTTCCCCGCGAAATCTACCAAACAAACATCAAACACCATGACAGCATTGCTTGTGTAACTCTCTAGAATGCTACTGTTTTTTTAATGACTCTTTTGATATGTGTCAATCCGTTTGTTTTTGTCTGTCCAACATATGAATTATGAAGGAGTTCACCTGTCATGTGGTCTCTTCCTCTGGTCCCTGGGTTTCCTTTCACACTTGCTTCTTCTTCGCTCCGTATCTGTCCCTGTCTGCCTGTTGTTCACTCCCATCTCTTTCTAATCTCTCCCTTCATCGCCTTTGCTTTTCCTTGGTTGTTCCCCTTTAACCCTGGATTCTTATTTTAACTGTCACACCCTCCCTTTCAGTCCTCTCTGTACCCTATTATCCCCTCTCTCTCACTCTCTCTCCTCTCACTCCTCCTCACTCTCGTCTCTCTCTCTCTCTCTCTCTCTCTCTCTCTCTCTCTCTCTCTCTCTCTCACTCTCCCCTTCTCCCTATATTTAGTTGTAATCCCCTATTTATGGTTGCCGCATCTGCCCAACACTCAACAGCTGGGGATATATTCACACAAACAGCCACACCCCAACACACACACACTTATACAAACACACACACATACACACACACACACACACACACATAGGGCATCTGATCAACACTTGAGCCAAGGGATTTTTAATCCTAGCTTTGGAAGAGACATCATTATACTAGTGATTGTCCGTGTTTCCCCAACGTGCAATTATTCAGGAAGTTGACGAGTCAGAAAGGGCTTGAAAATCATCACTAAGAATCTGATTCATTCTAAGAGAAAGTTTTTGAACTGTTGGAGAGCTGGTTGTTTTGACTTTGTTTACTCTGAAAGTACAGTATGACTACAACTGTACATTTAGTCAGACAAGCGGTTCTGTATGTCGATCGCCTGCATGAACATGACGCATTGGGACTGATTGAATGTGACAGATTTCTGTCATTGTCGTTCAGAATGTTTCTGTGCTCCTGAAACGTGTTGTGACTCATCACAGGCTTTTCATGTGTCAGACCTACTTACCTCAGCATTTGACTTCAGTCGACTTGCAGATCCTATCACGGGGAGAAACCTAACACCCATTTCTCACTGATGGGAACAGATTGGGCGTGTCCAATGTTTAAGTCTTTCCCTGAAACGTAGAGTAAATCCTGAGTTTGAAGAGATTTGCTTTAGCGGGAATCTTCATTTTCTCTGTCCCAGAATACTTCCAGGAAAACAATACATGTTAACAAAGACAACCAGACTGCCTATCAGACTGTCTTTGCAGCTGAGCCCACTGTCAGTGTTTTCAGTAGAAATACAAGCAATCTGTTCTTGACCTCTGCAGAACCACTTTCCAATGATGATGTGTAAAAATGGGAAATGGTAAATGCTCATATAGGCAGAAATCAGACTGGTATGTGTATGGTCTGGTCTTCTCTGGCCTGGCTTGAAATGGTCTGTTGTTGTCTGCTCTAGCCTGGTCTGGGAAGGATCCATTAATTACAATTCACTCAAATGATCGCAAATCGCTCTGACATTTTTTCACTGCTCACTCTTTCTCTTTCTCTCTCTCTCTGTTTCTGGTCCATTGATTCCTTGGTGATAAATGGGGTGGTTAACAGGCTCAATAATCAACAGCTGTCCTTATGTTGCCCTCTTGTGTAATTATGGGCATCCCTGTTTGTTTGTGTGTGTGTGTGCGTGTGTGTGTCCGTGCAGGAGTTAGCAAGAGCCACAACAGTGGCAAGCGCCAATGTTCTTGGTAATGGGGCTCTAGGAATGACTAATCTTGAACAGGGGACACGTTGTATCTATTTCCGGGATAGTCTTTTTTTTAATGAATGAAAGCCTCAATGTGACATCAAAACCTAACCTTGGTTGGTCTTTTAGCAAATATTTACTGGCTCTTTCTGAGAATAGTCATCATGGCCTATGTCCAGGCTTGGCTAAGCCCAATGACACCGAAGCATTACAAAACAGGGCCCAGTTTAATGGATGGAAACATCTGTTACACTAATAGCTTCAGAATGGAACAGAAGCCTGTTGACTGTTACAGATAAATTGTAGAGGACACTATTTCCATGTTCATATGTGTGTGGTCTAAATGTGGATGTGTTTATTTACGTGCCTGCGTTAGCTATAGAAACGGTACCTATGCTAGTCACTGAGCTCTTCAGTACGACCCATTGCACTGTTTGTCAATGGTGATTCCGTGGTTATGTGCCGAATGCACCTGTGAGCAGTTGGTGTGGCTGAAACACCTGAACTCAATAAGTAGTGTCCACATACTTTGGGCCATATACTATACCTAGTTATATGTTAGTGTTTGCCCTGGCAAAGCAACTCCTTAACTACATTTGGACTACAAGTCTTAACCCGACTGACCTCACCACCAACTCTTTACACAACCCCAATTCCCTCACTGACTCACTACATATTTGTAGTTCAACCCAAAAGGAGGTTTTGAGACATGAACCAGAACAAAGTCTTTGTCTTTCCAGCTTTGTTATGTAAATGGAACCAGGGAGATGGGAATGGCGTGTTTACTTTTGTTCTTGGCCCTGCAGAGGAACTCACATGGAAACTTACACAGACCTGACTAAATGATGCCAGTTAAACGTCTAAGGGACTGTTAGGTAACCTTCTCAGAAGCAGCACCTCCCCTAGGGTTGTAGAAGGATGGATGTTAGTCAGCTGTTATTATCCAGAGGACTGAATATATTCATAGAGAATCCCACCTGGCAAAACAAAACCTCATGCATCACTCATGGATACCGAGCATTTAGCAAGTATCTAGCCTTTACAGCCTGAACACACATCTCGCTCTGCTCAACATTTCTCCAGACATTGGTACAGCAGGTCCAAGAGGGAACACCAGCCAGTCTGTACTGTACGTAGCCCTCCTCTGTGGGGCGGCTGGGATAAGAGCATCCAGATGTCGGTCCTGCGGTAACCAAGGCTGGGATTAACCCCTTATTCTTAAGCTTTTATGTAATGATTTTTAAAAAGCAGGGGTGAGAGGTTGATTGCTCTTGTTGTGTCCCGTGGCCTGAATAATGTTTCCCTATTGGGCCTCCCCCTTAAATAGAGAGAGGGCCAAAGGGGCCCCCTGAGCGAGCTCTGTCACACTGCATCCGGACTTGAGACGGACACAGGCTCCGCCCCCAGTTGGACACACAGGTGCGTGTGCGGACACACACACACACGGACACACACGCTGTACACGCGCAGACGCACACGCACGTACACACGGCCGGTGTACACTCGCACACACGAACGCGCTCGCACACACCACCGGCACAAACGCGTACACACACAGACCCAGAGGCACCTCTGACCCCATGTATTCATACAAGGTCACCTCGTGTCTGGGCCGGAGTGATTGGACTTAACAACGGCCGTTGGGTTCGGTCACCTCATGAGAACGTCTGACCCTGTAGGGATCAGATGATGTCACCGTTGGTGCTACTAGCTGATTGTGGCGTACCATTACACAACATCTGCAAGGCGCTTATCGCATACACATACATTAGTTGAACTGTAGCCCTCGCAGAACATCTGCTCAGCACACCATATTTTTATCCATAAACCGACCGAGTAGGCTTTTGTGTTCTCATCATTAAGAGTCCTCGGTTACGCAATATCTGTGCCATCAGAGGTGTGGATTCTCAAGTTCTTCAGACAAGTTGGTGTGGACGGCGTTCAAACAGATGGGTCCTTTTTGTCTAGTTTCTCACATACACGGCCCTCCTACAGTGCGATTCCAGACAGTACAGTCAGAATGTGTCTCACGCTGCTTCAGTCCTGCACGCTCGGCGCTCCACGTAGCGCCGCATGTGTTGTGAAGAGCTCCTCTGTGCCCCGATGGACCAGGCACCAAGACAAGCAAGGCTACATGCATATTCATGACTGTCAAATGTATTATCATATTTAAAGAAAAAATCCATACAGACACTCAGTGCACAACAGCAAAGTGGACAGCAGTAGTGCATTATGCATAATACTGAAGATACACTGAAGACACTGGAGGTGTGATAGGAAGAAGGATGGATTTGGACGATAAACGAATCTCTACTCAGTGGGGCTGTGAGGCAATCTGTTTCAGAACGATAGCTAAAAGCTAATAAAAAAAATAAGTGGCTAGAGGAAAAATTCCAATGTAGCACCTGCTTAGACTTGCGTGTGCGCATGCTCACACACGCTCTCTCTCGCTCTCTCTCTCTCTCTCTCTCTCTCTCTCTCTCTGCTCTCTCTCTCTCTCTCTCTCTCTCTCTCTCCTACACACACACACACATAGTACTGTTTAGAAACAAGCCCCCCCTTTCTTGCCCCCTTTCCCCCTCTCTCTTTCACCCTTTCGCTCCCCACCACACACACACACACACACAATGAACACACACACAAACACACAAGAGCCGAGGGGGGGGGGCTGTTTCGGTGTTGTGAGGTTCAGAGTGGGCCCCTCTTTTGGGCCGGGGGTCTTTGTTACTCATTCACGGACCCTGCTCCTGCTCTCCTCTGATTTTGGGACCATTATCCCTAACCGCTGCAGGACCTGAACCATTCAGACCCACTGATAAAGCCCCCTTTCACCCCACAACCCACAGACAGAGAAAGAGAGGGAAAGAGAGATGCGAAAGAAAAGCAGAGACGGGAGAGTGGAAAGGCAGAAGGGATGGGCAGAGGACGTGTGAAGAAGAGGAGAGGTCGTTACACTACAGACAAAGAGAAGAGGAGAGAGGGGCAACAGGAGTAGAGTACTGGAGGGGTGTGAGAGATTAAAAGGGGTGATTTGGAGGGGGGGCTGAGATGAAGGAGAAGAGAAAGGGAATGTGACGGAGTAATGGAAAGAATAAGAAACTTGAAAGAAACTTGAAAGAAGCCTGGAAAAAAAGAAGGTTAAAGATTGGAATAGAATGTGAAGACTTGGAAAGGAGACAAAAGTCACTATCTGTCTGTCAGACAGTGATCCAAGACCCCGCTGAGAGTGGGAAATAGTTCTCACTCTCTCAAGCTGCCTCCCTCGGCCTGCACCAAATCATGCAGCCAAACTCTTCCAACATGTCCCAAGCACAAACCCAACCTGTAAGCTCAGTCCCAACGTACAGTATTATGGCACGCCTACAGGCGATATTCCTATTTCAAGCAACCAGTTTGCATGCTCTTTTAGAAAAAGAAGTAAAGAGCCTGATAGAAGAAAAGAAAATGTTTTTTTCTTTTTCACTAAGAGTTTTTTTTGCTGGCCTTTAATGAGCAGTGGGATCAGCCTCTGACTTGCAATACTCTTGAGCTCCTGCTCAACAAGCACATCTTATATAATCATGCAGATTATTTATTTATTGTGTGTAACCATGCGACTGAACCAAACATGTTTTCTTTTCTTTTTTTCTCTTTTCTTTCTCAAAGTCGAGGATGAAAAGAAGGAGGAGAAGGAGAAGTCAGTGAACCTTCTGGCCTTGCTAAGGAGCCCGAGGGGCCCTTGTGGTGGAGAATGTCACCCAGGGCTTTGGTCATCCCTTCCTTCACGGTCCAGACTCAAGGCGATCTCTGCCCGCCGCAGGATTAGGTGGCGTCTGAGACTCATAGTGGTCGTGTGTTTCAGCAGGTCATTGTGCATGCGGTGGGCAGATGTGCACTGCCTTTAGCGGAGGAAGCTATGGATTAGCACTGGGCCAGAGGAATGGGAGGAGGGGAGGCAGCTGGTCACTTCAAAGGTTAACCATCCTGTCAGCTGCTATCCTGACAGAGCTGCATGAACCGGAAACAGACAAGATCTGAAAAGGGCTTCTGAGAGGATGAAATGCTCCAAGGCCGTAATCATAATATATATTGGGGGGGACACAATATTCTCATCTGGTCAAAATGTCCACCCCAATATATTGACATCAAAATATAAAGAGAAATATAAATGTGCTACGCTACGACAGGCAACCACGCACGCTGTCCGAAATGATCATAAAAAAAGACATTTGCCCCCCCCAATGTTGACTCCATGGCTACGGCCTTGAATTGCTCTAACCTATATCTATACGATCCATTTTTACACTCAACAGCTACCCAAATATATTACAGTATTGTACACTATGACATGTGGATTATCTGTGTAAAAATAGTGCGATTCGGGCCAGTGGATTGGGTATGTTCATAAGCTTGCGGCTCAGGATGGGTCCTGACACAAATAATCAGGTTTTACATAACATATAGAGAAATGGAAGAACATAAAAGAACATGAGAGGACAGTTATTAAAACGCTGATCTAAACTTCAAATAATCTATCAATTTTATGTAATATTAAAAACATTTTCAGAATTGTTTTGCACATAGACAGGCCCTTTCAACTTCTCTGACTTTTGCAGATTGCTGGGTTGACCTTATCCAGGGTAGAAAACGAGTTCTACATATCCTTTCCTATGTATCTCACAACAAGCCCTGCTGAGATATCACATTGACGGATGGCAGAAATGACCTTTTTAAAAGAGTGTCTTGTTCAGCAGGGATTGTGCCGGTGACTGTGAGGTTTGTTTCGGTTGGTAAACACACAGAACAAACCCTGAAAATGTTCAGCTTCTAACACGCTACAAACATCCCACATATCACAAACTCAATACTGTAAGTGTGCTTTCACTTAAAGTGGGAATAAGGAAACAAAATATACCAAACAGGTGTTTAGAATAGACGTGTGCAACTTTATAAGCACACAGACTGGCGAAATGAGAGCATTTTACCCAAATAAGCACACCATACACATCCCTGAAAAAAACATATATACTCAGAAACACTCGCACTCTGAAAAAAGATCATGACATACTATCCAGATTATGAACATTCAATTACACACCAGTCGTTCTCATAAATGTGTATGCAACTCTTTTTCTTTCACACACAAACACACACACACTCCCAAACCCACACACAAACTAATGTTTGTGAATGGTGAGGAGATGACTATGTATGCATGGTGATTTCACAAGAGGTGGAAGAGGGAGGGGGGAAGAGAGAGAGAGAGAGAGAGAAAGAGAAAGGGAAAAAGGCCGTTTAGAAAGCCACAGAGGGGACATGTTTTTAAAGGAGAAGTGGTTTTTATTCATGACATCCGCTCAGCAACAGGCAGCGACACTAAACAACAGTGAATGAGATGAATTAAAAGGAGGGAGCAGGAGAAAAGGAGGAGGAGAAGAGAATGTCGAGTGGCGATGTGGGGAGCGAGACGGACCGTAGTGGAGAGAGGGACGGAAGAGAGGGAGCGAGGAAGCAAACAGAAAGATGGCGGCTTTTGGAAAACAAAGTATGAATGGAGGGAGTAGAATACGTGAAGGTAAAGAGATGGGGAGAATTGTAGGGGAAGAAGAGAGAAAACCGGGATTGGTCGACAACTGCAAGGAGAAAGGGAGAAATGTGGAAGGAAGGAAGAGGAAGAGAAATTGGGAGAGTAGAGTAGGAAAGGAGAGGCCGAGAGATGGGGGAGAACGGCCTGAGGAGGGAGAGGGCTAGACCAGGAGGGGTAGGTTAAGTACAAATTCAGAACCACACAAGCCAACCACACACTGAAAGACTGTAATTTGGAAGGTCCCAGAATAGAGGGTAAATGAGGGAAGGAAGGAGGGACAGAATAACATAAACTCTTTAGCAGCACGCAATACACACAACAACAACACTCCCCAAGCTCTCCACACACACACACACACACACACACACACATACACACACACACACACACACATCATACACACACTGGCAGTAAGTCTACATGTTGGAGGAAAAACACACAAGCACAGTGCTAGAACATATATATACACACAATGGGAAAAACGCAGTCAGACCCGTTTTCGAATTTCTATAGGATTTGACGACACCACAGTCCCTTATCTCATTTACAAGTGAAAACATTCAAGAGTGTTTGTTCTTTACCAGGGCTTAGCTGCCAGCTTGATCCTTGATCCTCCTGGACAACTGGGTGATTTCACATTTCGCCTTTCATCGTTGGGACTTTTAAATCCCATATTTGGATTGGACCGAGGGTCAAAGCGCCGACAGTCCCGTTAGGCTTCTGTCAGCGTGTGTTTGCGGAGCGCCATCCCCAGCCCCGTGGAGCTGCGCTACGGTACAGTAGGTCGAGCGGAAGAACTAGGCCACTTGCTGGGATAGGAACTGGGTCAATCATCAAGCCTTGAGCGGCCCCGAAGAGCGCATTGTGTTTTCACTACGATTATCAAACAATATTTCAACCCTTTAATATTTCCACCCTACAAACCTAGTTTGGGTTTATGGAAAGGTTTGTGAATCTAGGGTGTTTACATAACAGTGATTGTTACTCTTGTGTTTCTACAGTGAGACAGTTTATGGGTTAATATATGGGCTGACGTTTCTTTCATCACATAGGTATCTTCATGTCCATCTGGCGTCATTAGTGATCCTGTCAGGGAATCCCTGATCCACCTCCATCCCCCATCTTCCTGTGGGAGTGGGATGAACATCTTGGACCTGAAACAGAACATGTGTGTTTTAAAAAAAAATCCTTCATTAAATTACGCAAATAACCTGAGGTAGAACACTGGCTCAAACTGCAACAAGCCTGAACATTTCCCCTCTCATTTTCTCTCTCTCCTCTCTCTCTCTCTCTCTCTCTCTCTCTCTCATCTCTCTATCTCTCTCCTCTCTCTCTCTCTCGTCTCTCTCTCTCTCTTCGCTCATCTCTCTCTCTCGTCTCTCTCTCTCTCTCTCTATTTCTCTCTCTCACTTTCAATGTTTTTTATCCACGATATCTCACCCCTATCCCTCTCTTTCTCCTCTCATATCTCTCATTCTTTTTATCTTCCCCCACTCCCCTCTCCCTCTTTCTATCCTCTCTGTGTTTGATTTGATTTGAGATTAAACGTTTTAACCAACCATCAACAACCCTGAGGCCAGCGAATAACAAGCCTCCGTTGTCATGGTGAGTCAGGAGGAAGAGAGTTGATGGCATTGTTTTCTTCGCTGAGCAGGGAGACATTTACAGACATGTCTCGGTTAGGAATAATATGCCCTCTTCTCTTTATGTTTCTGGGAATTGTTCTAATTGGCTGCCACCGAGACGAGGGGCACAGATCATGTTCGTCCTCCTCTCAGTCTCAGGACGTGTTTATATATTCCATGTGCTGGGATCTCCTTGTGTGCTGCATGTATTGACGTGGTCTGCCATGTAGAAGAGATGGGCCTGTTGTCTGACATCACCACGTGAACGCACTGACATTCCCAGATTTGTTCCAGAAAACCAACCAGCGTGGCTCCCACCATCCTAAGGTCAGACCTATAAGGCCAATGATTTCATCTTGAAATATCAGACATTCGATGGCTTTGATTCAAAGTGCAACAAATCACTGTGTTCAGACACAGACAAAAATAGTGGGGGTATTGTGTGTCTTCAATGTCTTGAATGTCTCTTCAAAGCCTTGCTTTTTGGGGGAATAGAATAGGTTTTGATTAAAGATTATCATCACGCCTTACGGTTACTCAGGTGTGTTTGTTCAGCTTTCTAAAAACACCTGAGGGACATAATTACACACCCTGCAAACGCATACAGACATCTACACAAAACACGCCCACATCTCACCTTTCCTACAGAGAGGGAACACCTTCACACGTGAGTGATATTGAGATCTCTCCTGGAGCACAAAGGTGAAAACACACCTACAGCAAAACCAATAGCTTCAATCTTTCAGACGAGCCCGGATTAGCCTGTAACTTTAAACCATCATAAAGAAAAGTGTGGGAACTGTAACTTAGACTGTGTGGGAGAAGTGAAGAGTTGTTTCATATTCTCTGTCAGGGAATTCCTCTGGATCACAACTCCAAGGTCAGGGGTCGGAGGTCAAAGGGGGAGAGGGGAGAGGTCAGCCTGGATGGTTCAAGGGCATGTCCATCTTGTGGCCAAGTCTCTGTCTGTGTCCCGCCCTGGGGTCAAGCTTCTCGGTAGAGCTGCTGCAAGTCACGATCGGCAGCGGTCACAGTGCTTTTGGAAAAACATCATCAACAAATAACCCCACTGCAGTGGAAGCTTTCAGGACCGGAATTTTTTTTTGCCATCTCTGTCCTCTCAGTGCTGACCTTGGCTAAGTGCTTTTAGGCAGGGATTCTATGAGGTATTCCTTGTAATGTCAATACAGTTCTAAACAGTCTAACAATCGCTTTTGGTGTTGAGCCTTGCGGCTGAACAAATTCAGAGAAACGATTTGACTGATAATTTATCTACCCTGGTCAATTGGTTTTAAAGGCTATCAACCTATCCTAAAACATATTGACTACTTTTCCAACAAAAACATACTTTCAACAACCCTGTTACCCCAGAGATTTTTTTTATCTCCATGTGAACTTCATGCCCTCGTTGTCAGGATAAACACCACAATTTTGTCCAAGCTCATGCTGTTATTTAAATAAGATGGCTGTGTACCATGTGTATGGCATTATATGGAGTATGTTTGGTTTCAGCATTTGTTGTGTGGTTGGGACTCACACGAGAGGCATGTCAAAGTGGAAAGAAATAAGCAGTAATCTAACAGTGGATATGCCGATCAAAAGCGTCCATGTTGAACTGTATGTGGACCTGGGAACGAATGTGTGTCTGTGTGTGTGTGTGTGTGTGTCTGTGTGTGTGTGTGTCTGTGTGTGAGTGTGTGTGTGTTTATTTGTACTGGATCAGACCTGGGACTGTCCTCAGTCTTGACAGACAGACAGACAGTCACGCCAAAACCAGACTGAGGGGAGAGAACTCGGAAACAAATGAGGGAAGACAAGAAAAGGAAAGATAGTGGGAAAGAGCGGAGGAAAGAGCGTAGGAGAGAGCGGAGAGAGAGAGACAGGGCCCCTGACCTGACCACACTGACACACTCGGGTCCCTCTCTCTCTGCCAGCTGTGCACTGTGGTCGAGTCGGAGAGGACGCTCTCGCACACACACATATACTTATCTACGCATGCACGCAGATGAGGACATTGTTGGCTTGTGTGACCGTGTGTGCATTTGCCTGTATTTGTGAGTGTGAATATCCACATTTGCCCATGTCTGTGTGTGTCTGTGTGTGTCTGTGTGTGTATGCATGTGTGTCCAGACACACTAAAGAGAGCGTGAACATACGTCAATGCGCAGGCGCCTGTTTGTTTTCCTTCTCCGTGTTTACGTAGGCCCGTGAACCTGCGCGTGCAAACGGTGTTTGTGTGCGTGTATTTATTGACACATCTGCTGGAGGGTGCAAGACCCCCATTTCCAGCTGTTTATCTTTGCCCCCCTGCCTGAGCGAGCGGGGGCGTCCGCGTGGGGGCACGTCCCCCACTCAGCGCTCCGTCCTTCTCCCTGGACACGTGTGGCACGGCTGGGAACCATTAGTAGGGTGCAGCCCCAACAGGAGTCATTAAGACTAAATGCTCAAAGGTGCCAGTTCACACCGGGTGCCCCCCCCCGCCCCCCCCCCTCCCCCCGTGCCTCCTAAAGATTCCTTTCCCATAAGTCCTTGCTGCATTCAGCGACCGCCGCTCGCCCGCCACCGGAGCTTGAATGTACTCGTCTCCTCAAATAGCATCTCGCTGCTAACAGGCAGTGTGGGTAGCCTGTGTTTTCAGAGCGGGCCAGGCTACTGCTGACTGGGTCCCCAGATGGTTATTTTTACTGCGTGCGGAGTTCCGTTCTACTGGTGAGAGAGAGAGAGAGAGAGAGAGAGAGAGAGAGAGAGAGAGAGGGAGAGAGAGAGGTGAGAGAGAGAGAGAGAGAGAGATAGAGAGAGATCGAGCGATGAGAGATCGCTACTGAGAGAGAGAGCAGCTACGCTCTAGAGCATGAGCGCTCGCTAGCGAGCAGAGATGAGCTAGAGAGAGAGGAAACCAAATGGTCATGGTCACTGAACACAGCTTGATTGTCATATGTGCTTGTGTGTTATGTGTTTGAGTGGACCCTTGTCATTACAGCATGTTCTGAGTTACCTGTGTTGTTTAACAGGAGAGCTGTTTGTGTGTGTGGATGTGTGTGTGTGTGTTTGTTTGTTTCTCCATTTCTAGGAAACAGGCTTTCCTTGGCACGAAAAGCAGGCCACAGTCTGGGTAACCTCCACAACCCCCACCCACTACCCCTCCAGGAGAGAGAGAGGGAGCTGGGAATCAATACTCTTCAATCTGGGGGAGTGAACGTGCCAACATCCGTAAGCTTGAGGTTTGGGCACGGAACATCTCCCACAAACAAACACACACACACACACAAACGCTGAGACACACACACAGTCTCACATGGACACACACACACACACACAGAACACATATGCTCACTTTTGTGTGCGGTTGTGAACATGGGGACTTCCCATACAGTCTCCTGACATCTTAATTTTAGCAGGACCAGAGCAAGACAGAACACTGGGGAGAGAAGATGAAGGATGGGGTGGAAAACTGCTGCTCCTTCTGAGGTCTGTGTTGGAGACAAAACCCTTATTGAGAGTTGGACAGAAAACCTGAAGTATGTGCTTTAATGGCTGTCCTCACATTGCCCTCCAGAGTTACGTGCTCGATCATGAGTTAGGCTCAGGGCAAAGGAACAACGTTACCACCAACACATTTACATACACATTAGACTCTCTCATACAAGCACAAGCAAGCTTTTGAAAGCCAGACTGGTGTGAATATTACACACAGTTCTAAAATACACATACTGTACAACACACCGTCTAATACACATAATCAGTTGTACATACAAACTAATCTACCCTGGTATGCATGTGCTTAACAAATAAATACATACCGCACACACTCTTACACACACACATCCACACATCCACACACAAACACTCTTGGCTGTAAATTGGAGTCAACCCATCTGGGAGTATTAAGAAGCTGTTAATGAATAGGGTGCTGGAGCAGTGACCACAAGTGGAGAGAAGCAGCAGGAGGAGGGAGGGAGAGAAGAAGGGAGAGGGGAAGAACTGAGGGAGGGAGGAAGGGGGGCAGGGGGTGGGGGGAGGCTGGCATCTGTGCTGCAGATATGTGGAGATGTGTGTAGTCATGTAAAAGAGTCTGTGGTGAACAGCAATCTTGTGGGGGAGGAGGAGAAAGATCTCAAAGAGGTTTGTCAGAGCCGGTGCTCTCCGTGACCCCCGCGCGGAGAGCCAGGAAACGTTGTAGCTCTCTGTTGAGTCATTCAGATAAGATGGAGGGGAATCTAAAGTGCTGCTGTAACTCTCGGCTGTGGAGGTCGGATGTGTGAGGGAGTGAAGCTGGAGCTTCGAGAGTGATTATGTCTGGTGTACAGGACATTAGAGAGGGTCTCCACCCACACGTCCTCAGATGAAATGAACAGATGCAGAAGAGATAGAAAGACAAAGAAAGAAAGATCCACAGAGTTCTCAGCCAGACAATCATCTACACATCACCAGGGAAGGTGTCAGAAGGGGCATGGTGACAGAAGGGTTGGTTATCAGTTATCTGAAGTGACCTTTTGATACCCTCCATCCCTTTCAACCCCGCCCCACCACACACACACACATACACAAACATACACACCCCTTCGGCATGCACTTCCAGTGGCCACATGGACACTACAGAGGAGCAGAAGTGTGCCTCGCTGCGCTGCACAATGGAGACCACCTGTATGCTAATGCAGAACTGGGGAGAGGGAGGGTGAGGGGGGGTGGGGGGGTGCGAGGCTAGCCTCCACTGAGGAGGACACAGGGACGAAGTGTGCCTCTCTCGGGAGGGCGAAGGCTGACTGTAAAACATGAGCCGGGGCCGTAAATTGATTTTTCCCTCTCTTTTAAAGCAAAAAAAAAGACCAGATACAAGAATACCCGAAAGTGTGTCGCTCTCTTTACGAGGGGGGGGTGCTATAAAATTGATTTTCTTCTCCTTTAGACTGTGAAAGAGAGAGACAAAGGAGGAGACGTGAGGCTTGGAGGGTGATGGACGGAGAGAGTAGGGGGGAAAGGGGATACAGCAGTAAAATTCATTTTCAATCACTCTGTTAAGTAATGAAGGAGATGATGGCCCGACGTGCCACTTCAGTCGGGGTTGTGGTGGGGAAGGAAGGAAGGGGGGCATTCTAAAGGGACTGATAGTGCTGGGGGCTGTAAAATTCATTTTCCTTCTCCCTCTTTTAAGTAATGAGATAGGAGAGTGGTGAAGAGATGTCGGCTCCTGTCAATAAGCAGAAAGAGAGGGAAAAGGGAAGGCAGTAAAATTCATTTCCTTGCTTCTTCCTTGTTTCCTGAAGAAGGGGCGAATTGGTGAATAGATGAGAATAGAAGTGTGCCATGGCAGAAGGGGGGCTATAGAAACGGACCAAAAGGAGAGGAGGTCAGAAGGTCATAAAATTCATTTTGTTATTCTCTTAAGTAATGAGGCAGAAGGAGGAGAGTTAGCATGTGTGTCTCTGAATGGAGGGTGGGGTAATGGCTTTTAAGCAGATTTTCAGTCCGGCACACTTTCACTTTTGTTTGGAGACTGGGAGGTAGGGGGGGGGCGACTGGCAGAATGCAACAGCCGTTTGATGGTCCAGACCACACATACTGTATACTCATGTGTATACATGCCCATGGAAACACACACGAGCACTGCTTCATCTATATGTTTTAAGACCACATTGACTTTACACAGCAAAGTAGATGGTGCACATTTGACTCAAAAATAGGTACATTATAAACCTTTTAAAGATCGAAATAGTATGACACACAACGTTTTGAAATTAAAATAGAAATGCATATAATATATATTTAAAAACATATATAATGTTGAAATTAACATCCCTCCACAACTAGTAACTGGCAGCTGTGGCTATTTGAGTGTTACTACCTGTGTGTACTTAAAAAAATGATGCTGCATCTTTTTGGTTCATATTTGAATCGTAAACAGAGACAACAATACTGTGCCCATCACTCTGTTAGTTATATATTCATCAATGCATGCCCACAGTCCTCAGTCAGCACAATAAGTTGCCAAGATGCAACTTTTTAGAGTTGGGAGTTTTGCCTCCCCATCTTGTCAGATAAAGTCAACAACAGCGCAGACCGTCACAAAATCTGAATGTAAATATTGTCTCTTGTTAGCATTGGTGTCACTCACTGTCCCCTTCGCCATGACAGCCACAGTGGAAGTACTTTGGACAAGCCTGAAGCTCAATCTTGGCCCCAAAGGCTTCTAGGAACCCATCACTGTCAGCTTGGCCTGGCTGCATTGGACAGATCTACTGGTCTTTGGGAAAAAGAGTCGTGGCACTTGTATGTTATTTTTTGGAGAAATAATGAGCAAATGTGGGCTTGTTTGTGGCATCCTGGGGCCTGACACAGCAGGCAGAGCACAGCCTGTCCTATCTCAGTCTCCTTCTGTTGACTCGTGCTCTCTTCAGCTCAGAGAGCAGGTGCTCAGACCCACTCACAGCTTTCTAAGAAACAGAGCATCCCATAATTATAACTCGGTTTTTGTTTTCTAACTGTCCTCTGCAGCAGGGATCTGCGCTCCTCTTGGGGGCACTTTCAGGTCCTCTTGTGTCATTGTGGTCAAGTTATTTACATGAATGCTTTTAGTGTGGGTTTTCCTTTGACGCTTCAGTCGGAATCCTCGGTAATGATGTCATCGATGCCGGACTGTGGTGTTGTAATTTCGGCGGGCATGTTGTTAGTGTTGGGACCTTGCACTGGAAGTGTGTTGTTGGGTTGTGTCAGGGACAAGCAAGAGATGGTAAACAACACTTCTGGGTGGTCGTTTCTCTCCTGGTGCTTTTCTCCGTGGACATGCGTTGGGAAAAAGAAAGACTTGTGGCTGGAGTAGCTGTGGGCTCCTTTTCATGACAACCTACTTTCCTCCACCTCCTCTTTCTTGCCACAGGACTCTGTCTCTCATACATACTGAAGTAGCTATAGGCAAGTCGGCCAGAGGTACTTACTTTTGTAGTTTCGGCTTTTTTGACCGTCTTTCTTTGTACACGTTTGTTTGTGTGTGTCTCTCTCTTGGCCTTTCCTTTCTGCAGTCTGTTTACTGTCTATTTCTATCCTTTCTCTCACCCGCCTTGTCTTTCATTTGGACTCCCTCCGTTCCTCCATTTCACTCTCTCTCTCGCTTGCTACCGATGTAGCGTTTTTGTTCCCTTCTTTTCACATGCACCTCTTTCTTTCCTCTTTTCCCAGCCTCTCACTCTCTAACACTCCACTCCTCCTCACTTTTTGGTCTCTCCATCTCTCTGTTTCGCTTTGGTTATGTAACACCATTTGCATTCATCCTTCATATTTATCCTTCTCACCTCCCTTTCTCTGTCTAGATAGCCAGGTTCCTTTCTGAGTGTTGCAGTCCAAAGCACAGTACATTTACCTGCTGGGCTCCATGTAGACCCACACACTTGGCTATGATGTCTTTAACAGGTTTACCTGATAACAGATCCCAAAGCTAGCACAAGGATCATTAACCAACTATCCACATCATTGACCACAGCTTGTTCAGAACTGAGAACGAGCTACGACACACCAAAGCCTCTCCCAAATGTGGTCAGGCAGGTTTGGCCCTCTCAGGACACGAAGCATGACTACCACTAATCATTGACCCTTGTTTGCTTTCTTTGCCCTCAAGAGGGTCGACTCGTCTGATATACTAGCATGAGAATGAACATAATAAGAGCCAGCCCTAACACAGACAGTGAGGAACTCATCTGTTTGTCCCAAACGAATGTCCGCGCCAAAGAAATGGAGATTGACTTCCACATGTTAATGACAGGATAACACTGAATATCTTTTGTTCCAGGAGGATGAAGCTCAAGGGGCCATTCTGAATCCATCAGAGCATCCACTCTCGAGTAACAGCGGTCTGACAATTGAACATCCACTGAACGGTAATGGGTCGTTGTCATTGGGCTCATCTACATATTCTGAATCTTGTTGCCCCACATCCGATTACATGTTGGAATTGGCCTGATGCGGTTCTGGTCGGAGAGAGAAATCTGCCTGAATGGGAGAGTGGCTCAACCCATCTGCCAGAACAAATCAAACGTGAGCTGGTAGATTTGTTTCGTTCCGAAGCTAATGTGCGGAAGGGATCATGTGCAGTATTCCCACTTTAGCTTCCTGTAGATCACAACCCTACCATCTGCAGGTAGTATGAGTGTTGGTGTTCCGGGTAAATATAGCTGGTGACCCTCCGTCTACTGAGTTTAATCCGGACAGATTCTGCAATGAGCCGAGTCATGAGAGGGCTTCCAGTTAAAGGCTTACTCACTGTTTACAAATAAGCGTTACATGACATTACACAATGAAGAGGTTAGTGCTCAGTGATTACGCAGTAATATGAGTCAGGGTCAGTACTGTCTGGTGCCCGTATCAGGATTACTTTGTTTCGCAATTATAAAACAAATGGGTTTTCTCCTTGTCTTCCTTGAGGGTTTGGGTTGGTTGAGGGGAAGTTCTATCGGGCATATTAGAAGCCCTCTGTGACATTGCTTGTAAAAAGGGCTATAAAAACACATTTTGATATGATTTGATGAAATGTCCTGACATTTTTGACTGAAAAAACACCAGTTGAGAGTAGACAATAACTCAAAGGCGAAAGGCAAAAAACTTGAGGCAATCAGACTGGAGACAGAATGGGACATTGAAAAATTAATCAAGTGGGATGAATGATTCATTAATATTTGAGGGATTTGGGGGTATGACCTATTTACCAGTGGATAGATCAAAACAACAAGACACACGAGCACACGCAGCTAAATTAGGAGAAAATCCACTGTGTCTACTAGCACTGTGAGGACGGTACTCTCAGCTTCCAGAAAGCCAACAACTGAACACATGTTCCAGATCAAGCATCTCTACCAGCAACGTTAATCTCAGTGACCACTGATCACATGATCAACTAAATGTTTACTCTAGTCTTCCTATGTACATTCAATGTACTTCATTATATCCATCGGCACTCCACGGCATTCTAATGTTTATCTTTTTTTGTGCTAATTTTACTGTAATTTACTTTGCCATTTTTGCTGCTTGCGTCTCACTGATAATTTTGCCATTCTTGCCCTAATTTGCTAGTATTTTGTTACTATTTGTGACTATTTTTGCTGCTGGTGTTCTGGTGGGGATTCATGCCCACTTCATAGATGTTGCTGCCATATACTAAGACTTTGGAAACAAGTGCACCACAGTCCATATTTGACCTTAAATGACCGATTATGATCAAACACGGTTACACAATCTTTCTTGTTACTAGGAAAATGTTTGTGCTATTAGACCTTATATCAATATTCAGACATAAACACAACAAAGTTTCAGCTAAAGTGGAGTATGAATTGCTCGAGGGCTCCATCCGTGAAAATCACTAGGAAGACAGTTTCTGTTATCCCATTGGGTCTCCATCTAAATAGGCGTGGTTTGAGCTAGTTGGCGTTTAACAAAACTGGCAACCACAGAAGTTACTGTTCATTCACTACGGACTGCTCTGAAAGCTAGATATATGTTATCCGGATAGTTTTGGCTCATTATCTTTAGCTAACTCTTTCTGTGGCGAAGCGTTACATGCAATAGCGATCATTTCGAATCTGTTCCTGCACGGACGCACACATCTTTCTTAAGTTTTATTTGTTTAAAAGAGCACCTGGTTTTTCATTGCGCTCGTCCATTCCTCTCCACAATGGATTTGGTCTGGAGACTATGCTTCGTTGCCAGCTTCTGTGCCTGTGGTGTTGCCTCAGCAGAGCGTCACAGCGTCTTTTGGAATAGCACCAACCAAAAGTAAGAAATCTTGTATATTTACTATTTTATTTTCTTGCATTTTAAGATATGCATAATGAATAATTGTTGTAAAAAAGTTGTATCATCCCAGACTATCTGTTTAGTGCGTTATCAAGTTCTTGTATCTACATTTTAAATACGATGTAGCCTAAATTCATAAGTGTTAATGAACCCAATCACATTCTTATGGATATCAAGAAATGCTAACTGCTTGAATAGTAATTTCGAGACCAATTGACCACTGTTGTCATGATAATACAGGGCCGAACCATATGCATCCCATTGGCGTCAGAGTTGCCCCAGGGGTTGTATTGCCTTCACTGTCTTTCCGTCTTGCTACCTGTACTACGCTTGCGCAACCTGTGTCCGTGGAATAAATGTTAACAACCTGTAGCTGCAATTAAGTAGTTTAGGCCAATTGCATTTTAAGGGCAGATGGCCTACTCCGCACTAGGATTCCATGGTTCTAGTGGGTTTAACCAAGCCTACTCTTCAGACCGTTGTAGCCTATCCGAATCCGATGATTAATGTTATTTCTTATTTCAAAAGTAACACAAAAAGCAAAAAAAAGTGTTAATTTCACTCTATTAACAAGCAGTAACTTGATTTGTAGATAATGTTGAAGTCTCTTGGTCCAGTGGATAAAATCTAGGGTGTAAAGTGTGTCGTATCTCTTTGTTGATTAAAAGAGTAATCTTGGTGTTGAAATATCTGTTGCCATCGCCGCCCCTTTTGATGGCGAGTGAGTGTCTCCATCCGTTAGGAGTTTACTGTAAGTTTGACTAAATCATGCATTCTGGGGTGGGGGGGTTAACATGACATACGACCGTTCATATTTCAGGGGGTAAGATGAGAGGTAATGGCCTTTGACAGAGACAGAAGATTTAACCCAAGACCTGGCCGGTGGGTCACACTGGGAAGAGAGATGGATAGCTTGGGAAGAGGAAATTGGAGCTGAGATTGTCGGGGTTTGTGGCCATTCAGAATACGTGTGTGTGTGTGTATATGTGGGAGGGGGGGGGGTCGTCAATTAGAGTTATGGTTGATGATGGCGGGGTGAAGAGTTTGGCGTGTGTGGGAGTTTGAGGTTAAAACACACTTGCCAATACGAGCACATACACATTAGATTGTGGCGGAACGTCACACACAAACTTAATCATGCACAGCTACTCAGGCAGACGATCAATCATTCACAGATCACTGGTAAGAGTATGCTCTCACTTGTGCGCGAGCACCTGCTGTGTCTTGTTTTAGGCACAACCACCCCACTACCAAAACCCAATCAAAAATAGTGTTTAACCTTTAATAGCAGAGGCCATGAGAAGTGTTGGCATGGTAATGTCACTGCAGGTATTGTCCTCGGAAATACATGTAAATTACGTTATCATGTCATCATGAAGAAATCTGAGTTAAGTTCCACAAATGTAAGCGTTGTTACGTCAACCACAAGTAGGCTATACAACAATGATCATTTCTGCAAATAAAGGCGTAATCCCCGTCGCTCTTGCTATTTTTACTGAATATCTGAGCTAAATCTTTCCCTCTGGCTGCACTTAATCCCACATTCTCTGAAATAACTAAGGGTCCTGGAGATTAGATCTCATGCTGTTGTCAATTTTCACAATTTGCTTTCATTTGCATTCGTTCTTGATACAGTAGCATGGACATCTGGTTTTATCTATTTTTTTCCATTTTGTTTGTAGGTTACCTGTCCCTTCACACACACTCACGTGTGTGTGTATATACCCACGTGTGTGTGTGTGTGTATATATATATATATACACACAGCGCAGTAACTGATTAATTAGCTTTAAGATATAACATAGACCTTCTCCATGCACGGGCCAGTCAGCTACAGATGCTCTAGACAACACTGGTTTGACTGTGTGCCTAGAGGCATGTTGACTCCCAAGGTCATGAGTGTGAGCTAACCACCACTGTGTTTCAACACGAAGGATACCTGTTTCTGACAGCACTGGCTTTGTTGATGTTCTCTCTCTTTCTCTCTCTCTCTCTACCTCTCTCTCTCTCTCTCTACTCTCTCTATCTCTCTCTCCTCCCCCCCTGTGTGTGTGGTTCTCTCTCTGTCTTTTTGGCTGTGTCAGTGTGCAGCCGTATATCTGATTAAGTGCAGCTTAATCACCAGGGCTAGTTCCTAGAAGCTGTCTTGCCAGTATGCCCAAGCTTGTGTTCAGGGAGAGGAGTCGGTGTGTTCCGGCACCAGCTCTAAATTACCGAGACTCTCGCACCGAAATTAACCCACACTTCCAGGCTTGCACACAAGCCACACGGCCCTGATTGATTGTAACATTGTCTCTTTCCTCGTGTCCAATAGACTCCATAACCACAATGTTGGGAAATAGTGCATTCATTCAACTGGCTCTTTCTCTAGTTCCCTCCTCTGACACTGCATGAGTGAACCTCCTCCCCTCCTCCTTTCTGTACCTGTCTCTCCCTCTCTCCACAGCTTCCTCCCCTGGCTTTGGCAGGCTTCCCTGTTCAAGCTGGTTCTGTGGCATAAAGTTCAGTGTGCCTGTTAACCCTTTCCTGGGTCTTGTTTGAGTGTACATTCTGCCTGAAGCCTTCTTCAGTTTTAATGCACTTCTCCATCATTTTGCGTCCGCATATCGCCTACGCTCTCCTATTAATAACATTGATTTAGAGCTTTTTTTGTGTATAATCGTCCTTTTAATATTTTAATCTTTAAATCCCAAATGGGCTTTGCTGTGTATTTTCACCCAGCATGCCTTGCTCTGTGGTTATTTATTTTTAACCGAAAATATGTTTTTTTATAGCTTTACTGACCTCTTAAGGTGTGATTTTTCTGCTATGTTTCACCTCTATAAGCGATCTAGAGACTATTATCCAGTCAATTTGGGTGTTTTTGTGATGCGGCTCCTATACAAATTGGTGAATTCCCGCCGCGGAGCCCCGACAGAACAAAACGGTAACGGGTGTGACTGATTGGGGGGGTCAGAGTGTAAGCGCTGATGAAGTGGCATGTTCTCTATCAGTCTGTCACTCATCCTGACACTCTGGTGGTCTCTGAATGCTGCCCCCCGTCCCCACCCCCCTCTTCACACCGCGTTGGGTCCAGCCTGGGGGAGGCTCATTCATTCCCCCGTCTCCCAGTCCCCTTCGCTCCCTCGCTACCTTTTATCTCAACTTTACAAGCTGCCCCTTTTCAGTCTATTATTTCCTCACCTCCTACTCTCCCTTTCCAAGGGGAAGGAGGGAATAATGGTCAGAGTTGTGGAATTTTTTTTATATATCGTTCTTGGCACCCATAGCGATTTGTCTCCAGGCCCTTCACCCTCTTTCTCTGGCTTTACCTCTCCCTGACGCCCCCCCCGCCCCTCCACCTCTTCTCTCCCAACATCGACTCTCCAGTATTGCAGTGAATCCAGGCCTGTTCTGTTCCCGTGTTTCATTAGTGTGTCTCTGTGGGCTTTTCGCCTCTTGAGTTTCCTCATGGGGCAATGAAAGTGGTCGAGCCTGTCTAACTCTGCTCTGTGAAGGAGAGGCATGAAATGGAAAAACACAAAGGTGTGTGTGTGTGTGAGAAACGGAAGGGAGAGAAGTAGGGCTGGCTAGTTGTCTGTGAGTGGTGACAAATAAGTGCATTCTGCATTGTTCAACATTCAATCAAAATGTGAGCTCCTTTTCAACAACAAAAATAGTTTCCACCATTTTTCTCTAATCCCCCCCAGTTCCAAACAAGTTTGAGTGTTTTTACTCAATCTGTTGATCTCTTTCTCTCTCTCACTATTTGCCCACCCCCCCTCTCTCAACTACCATAATCTAGTCTCGTAATCTCTGTCTGTGGAATAGAATCTGAAAGAACACACACACTGCGGACTCTTGCTAATCTATAGTGACAGACTCAGTAATCGCCGCAGCACAGGCTAGAGGACTGGATGTGACCGTAATCGTCTGCGTTTACCTCGGTGACTGTCTCGGGGTCAGACGACAGATTCCCGGACTTTAATCTGCCCTGTTTTCTTCCTGTCTGGGACACGAAGGTTGAATTTCTGGAGCGGTGGGAGATAGTAAAGGGGGCCGAAGGTTTTCTCCGAGGCAGTGCTAGCAAAGTGTGCATGTGCGTGTTCCCCCGCGCCTGCTAGTTTCCTGACTAAGTCTTTTCCCGGGAAAACGGCATATCCTGTCTCCACAGTAAACAATAGCGTTCTCACACACTCGCACGCGCAAATGAGAAAGGAAAAAAACAGTAGGCAATTGATTGAATTTCACCTCACATTAGAAAATGTACACGGTGTGGCTTCCTCGTGTGAGAGTAAGTGGATTAGAAGTGATTGATGATGGTTAATTGGTTTAAGAGAGGGGGGGTAGTTTTTTTTGGGTCGGGGATGCATTACCTGTTGACTCACTCGAGGCCCATCTTTCCCCCACAGCTTGACTCACAAATGTCATTCTCTTTCCTCTTAAGATATTTGCTTCTGATCATTTGAACCCTCATCAACCCTGTGAGTGTTGTTCTGCCCCTGTCTCTCGTGCCTCTTCCTTATCTAGCCTCCAGATTTCCTCCCTCTCTTCCTCTCCCCCCCTCCTCCTCCCCCCTCACGCTGTCCTGTGATTGTTGTTCGTGTTCTTTTACAACCCTCTCAACCCCAAACACGGAGGATGAAAGACATCTCCAGTAAATAATGTGTGCCTATGTTGTGGAAGAAGTCGGGGGTTGGGGAACCTAACAGAATAGTCACACCGTTCCTGAAGCGATGGACAGAACTTTACTTCATCAATGTCCAAATCATCGTATTAGTGAAGCTGTGTGCATGCGTGTCCATGCATCTGTAACTAACTGGAGTGGATTCATCTGTGCTCCTTTGACTGTGTGGACCGAATATTGTCTTTGTAGAGTAAGCCATTATGCTTCTATTGTTGCGTGAATAAGGACAATGTGTGTCTCTAGCATTTGTCCTGTTGGTCAAATACATGTCTGGGGACGGTAAACTTGTCCCCGCAGCAACAGCACGCACATTGGTGCCTTCCCTCAATTGTCTATTGCCCCCTAGAGGTCAGCCATGTTAAGAGCTTTTTGTGTAGCACAGAAATGTAAACCAGACCTAGTATAGTTGCTAAATCATAAAAAACGATGACCCTTGCTCACAGTCTATATATTCTCTAAGGAATTCATTATAAATACAAGCCTGCTTTGTGTGTAGATTGGAAAAAAACTATGAAAAACAATGTTTATCTCACAGAAATCAATTCAGCGAATCGATTTCCTAGCGCAGATATATCCCTCCAGAGGAATGTGATGTCAGCGTTGACCTTTTTGGTCTGGCCGTCACAGAGGTACAAATGACTCAAGGGACTTTGTTAGACACCCAGAAAGAGCACACATATTCATCTCAGTCCTCCTGTGCGCGCACAAATAAGCCAATTATTTCGCCGATGTTGGACCAGGGTTGGGTTTTGCTGTTGTTTGCTGTTGTGGAGGAAAGGAGTGAAGATACGTGGCCAATGACACTGTCCGAACGAACAATGACGGACAGACAAAGGCAGACTTGACAGACTGAGAAAAGAAGAGAGATTGATGACGGAATGCGCTCCAAAAACCAGACAAGTGAACCAGCCTTGGATTATTATGTTGAAAGGGAGGGGAGTAATAGTTGGACCATACTTGTTTCTATGACAACAGCCAACCCACGCTTAATTGTGTTGGCCTCCACAAACAGTGGGTCACTAATTCACATATTTGGCATACCAGCAAAGCTGCTTGCAATAGGTTGAGCAGGTTAGTCGAACAGGGGGGAGGGGCGGAGTGAGTGAGGGATCCAGTGGGCTTATTGAGTGATGAAAGACGGACAGAGAGAGAGTGAGCAGACCCAGACAGAGATGGATGGATGGATAGATGAAGTGGGGAGAATTTGGTTAGGTAAGAAAAAGAAAGGGAGGTGGACCATCCAGCTTAGTCAGTCTTGTGTTTCCGAACATCTATCTCACACAGGCCACGTTGTCAGAGAGTCTCTTGACTGGTTTTCATTTTCCAGATGATAAATCAGACAGGAACGCCTCCACTGTGTTTCAAGGCTTTCAGCTCTCTTTTGTAACACCTCTTACTTTTCCATGCCCCATGCGCACACACACACAATCACACACAATCACACACAATCACACACACAAACACACAAACACAGGGCCTACACGCACCCTCCAGTCCGGTTCTGTTTCGAAGCGCAAACGTCCACAGTAATACCTCCCTTCTCTGTCAGGACAATGGCTCCAGAGCTCCACCCAGCCCCCCTCTCGTTCTCCCCCACTCCCGCGGCCCCGCTCTGCCCGGCAGTGTCCAGTCTAAGCCCTGGTATTAGGCAGGGTCTGGTGCTGCTGAATGGACTCCGGCTCAGTCTATGCTCCACCCCATAATCCAGGCTCGGACGAGCCGATTAAGCGGCCCCCCGGCATTCCCATCCACTCATCCGTGGCGCAGAGCGGTCACCTCTTAGGAGAATTAGTGTGGTATTAGAACCTTGATGGAAAAAATGTCTATCTCCCCCCCCCCAGCCCGGTTAGTGTAATTGCAGTGGCCTCTGAGTGACGGGGCATCTGGAGGGATCCCGGAGGAGTTGGAGGTCTAGTGGTGTCTGCAGAGTGTCTGGCTGCTAATGTGGTAGCAGCCACGCTGAGGTCAGATGTTCAGCCAGCCTGTCAGCTGAACGCGCTCCAGTCGAGGGTTTTCGCTCGCGTTTTTTTATAAACTAGCCTTAATCGATTCCCCCGTCGCAGGTGATTCTCCTTGACTACGTCCGTTACCAGGGGATTTCACAACACGGAGGCGTATTACTCTGATCTTGCTGACCGCACGTGTGTCGACTGCGTTGTGAGGCTCCGGTGCTGACTCTTCGATTGGCCGACCTTTGATCCCAGGCGAGCCCTCCTCCCTTCAGTGCTCCCGCATTCCACAGAGCGATAGAGTGCAGACATGAGAGGGGATAGATGGATGGAAGGAGGGGGTAGAGGTGAAGAAGAAAGCAAAACGCTGGCCAGTGAGATTAAAGAAGAGAGATTAGGCTCCCTGCCCCTGAAGAGGCTTTAATAAATCAGGAATTCACTCTGAGGGGAGAGAGCTGGAGACGTGTGGTGTCTCCGCTCTGTTTTCACCACGCAAAAAAACACTTTTCACACATACACACAGACACATATACCCAACTGCTTGGCATTCCCTTACTGGCTGCACTCGCCAGTCGCCACCGCTCTTATCAACACGTACACATCCACACCAGATCCTCACAGATGACAGACACGCAGACCACACTCGCCGGTGCATATCTGCCATAGTTCCACAAATCATCTCTAAGTAGAGAATGCCGAGCCCCTCCCTGGATGTATTCCTGCTTGGCCTCCGTGCGTCACCAGACACGGCATCCCTGGAAGAGCAGGAGGGCGTTTATCAAACTCTCAACCTAAACTAGAGGGAGCGGCAAGATGGAGGACGGTCTGATGAAAGAGGGCTGAATCTACCAGAGTATCGGAGACACGTTAGAAAGCTTTTCCCACTTGCCACTCTTTGAAAAGCAATTTGAATTGGATCATGGAGTCTGATGATGTCCTCCTAATTAAGACGGACGACAACTAGAGCCACCAGGATAATGAAACTGTTTGCTTATCAGAGTGATAACCAGACTGTTCATCAGCCCAGGCTCCTTCTGATCAGTGAGGTGTTCCATCAAGTCAGTGTGTGAAGAGTGACACCGTATAAAATGCAGGCAGTGACCAAGCCACTGTATCACACTGTCATCAAAGGCCTTCCCGGCTTTAAGCCCTCTGACCCCCCCCCCACCCCCTCCCTCCCACGGTCCCTCCTTCCCCTAACTCCCAGCCTGAGGGGGTGGGTGGGAAGGGGGGGTACATAATTACCCCCCTCCAGGGTGACTTTAATGCCTCTTTTTGTGTTTTAATTGCACCCCCTCCTACTGCCTTTTGATGAACACATTGGGACCATACCACCACCAGTTTATAATCAGGGTTGCGGGTGGGGGGAGGGGACGAGTGACAGACCTACATAGAAAGAGAGAGACAGTGTTTGTGTGATTTCTGTGATTTGTGTTTACTTTTAGAGATGGGCAACTCTGACAGTCAGGCAAAGCAAACAACTGTAGCATTATTGATTTAACTGGAATTGGAAGCAGGAGATAGAAAATCCACTCTCCTGCCAGACTGGTAAACGAAACGTGGCAGGCAAATTGCAGATAAGCACTAAGCTGCCGTGCTGCTGTTGAATAACAATTGTTCAGCCACATTGGCCGAGGACATGTGGTTATCTAATGCATTTCGATAGAAGTAGTTGTACTCTCATTACCGAAGACAGAAAAAGTTGTTCTTTTTACCGCCATGTTACACTCTGCTCTTGTCACAGTGTTGTTAGTTAATCTGGCCATCAGTATTGAGAGGGAGCAGTGAGGCTTGAAGAGAGGGTGGAGGGGGGGGGGTCAGTGGGGGAGGGTGGAGGGGGGGTCAGTGGGGGAGGGGACCCAGTGTTTTGGAGCCGCTGTGTCTGTCCTGTAACCCAGGGGGTCCCCCACTCCCCCAGTAACAAACAACAACACTAGCTAACGAGCAACAGGGGCCGCTGCTGGTGCGCTTTGATGCTTAGTTCCACACATGGCCCTTGTCACAAACACACGCAGCCCTTCCCCATTGAAAACCATCCCAAAATGTCACTTGTTGCATCGATGGAAGCTGGAGCTCCCTCTCTCCTAGTGGAGGGTGGAGCTCCCTCTCTCGTAGTGGAAGCTGAAGCTCCCTCTCTCCTAGTGGAGGGTGGAGCTCG
Organism: Mallotus villosus; assembly: GCA_903064625.1. Classification (NCBI taxonomy): domain Eukaryota; kingdom Metazoa; phylum Chordata; class Actinopteri; order Osmeriformes; family Salangidae; genus Mallotus; species Mallotus villosus. The sequence goes on from CAEFZP010000381.1 coordinate 219,966, forward strand.
CTCTCTCCTAGTGGAAGCTGGAGCTCCCTCTCTCCTAGTGGAGGCTGAAGCTCCCTCTCTCCTAGTGGAGGCTGGAGCTCCCTCTCTCCTAGTGGAGCCGAGCTTTCATTGACAAGTTTGTCAATACCTACACATGGGCTGTGGAGAAGGCCAGCTCGGACAGAACTGTGTGGTGTAAATGGGGGGGTCGATAAAACAAACACAGACACGCACACAAACACATTAGCTGGCTATTCATGGCTGAAAGGCAAGACCGTGCCACACATATTATTTGCAAAAGCAATAAAACCCTATCTAAGACACACATTGTGGATGCGAGCTGTGAAAACACGGAGTACAGTGAGGTCTTCCCTCTCCTCCAGGCACCCTGGTGATGCGAGGGCTGGGGGGGAGGCGAGTAAATAGATCCTCCCAGCCTGGGTAACCGAGCCCTGGGGGTGGGGGGCTGGCGTCTCCGGTGGCCAGCTACCGCCCCCAGGTTGGTGATGGATGTGCGGGGCCTGAGGAGTGAGTCCTCGCCCGGAGGAATAGCTCAAGTCATGGAAGGCCGAAATAGAGACGACCCCCCCCCCGACCACACTACCACCACACTGTTGACGACCCCCTGGAGATGGGTGCATATCTGTGTGAGAAAGTGAGTGAGGGGTAGAAAGGGGGATTGGAGGCAGTATGCGAGTGGAGGTGACTACCTGGCAGAAGAGAGACTGCCGTCGTAAAAAGGGTGGAGGGGCTGAGGGAGGAGGGGCTGAGGGAGGAGGGGCTGAGGGAGGAGACGAGAGGAGACGAGGAGAGAGTCGAGCCAGTCTGACTGTCTCCACTCTCTTTACACTCCCCTCGGTAATGAAAGGGTTAGTGTGCGGGAGACAGACACTTACCAGACGCGTCTGTGTCTCTCTGTCCGTCTGTCTGGTCCTAATGAAAAAGAAAGAGAGAGGAGGAAGACCCCCTGGAGAGACTCTCACTCTGAATCACGTCTCTTTTCTTGTGCCCCCTGTTGCCTCTTTGCCTGCCCGTCTCTCCGTCTCCCCGTCTGTCTGCTATGGGCAGAGCTGCAGATGTCGATACTCATCTCTTGAGTGTAGCAGTCTTGACAGACTGCTAATGTTTTCTCTGCAAACATCATTCCGCTCCTGGTAGAGCCGGGATCAATGCACTCTTCTAGCAGCAGCAACTCTCTGCAGCCAGGCGCGCCCGCCAGCTAGCTCTAGCCTGCCCACTCTCATCCATATTTATACACACGTCCCCCGCTCGGATCGCTTTTTCTCATATTGTTTTCTCCCAGAAGCTCAAAAGCGGTTTCCCCTCTCCCTGACTCCCCCTCGTCCCACCTCTGTTTCTCTGTCTTTGTCTCTCTCTCTTCCCTTTTCCTCTCTCCCTCCCCCCACAGGTTTCTCCAGCTCTTCTCTGATTTCCCTGTCGTATCCGGGCACACGCGCTCCCCCTCCCCCCCGTCGATACGTAATCACACATCGGATGGATATTTATCGGCCGGCTCCAGCTGACGTGCTTCTCAGTCCCGCGCTGGTTTAACTAACGCCCCGACCTCCTCTCTCTCTCCCTCTCCTCAGGTTCCAGTGGGACGACTACGCCGTGGAGGTGCGCCTCAACGACTACCTGGACATCGTCTGCCCTCACTACCCGCTGGGGGAGGTGCCGTCCCAGGACGCCGAGCGCTACGTCCTCTACATGGTGGAGAAGGAGGACTACGCGGCGTGCCGCCCGCAGTCCTACGACCAGATGCGCTGGGAGTGCGGACACCCCTTCGCCCCGCACGCCCCCGAGAAGTTCTCGGAGAAGTTCCAGCGCTTCACCCCTTTCACCCTGGGCAAGGAGTTCCGCCAGGGAGAGAGCTATTACTATATCTGTAAGTGTCTCTCCTCTCACAAATGGGTCACACGGGTAGTTTGTAAGAGGTTTTGGCTGAAGGATCCTGTGGCTGTTATCGGTGTCTAATACACAATCTTAGAAACGTTGGCAAAGCCCGGGATAAGCTATTTGACCTTTTTGAACAGCTATGTCAAACGCCGATGGCATGCTTATATGCTATTGTGCAACAGATCTTGGTCACATGCCCGGTGGGTCAACTCTGGCCCAACGCCTTGACCTCCGAGGATGGCTCTAATTAGATAAACAGAGGTCATAGGTCAGCGCTGTTCACAGATGGCTGGGGCTTTGGCCCACGCCCGTCTGTCCATGTCTCCGTGTGTGTGTGTGTGGAGGTGGATTAGAAGGACAGAGGAGGATAAGTGCATTAGCCAGCCTCTAATTAACACTGGTGTTTCTTCCTCTCTCTCCCCCTGCAGCCAAACCCCTGCATCACCATGGGCAGGAGTGCCTCAGGCTCAGAGTGGACGTCGTAGCTGCCGACGGTGAGTGTGGTGCCCTAGTGGTCGGAGAGAGGATTGCAGATGTTTGAGTATGGTCATGTTTGAGCCTGCTGGTTGGACATCGGGGACTTGGTTTGATTGTGTGTTGTGGTTGTTCTTCCAGGCTCTCAGGAGGCCAGAGTGGCTAAAGGAGGAGCAGGGGGAGGAGCTGGGGGAGGAGCTGGGGGAGGAGCTGGGGGTGGAGGCGGAGCCCACAATCCCTCCAACAGACTTCCAGCAGGTACAGTAAGAAACCAGGAAGGGTTTCATCTGAATGTTGCAGCTGACATTTTTCTAATTCAGGGCACTAGTGTTTAGATAATGAGATCATTTGTTGTCAACTCATGTTTACTGATTCTTTTACTCTTCCCACAGATGACCCAGTGGTGGTCCTGCCTGATGTCCAGAAAAGTGTGCGGACAAACTCCGCCGTGACATCATCGTCCCTCACAACCCTCTCACTGATGCTCCCACTCTTATTATTGTTGTTGCTGCAATAAGAGACTACAAAAAAAAAGAACTACAAATCCCTTGGACTTTCAGGGACACTGAAGGTGGCCTGTGAGGCACCTCAGACACAGACAGTACTATAAGCCCAGTGCTGGCCATTGGAAGAGTTTTTACACTTGTAAAGTATGGATAGACACTCATGCACCACGTGTAAGGAGTGAGACTGGTTGGAGATAACCAAGGAGGCACTTAGCCTTCTCACTCTTTCCAAAAGATGTCAGTATTTTTTTTTCCAGAGAAAATTATTTCTCTTTAATTGTAGTTTTTTTTGTGCTCTCCTCCATACGTGACTTTTCTTTTTATATAAATGCTAATATAGAAGGGGAACACAAACTGGAACAGACGAAGAACAATCAAGAAAAAAATCTTTCTCTTTGGATTTTTATGTTATGAAGATATAAACTTGTAAAAAAAAACACACAAAAAAAAACATCATTTATTCAAAAGTTCTCTCTCACCTATTGAGCCAAAGATCATAGCGGTCAACTTTCCAGTGTATACTATTCCACCCTACAGTATTGTGTACTGTTTGTTGTATTGTTGTTATTGTATTGGCATTGAGTGACATCAATGTCCAAGTGATTCTTTTCTCAATGTAGCATCGACAAAAGCAGGGGCTGTACTTACCACAGCTGCTCCTTTGCAGACTCGACCATGTGCTATTGTACCGTAGCACTATACAGCACAACAGAAAACGACACACTACTTATGACTTTGTACAGACTCCGACACACACAGACCATCATAATACAAGCCCCATAGTACAACACAGGGATACACACTACATGGAACCGACAGGTGTTATGTACATTCTGTGAAAAATTATTTATATTTGCTGATATTTTAATGATATTGTATGTTGAACGCAATGATATGTTTACTGTAGAGGGGAAGGAGCAAGATGCTGTTTCTCAGGGTGAGAAACCGTGTGAAAGGAAGAGTGTGTGTTTTTTCCATGAGAGTGAGACAGAGAAAGAGTGAGTGTGGAAGGATTCAGACACAATGTTAATCTGCCAAAAGTGAACACTGAGATGTTGTGTGTAGTACAGAGAGGCTGGCCTCCTCTGCTAGTTATGTCCCTGTAGCGTTTACATCCACCAGCATTTACAACCACGATCGGACTCTTCTCACCGCAGTCCTTCCTATTGTTTAACCGAAACGATGCTATCGTCAGTCAAGAGTGCAAAACTAAATTCAATTGAAAAGTACACATGTTCGATTCAGTTTCGTTTTTTTTGTTGTTAAAATCAGTATCGCAATCAGTTAAGACAAACGTGTGGGAGTGGTTTTGTTACTGTTATTGTTGATAATCCAAACCCAGACACAGCACATTAGTGTGTACTCGCGGGACAAGACATGACCCCAGTGATAGCTGCCAAGCACAACATGAGTTTATAGGGAGGCTTGAATGACAGAGACGACACATGACCAACATGGAGTCATTCCTACTGTTATCAGAACATGCGTTACCTTACTGTGTACATGTGTAAGTAAAGTGTATTATATGTATATATAGAAGAAGATTATATAAAGACCTGTTTGATATGATTAATGTGAAATTCTCGTTAAATAAAAAAAGATATTTTTGGAAAACGAGAACAGTGTCCTTCCTCCAATTGAATCATCTTTTTTTAAAGCCCTTTTCTATGTTATTACAATGGAAATAACGATGAGTTGGTAGCTGCACCAATAAACAATTCGTAATGTAGCAAGGTTAACCATATATAATCATGCCCGTTCTGTCTCAGTCCATGAACGGAAAGGGGACACAATAGAGCGATGTAGATCTGCAGATGTTCTAAACAAAGGACCTGGTGTTTAGTAGAGCGCTGGAGAGACACAGGTGTAGACCCTTCTGTCTGACTTAACTCTGTCTCAACTTTGCGAACTTCCACCCTTCACTCCCACATTCCATTATCTCTCATATTCCCGTCCACTCCCCGACACCACTATTGTCCTTCTTCCCTCATTCTATTTCTCTCTCTCCCCTCCCATAAGATCTTTATGGCCGTGACAGTTAAAACAGCTGTGGCCCCAAAGTGTGCTGGTGCCACAACACTCCCCTGTGTTTTCAAAGTGATTGTCATAAATTAGGCTGGCAGACACTTAGCCGTTTGACCTCTCCAGGGGCCTCCCCAGGACAGTAGCTCTGTGAGGAGAAGACTATTCTCTTATTTACTCACTCCACCAGCGCCCTGACATAGGTAAACTTAACCGAGCGATGAGGAACAAGGGTAAAAATCTTTATCACCGCAGTAAATTTAAGGGGGGAGTCCAGACAACTAACAACGACAAGTGAACAGTCTGCAGACACTGCAGGGATCCGTGGCTTTGGGAACGTAAGAGGGGAAACCTAGTCGGCGCACAACATAGACACCCCTCTTGAGTGAGTGTTTGGGACTCGACAGTTTTCAACAGTCTTGTGGTTAGACGGGTTTTGATTTAACACAGGTTTTCCTTCGAGCTAGCCTACAGCAGACAGGATGCTGTGCTGTTCCTTACATCACCGAGCAAAGGTTGAAATGAATGGGGACTGGGCATGGGTTCACTTTAACGTTGGGATTCACACAGCGAGAAGAGCTGGACTTGGAAGACGGTGGCGTCGGTTTAGAACGGTGGCCAGCTGGTCCGAGTCTGTTGTTGGACGAAGTCAACGAAACAACAAGACACACGCTGGCTCACAACCAAGCCGCTCTTGAGGTGCACTCGGCTTGCCGCATAGGAGAGAAAATGATATTTCATATCCTCCTGCCCTGTGACTGAGTTAAAGCTGCTGTCACCGTGGCAATAACAGTGGAAATAACACTGAAATATTGTGAAAGTGATTGGGAGATATCACAGACAGCAGTCTCCGCCAAGCCGGAGCAGGAAACGATATAAAAGCAAGGATGGTTGAGGGCCGTGGGGAGGCTATCTAACATTGTTGTTTTATTTGTAGCATGTGTAACCTGGGTAAATGTCTGTGTGTAATTGGGAAGCCAGCATTCAAGCATTAGCAAGAGAGACCAGCTGTTCGGGAGCCATGAGAACAAAATAGGCTGTCCTGATGTTACATTTTGAATCTCATCCTCTCCATGTCTGAGTACTGTTGTGGAGGAGCAGATAAATCCATGAGTCATTTTTTTTACTCCAACACAAAATATTTCTTTTGTATGTTAGTGCTTATCGAGTTTTAGGATTCCTGAATGCTGAAGCACCCGGCTTTGTGGAAGCCTCGGTGAATGGCGTCGAGTGACAGAGCGAGTGAAGGTCAGAAAGGACAGTGGGATGGCAGGAAAGCACCCTGGTCACTGTCAACAACACAGTCAGCGCTGGCGGTCGGGTTCTCCCAGGCCCTCACATGCTGGCCCCCTGCCATGGGAGAGCGGTAAGGGTGTGGTCTCCTCTTCCCCGAAGTGTCCTGTCACATACTCTCACCCACGGCTCTGATAGGGTCCTCTATCTGGTTTTCCTGCTCGGGATTCTCTGGTTTCCTGTCTCTGTCCAGTGCCCCCTCCATCTCTCTCTCTCTCTCTCCATCTCTCTCTCTCTCCCTTCCTCTCTCCTTTCCTCTCTGCTTTCCTAGTCAGTGTTTAAATATGCTGTGCCGCTATCTATTCATATCTCTTTCGGTCTTACCTCTTTAACATTGGCTCTTTTAAAGGCTTTGAGGTTTGCCTGTGAATTTACAACCTTTCATCACTGTGCGGCGAGGATCTCTCTCTCTCTCCTCTCTCTCTCTCTCTCTCTCTCTCCTCTCTCTCTCTCTCTCTCTCTCTCTCTCTCTCTCCTTATCTCTCTTTCTGTTTCTCTCTTTCTCTCTATTTCATACACAGAGAGCAGTATGGTGTCCCTGTCTGCCTCGAGGCCCCCAGGGAGACACTGTAGAATGTCTCTCATGTTCCGTCTCTGTTTGTTTGTCGATGTTGTTTTGTGCTCCTCTCACTCAACGCCTCGCACCTCTCGCCGGCTCAGAGAGCAGAGGGGAGCACATTCTGTGCTCATAAGTCATCTCTCTCCGCCTCAATGTCTGTCAGAACTCCTCCCTGCCTGACCTCTTGGAAATATTTCAAACCCCAGAAGTGGGCACATACAGACTCTACTTCCCAGTAGTAACTGCAACAAAAACAACTTAGAAGTTTCAGAGATCTGTGTGTGGGGGAGAGAAGCTCTTAAATAAGTGAATGGAGATTCAGAACAAACCATCTCTTTTGAAGCTTAATACTCAAATGTGTTTTATATTCCTGGTTATTTACTATCGATGCATTCCAGAGCTCTTTGACCTCCACATGCACAAGTGTTATGGAATAAGAGTACAGGCTCTAGGAGAGATATACAATTTTTCATTAGCACAGATGACTTACACCTACACTCATGACTCATGCTGGTCCATACATTCAAGAAAGTGTTAATAAGTTATTTTTAAAAGGATTTTCTGAGGGCTGGGACATTTGTAAAAGCAACTTTGCTTCTCGCTTCTTCTTAATGCCCTTCATACACAAAACTCATCCTTCAGATGCGAGAAACCTTCAAAAAGGCCTTGATCAATGTTCCTTAGCTGTAGATGAATCACATAATTGTTCAGTGGTATCTCATTGTTCCTGAGCAGCTTGAGCAGATGATAAAACCTAAAAGCATATATTTTTTTAAAGCTTTTCACTAAATGTGTTTTATAGGTTTTTGCTTTTAAATATTTATTGACCTTGATCTTTTTTTAATTTGTAATGATTAAACTTTGATTCTTTTAAATTTTGTATTACTATATACTTTGTAGCACTCGGAGATTGCTTTAAATATAGAGTGCAATACAAATAAATGTATTATTATTTATTATTATTCGTAAGTTAGAGAGTTTGTTCTCCTATTCGTCTTCTAACCTTGGGGCGTCCACGAGGTGAATGGTGGGTCAGGGCACGGCTAAAAGAAATAGCAAGAGATAAACAACAGACACATTTCTCTCTCCTGATGCATTTTAGTTCCATTTCCTGCTCAGTTTGAACACTGTGTAGCACTGTATCCTCAGAAAGACCTAATGGTGGTCCTGTGGAGAGCTGACTTGCCCAGTGGGAACAATGGTGGTCCTGCTGTGTTATAGATCTCTTACCTCAAAGGTGATGTCCATGTGGGTGGGAAAATGTTTGGATTGTTATGCGATCATTAGTCTGGATTTTACGAGTGTTTCAAGTCAAGCGGTTCGATCAGATGTGTTCTCTTTGTTGTGCACAGACTCCCCCAGTACACCGAACAGCTATAATGCTGTTACAAATCCACCCCTAAAACGTGAGTGCTTTGGGATTTTATGTGCGGTGGAGTCTATTCGTTGGATTGCTGATTTGTTCTCACTTTGGCATATTGAGTCTGTCTGTCTTGGTGGAAACGTCATTCATTTTGACATGCATTTATTTAGTAATGTTTGTTCTTACATTTCAGAACTGTTGAATTACAATGTTTCTATGGTACTTAGGAGCTTTTCATTTTGAGAAACTCTAGAATTTGACCAGCAGCCAGACATTTGCACACCAACTCAAAGAAAACTGCCAATTCGTTTGCAAAGTTATTGTTCTGAAGGACTGCAGCAATCCTGTAATGAGGCTCTAAAGTCGACGGTTCTTTGTTCATGCACAGCAGGGGTCACTGGAAATGGGAATCTAGGCAGTATTTTACAGCTGACAGAGTAAATGAGCCTTTGCCAAAAACATCAGATCCGTTCTGAGCCATATACTTTTCTCATACATCCAAGCTGAAAAAGATTTCAAAAAGGGAGACATTTTGAAATGCTGGTTTGGCCAACAGACAAGAACATTTGAGGATTTTTTCTCTCCTTTCTTCATAGAACAGAAGACAGCATTCAACGTATGGAAGCCCCTAAGCTGTCCATGTCTGGCATGTATTCATCAGACACAGACACACAGCAAGCTTTGGGAAAAATAGACCGCTTTTATTAAGTCACAACAGCCTCAGGACACAAGTCTGAAACATTACAATGGAATGTGCACTTATTAAACATCAAAAATAACCAACAAAGATGACGACAAAGCTGATTTCCAGAAACACAAGGATGTAATTCCATGTTCACAATGATCTAGACACAGCTACTGTAAGCCTCACAGTCCTAGTCCAGCCTGACAATTAGGGCTTTATATACTGAAGGACAAGGACCTACACAAGAGCAGAGTGCTTTAACTATGTCATATATTACTAGTATTCCTTTGGGAATGTTCAAATAACTTTTTCCCCTAGTATTAAAATGTGATGTTCTGCTGGTGCTATAGGATGAGATCAAAATTTTGAAAGCAGCCCATTCATCTGCACAGTTGAAATGTAACGCATCTGGCATAACATAGTCACAATCAGAATGCTAACTACCGTCAACACAAAGCACTTGCTGTGAATGATTGTACATTCAGATAGTAATTTACTAGTTTAAAAGTATTTCTCACTAAATCCCGTAGAATAAGACAACCATTCCGTTACCGAACAAAACAACGATTGCTGTGCCTAAACCAACACCTGTGAACATAAAACGACACAGTGATCCATGATAAAGAACTCTTTCTTCATTGTCCATCACTGTCTCTTATGAGTCTCTGCCATGGTTTCACATCTTCAGTCCCTTCTTCTTCAGGTCCTCTCGGGCCTCCTTGATCTGAGCCTGAAGCTCCTTGGCGGCATCCTCACAGTCATTGAACGTGGCCACCCTATAGCCCAATGTGGCCAGGGAGTAGCAGCCAAACACCACCAGCAGGTAGACGGGCATGGGCCACGCCACCTCCCTGTAGGTCTGGGGGAGCCTCAGGTCCAGAAGGTCGAAGGTCACCAGGGCCCAGGCAACGCCTAATAGCGATACACCAAACAGCCATTCCAGCAGCTTAGTCATGTTGGGGGAGACGGTGAAGATGCTGGGAAGCACCAGGGATAGAAAGCCTGGTATCAGATGACAGTAAAAGAAGAGAGTTTTAAGTTAAGGTTAGATTCTATGTTTTGACACTGGAACAATTCTGTATGTGATGACGAACACGTATTGACAGCCATCTAACCGGTAAGTGACAGAGCTATCCATTTATAGGAAACTAGATAAGAAAATTTGTATTAATATGCAATGGAATGACTATTTTTGTCGAAACAGTAGGCTCTTATTCAATTGATTAGATATACATGCTGCTAAGCTAGCAAGCTAGGCTTCCAACTACAACTCAAACTCCTGGCCACAGACAGACGAACATTGATATACAACAATTGATATAGCGACAATTGTAAAAACGATTGATAGATACATACGTGTAGACAAATAGAGCAAATATGTCTGTCACTATACTCGTTAATCCAGTTACTTGCTACGAGCGTTAGCTTCTTCTAAAGCCAACTCACCACTATTCACTCAGGGCGCAAATAATTGACGTCAGAGGGAAGTCGTGTAATATGGGACATGTAGTTCTTAGCAAGTGAGCGGCCACGCACCAATGTTTGATAGAGTCAGAAACATAGACAGAGAAAGGGGGCGAGATAAAAATAGAGCTTAAGGGAAACGCAAAACTCATTAAAATCCAATTGTATGCAATTGCGCTGATGTTTTCCCTGCTTGTTGTAATATGTCAATTTACAATGGCCCCTGGCACAAACATTAACACAATATTCTAGTTTTAATTGTTTTTCGAACTAACATATGTTCCCACCTTCTAATTTAGAGATAGCATTTTAATGATTGCCATTAGCCTTCCAAATGGGCAAACAGATGCAGAATCAGACAGGAGTACCACCTTACAAAAATGTGGGTTAGCATGTGCTATGGGGCACATTTGTTCATCCACAAGGGTGAACTCAAGAGCGTCTGTCAGGCTGCAGCAGGGCACAGCCCTCTTAGAGTGTACTTAGGAACCAAAGAGACATAAACACTGTTCACTTAGCGAGGGCAGGAGAGACACTAAAGAGCCACTGAGACATAAACATCATTCACTCCTCAAAACTGGAGCGTTCTTAGGACGTTGGTGTTTATGTTGGTGTGTGTCGGTGTTAATAGAGAGAGTGGCGGTGTGCGTGCCTGTGAGGGAACAGGTTGTTCTCCATGTTTACAATGTGAGTGTGTGTGTGTATGTTTGACTCTATCTATGTGTATGCCAGTGTGAATCATTTATTTTAGCCGAAATCTTGATAGAATATCTGTATACGTGTGCTATCTATTGAGTCTGATTTGCTTGGGTTTGCGTGTTTGTCTGTCAGTGTGTGTGTGTGTGTCTTTATGTTCATATCTTTATGTGTATCTAAAGTCCACGTCTGCCAGTAAGTGTTGATGTGCGTGTGTTGCGTCACCGTGAGCTGCGCAGTGCGCGTGTGAGTCTCAGTGGGAAAAGGGCGTGCTGGCGTTTCACAGCGTGTCTCTCTGCCAGCTCCTGTTCCTGTACTCAGGAAACCTGGGCTTCAGTGGAGAGAGAGAGAGGGGGGATGCTGGCAGACAAAACACAACAGCCTGAGACAGGGAAGGGGAGCGAGGGGACACAAGCTGTGATAGGGGCAGGGAGGGGGGAGGAGAGGCCGCAGGGGAACACCCTAGAGGGGCAGAGAGGCTGAGGGAGAGGCTGGGGAGGAGAGAGAGGGTGAAGAGGGGAGAGTTTGTGATTGAAAAGCATGAGAAGGATTTACTCGCTTGAGTTAAGAGAGAGAGGGGCCGAGAGGTAGAGAAGGAGGCAGGGGGGACCCAGAGGAGAGAGGTAGAGAAGGAGGCAGGGGAGTAGGGGGGACCCAGAGGGCGAGAGGTTAAGAGAGGGGGGGGGTTTAGAGTAGGGGGTTTGCAGGTGCAAGCTGAACAATTGATGACCTTAATGGTGCATTAAATCCAGATGCTGATCCAGACTTTTCTTCAATCACCCAACACCTCCGACCGCCACCCAGACACACACAGGCCCCAATTCCCACATCTTGTAGTGACAGAGTGTAAAGATAGATGGACTTGATAAATGAAGAGAGAAAGAGAGAGAAGCAACGAGCGAAAAGGGAGGAAGACAAAAGTAAGTGGGAATAGGTAGAACAGGGTAATAGAGAGAGAGAAGAGAAAAGGAATGAGAAAAGTAAGTAGAAAGAATGGAAGACAAAATAACTAGGGAGAGTAAACCAGAGAGAAAATGAACAAGAAAGAAAATGAAAGCTGTAGATAGGTAGAAAGATACGCCAGTGATAAAACCGGGAGTAACTGTACTCCCAGAGAGAGAAGATAAGAGACAGATAAAACAGGAAACCCAGTTCTGGCGACGTGTTTGGACCATGTTTCTGTGGCTAGGTCAATATTAGTCAACTGAATGATCTAGATAAGAGATTGCTCTAGAAAAAAGAGATTGGGTTTTGTTTGACCAAGAGGAATGTTAGTGTGAATACCTTGCCAGATTCTACCCAGTATAGAAAGAAAAAGTGAGGTGGCAGGAGAAACAAAAAAAAGAGCGATAGACAGAGTATAACAGGGAAAGGGAAAACTGAAAGAATGAGAGAGAGAGAGAGAGAGAGAGAGAGAGCAGAGTGTGTACAGTAAGAAAATCCAGCCAGGGTAACAATAGAGCTTGGGCTGACAAACAGGAACCCTCTGTTTCCTCAGTGGTGGACCTCAGTCATCAGCTACGCAGCAGTGGGACGTGTGTATCCAGGGTAACGGAGAGGGCACAGCTTGTGCCCTTAGCGTGTATGTCTGTATCTATGGTACAGTACACCTGGAGACATTTATTTGCTGGGTGTGCGAATAGCTAAAGCCATTTTCGGGGGGGGGAACGAACTAAAGTCAGAAGCTTTCAGACAACCAGGACATTTGTTCTTGAACCAGCTCCAACAACTCATGTTCCGAGGTCAAAGTATGGCCAAGTGTGACCTGTGGAAACCAGATGACCCTCGTCCTGGTGCTGGTGGCTGGTGCCTGCGTTGGAAAACACACCTGTTTCTGTTACTGCTGTGACGGAAGGACAGAACAGAGGGGGTTGCAGTGACAGACAGAGGACAAGAGGGATGGGCTCGGCTTGTCCTTCCTGTGCCCCTCTTCACCATACTGTCCCCATGCATCGCATCACCATGTTGCCTCTGTTTGTCTCAGTCAACTGCTGTCTGCTGACATTTATAGCTGTCATTACAGATTAATGTCCGTGGTGTATCACTTATTTTCAGTGTGTGTTGTGCATGTGTACGAGCGCCAACGTGTGTGTGTGTTGGGCATGTTTGCGTGCTTATGTGTGCCAATGTGAGCATGTGTGTTTGTGTGTGTGTGTTTGTGTGTGACCTCTCCAAACGCATCCATCAACCCCGGCCCCTGTGTTCTGATCATATCTGCTACTGCCAGTGGAGCGGCATCCAGGCGTACGGTGGCCTCCTCCCTGGAGCGGGACGCCACGTCCTCTAGCATCATCGCTATTGACGCTTGAGCTAATTGGCACATGCTAAGCTAGCCTGCGGCTGTGTTAAATTAGTCTGCGTTACTGCGCTGCACGAGAGCGAGGGCCACATTGCTTTCAAAGCTCCAATGTGGGTCATTTGTCTATGCCCGTCACGTGGTTGTTGAGGTCTAGACCAGATCCAAGTCATCTGATTCACTGTTCTGATACTGGGGATAGCCGGGGGGAGGGGGGGGGGTTTGGAATGGGTCTCTTAGGATTTTTTTCTTCGAGTTCTTCTTCTGTAGTCTGTGTTTACGGTCAGGATTGATGTGGGGATATTAGTTATGGGGATGAACACCCGGCATAGGGACCTGGTAGGTGACATCCTCATTCCCGTTGGCCTCTTGTCCTGATTCCATGACATTGATCACCAGGAAGAGATCAATGGATATAGACATCTGTCATTCATATAATGAGGTGATCTCATTATACTAATGGAATTGAGATGTACTTTTAGAAAAATGAATATGCAAACACAAAGTACAACCAAAAATGAATTATATTAACGACAGGGTTAAACGAGTTATTTGCATATTATATTACAGCAAATGTATGTAGCTGGTCTTTTACTGCTTCTCATTATGTGGACAATGGCTTGTCTATGCTAATTAGGTTAGAAATACAAGGGTAATGGCCACTTCAAGGTCGCTCCAAGTTAATCTGTAATTCAATCATCTATGACGTGCTTTAGAATCTGGATATCAAAATGTCATTGAAGCTGCTAAGGTAAATTAAACAAATCATACCAAAGTATGACATGGTTTGTAAGGATGGAAAAAGTAAAGACAAATAATGTATGTTTGATTATATGCACATAAAATGCTTATGAAACATTTACATTACATGAAACATAAAATATAGGTTGAACAAAACTGTCAAACTTAAAAGATGGCCAGTGTGGAATACCTTTCCATAAATGGAATGACAACAGGCTGTCATTGAGGCTATAACGTTCACATTAAAGGTCATGAGTAGTGGCTTACTGTGCTCCGTGGCCGAGTAAAGCTTATTGCTGTTGACCCAGACAGACGTGTCTGTCAGCCTCTGTAGATGAAGTTGATTGGACGTGACGTCTGGACTCTCTCGACCTGTCGATTTCTTAGCTTGGACATAGGGGATATTGTCCTGTTCCTGACCCACCCCCCATTGACCCCTCAGAAATCTGACCCATGGACTGCAGTCTCCCTCAGGCACCTGTCAACCTCTGACCGCTCCAACCTGGGGTGTGGGGAGGGGGGGGGGACTGGGCAAGTGTTGACATGGTAACAGATAGGTCTAAGAGTTCCAGACTCTTAAGAGACAGTGACTGTTTTTCTCTTTTCTCAGGTCAACTGTTTTTAACCCCCCCGCCCCGCCCCACCCCACTTTTTCCCTGAGTGTCCCCCCCGCCCCTCTGTCTACCTTAAACTGATGCTATCGCCCATACCCTCTCTGTCATTCTCTCTCCCTTTCTTTCTTTTGTTCTCTCTCTGTCTCCCCCTCTCCCACTCCTTTCTTTTTCACTCTCGTCTTTGCTCTATCCATCTCTCTGCGTGTGCCCCCTGTAGTTAACACACAGAGGGCTGTGATGTATGCACAGCTGGTTTTGACAGAGTGCTCCGGGAAACATGTGTGGTTTACGAATCTCCTGTTGACATTCTGATCCGCCTTGGCTTTCGCTTTTCAGGGAACAGGAATTTTAACAGCTCCGGGGACGCTCGCGGTTCCAAGTCAGCACGTTTGACCAGCGCGAAAAAACGAGTTCTAAAACTGTACCGCAGCCCGCCGGGCCCGCCGGGCCTGCAGTATATAGATCGCGTTCATGATGTACACGGTCAACTGAAAGTGTGTTTCCATCGTCAGACACACACCCACTCCCCTCAGCATGCCTTACTATTAACACTATATCATTGCTCTCTCCAGCCCCAACGCTGGTCCGTGCTGGGCTGGGGAAAGAATAACATCCTACTGGTTTTGAATTATGTACAAAGCGTAAAGAAAAATGTAAAGTCATACCAACCTCACAGTCACACCCAAGAGCCAATGGCTACAACATGTGGGTTGATTTCCAGTTTGGGAGCAGACTTCAAGCTCGATCTTTGACAGTTTTACCGATTTTTTTCCCACACCATGCGATTAAAATTGAAATCTTGATATTAAATCAAACTTTTGCGGTCCCCTGGTCTACTACATATTGTAAAGTCCTCTATACCTCATATTTTATGGGGGACAAACAGGTGGGTGGCCTTGTAACGATGCAGCACACTTAGATTAGTGTCTTGTGATAGTTTTTCTGTCTTCTCATATAATCATCATCACATTTGTATAATGACAATTGAAACAGTATTAAGACAAGGCAAACGGATATTTCTCTGTATTGTAAATGGTAATAGACTTATCCAGCTCCCCTCCTCCCCACCCCTGCCCCCCCCCACCCTGTGCTCCGTACAGCAGGCTACAGGTCACGGCCATATGGAGCCTTTCTAGTATTACTGCCACCCTTCATTTACTGCAATGAGGAGAGACAGCCCCTTCATGTCTCCCTCAATCCTCTTACCAAACATTTAGCTGATTGATTTTCTCCTCTCCCTGCTGTTTCAATTTAGCTTATCAATTTGGTAAAGGCCCAGGATGCACAAGCAGCAGTCTGGATAGCCAGTAGAACCATAAAGGTTTAATGCTTTCACCTTCATCCGCATGCAGCTCTTCGTATGTGAATCACTCCAATTCATGTTTAGAAGACATGAGACATAAGTCATACGGTACCATAACAATGGCATTGTTGGTATTGGGGGACATTCTGTATGTCCAATAAGCTGGGGATGTCTGAGGTTGTGTCTTTGTGGAACTGTGAGTGTACTGTATTGAGATTGGGTTGAGAAACGAGTTTGCGTTGAAATCAAATATAAAGGAGAATGTAAAATATCACGTATTGCAGCTTGCTCTATGTTACAGTTATGATTTATATAATTATGTATTCAGAGAGACTACTTATTGTTGTCTTTGTCCTGTTAGCCACTTCTGTAGACACAAGAAAACGTGGTAGAGTAGTTCCTCAAGGACAAATCCTCCAGCAACTCTAAATCCTCTCAGGCTCTGAGAGAACTCTCTGCAGCACACACTGGGTGTGTTCCTACAAGTGGAACAGCTTGTCAATAGCGTATCTGGCAAGGTAAATGAAGTGTATTCAGTCCTTTCTGAACATCTTGTGTTTGTCTTAGGCATACACCGGCAGGCAGACAGGCAGGCAGGCAGACAGGCAGACAGACAGGCAGTGGGACAGACAGATAGATATACAGACAGACAGGCAGGCAGACGGATAGATATACAGACAGGCAGACCGACAGGCAGAAGGACAGACAGTCAGACAGATTCTAAGGCCCAGCAGATGGCACAATCACAGCAGGACTTACAGTGTCTGTCGCGACCGTCATCAGATAAGTTCGAATGACTTATTTTATTTCCCCTGCCAATAGCGATGATGATGAGGAAGATTAAGTATGGGTAATTCCTGCAAGGTATTTAAGAGAAGGCCCACGCTGTGTTTAATGCTGAGTGGAAGGATTACGTGGTCCCATACATGTGGTGTTGTGGCTGCATACCTCCACCCAGCCTAAACCCAATCTGTTACAGATTTAGACCAAAAAAGGAGACTAGCAGTAAGAGAGAAAAATGAGAGAGAGATGGGGGGAGAGGTGAATAAAACACATTCCACTCCCCGTATCATAGGAGATAACAGCGATAAAGCCAGGGAAGGAGGAATATGTTTTATCTCAAGTGGAAGGACGGCACACAGACCTTCCCCCGGGCTTGGGCTGGGGCTTTTTTTTCTTTACCTCATTTTGTTCGTTTTATTTTCCCTTCGTTTCTGAGTCAAACCCAGCCACCCTTCTGGGTTCCCCTGAATATGGGGCCAATTAAATACATATGTGGATTTTCATATCCACGCTCGTAAAAACTGTAGCGATTTACATTACATCTACATATGGAATGCTGAACGTACTCAGATGTTTGGTGTTAATGTCAATATCAATAGCAGATGCAGATCATACTTTACAAATCATATTTCATGTACCACAGTTTGTCTTCAAAATCGGTGTTTCACTGCTGCCCCCTTGTGGTGACAATGTGCTATGGTCTGACCAAGCCATGCCACTTGGGCCAGTGGCAAAACGGGGAGGACATCTTGCCACTTAAAAGAACTTGCCTTTATTTAACTTTCAAGTCATCAATCATTTTCGTTTTGCAAACATTCTGCCAGCAGGTGAATTCTAGCTAATAATAACAAGCACAGCTCATGGACTTATAATCAAGACAGCTGAAAGGAATTAAAAAATATTCTTTGTGTACGCCAAAACAATCATTAACATCAGCCTACAGGTATAAGTATGATTATCAGTATCATGTGCAGCTACAGACACATGTGCACTCGCTCTCTCTCTCTCTCTCTCATGTGTACACATGTGCGCCCGCGCTCACACACACCAGCAATTCAACCTTGGACAGAGAATAACAGCAATGCATAAACATACTAATAAGCAGTGTTATTAGCCTGGCTTTAGAGGTTCAGCAAGGATTACTCACTCCAATATTGCCTCATATTATGCCTCTGATCTACCTCCAATGCTACTCAGTTACATCCTTGTGTACAATACAATATACAGGTATTGGTTACTTTGGTTGGGATGCTGAGGGGGTGTGGGGGTGAAGGTGAGGAAGAGTTCACTAACAGTCCAGACATTTTTCATTTCAAGAGCATCAGTGAAAACCAGCACAGAGTGGACAGGGCCTGCTTCGTGGGAGTATCAAAAAGCACGGGTACTGAACAAGGTCCTGAAGTGCACCTGCTGTTCTACATCTCTCACATAAGGCATATATACATATCGTATACACTATAAATGTATACAATAACACGTATTAAATAGAGCAAGCTTCAAAGATGTAATAACACATTAATTAGTTATGTGTAATTTGTAAGCCCCTACATTAGCATTTTATTATTACTGGGCAAAAAGATGCAAACAAAAAATGTAACTAAACGTAATTACATTTGCATAATGGTTGCAATAAAAACTATTTTTCTTATACAAATTAAATACAAAACAAAATCTCTGAGGTGTCTAACTTTTCGCTGTAGCTGACTTAATAGTTTGCAATTAATTTGACATTCAATCACCTCAGATTATTTATTCATTTTAGTGACACGGGATTGGATGGTAACCCTCCTGACCGGTGTCGGATCTGCATTCCGATTGGACACCAGCTCCTGTAACTGCAGAGCCCCTCCACCAATGAAACAGAAAGCTGGACAAACTGGGCCGGAGCAATCCACAGGGCCGTCCCACAGAGGGCGGAGTGAGTGGGCATCGTAGAAAGTGACACGCCCCTTCTCGAAGTCAAGGCACACCCCGAGCCTGGGGGGCAGAGGGTAGGTGAGCCCGCTGGGAGAGGAGGGGCTGTTGCCGTTGGTAACAGGGTCGCGGGTACCGTTGGCGTGGTGATGATTAGAGTGCTGGGGCAGGTAAATCTTCCCCATACCCATGGTGAGGAAGGAGAAGGGAGGAGGAGAGTCCAGGGCGTCCTCTGCCCCACTGTCATGGCCGCTGTCTGGGTCATAGCTACGGGGATAGAAGGAACACTATTAAACCTACTCTCTCCTAATGTTTTCTGCTAATATTGTTTCTGCAGGTGTTATTATATGGGATGTTTCTCAGAGGAACTCACCGAGGACTGGCCATGTCTTGGGGCAGGTGAAACCACTCCTGGAGCTTGGCCTCCAGGCCGACCCCCCACCTATATGACACATACAGAGGCCCTTTACATCTATAATGTTACATATGACATACCTTAGGATCCGAACCCCCAATCCTCTTACTCAATATCTGAGAGCACAATATCTGATCTTCCAGGTTAGAACATTTCTCTTCCACTAATTTACATTCGTTTGAATCAAACAGCAGAGAGAACACAGAAAACCAAGCAAAAAAAAGACATCCCATAATCGTCCTCTCCCGTTTGTTTGACTTGCCTTGACGAGGTAAGACCCAGGCTCCACTGATAATGCCCAGTAGTGGCGACCCTGCGTTATGGCCACGTCCCCCACCAGGAGGTCGGCCGTCAGGTGACAGGAAGTGAGGGCGCGGTCAGCGGCCTGGAGCAGGGAGAGTCCGGGGACGCTGCGGGCGCCGCGCTGCTCCTTGCTGACCACCAGCCGGTCGGCATGGAGACCCCAGCGAGAGTCCAGGTAGAAGTTTAGCA
Organism: Mallotus villosus; assembly: GCA_903064625.1. Lineage (NCBI taxonomy): Eukaryota > Metazoa > Chordata > Actinopteri > Osmeriformes > Salangidae > Mallotus > Mallotus villosus. The sequence continues at coordinate 239,461 of CAEFZP010000381.1, forward strand.
CTGAGTGAGGCAAGAGGAAGCATGGAAGAGAGGAGGGGAGGGAGGGAGAAGGAAGGGGGGAGGAGTGTGTTTGCAGGAAAGAAGCGAGAGGGGATTGATAGGATAGACGGAGGTTCCGTTTGGGTGGCCGGGAGCAGGAGGAGAGGGAGAACGTAGAGGGAGCAGTGTGTTGGCAGGTAAGAGATGGAGAGAGAGGGGGGATGGAAGACAGGCGCAGGAGAAGAGAAAGAAGGGCACAGAGGAGGGAAACAGAGGAAGAGTAGTAAGGAAGGGGAGAATAATAAGGACAATAGGAAACAACTGAGAGAGAGAGAGAGAGAGAGAGAGAGAGAGAGAGAGAGAGAGACATAGAGAGAGACATAGAGAGAGACAGAGACAGAGAGGAAGAATAAGAATATCGGAGAGCAGACATGCACAACCTCAGAAGAAAAGGGGAGGAGTTCAGGGAACAACGACCGAAGGAGCCGAACTTTATCGACATACTGAAAAGCTAACAGACTCAAAGCAGAAGGTGGAACTCTATAGGGAGAAACTCAAGAGGAACCATCAAAGAAGGAGTCAAATTGACAGGAAGCTAGTCCAGGGGGAGACACGAGGATACACCACTGACCACTCAAGACTCCACTAGACCAATAACCTGGATCTCAACCACAAGCCGTTTGTTAAGCCTTGGGTCTTAACAAACAGCAAACCTCAGCAGTTCATTGATAGATCTTGTTATTGGAGAGAGAGAAAGATAAAACGAGGGAGAGGGGGTGAGCGAGGGTGACGGGTTAGGATACATGGCGATGCATAGCCAAGTACAGTAGATGGAAACAAAGGGTAGAGATGCAGAGGTATCAAAATATACGAATGCACATCCTTACGCAGAGATGGAGTGATGCAAATCGGAGTTGCCGACATATCGAAGGAAAGGAGAGAAAGTGGAAGAGAACCGGTGAAGGGTGGAAGGATGACGGGATGGGAGAGAGGCGGAGAGCTGACGTGTAGGAACACGGGAGGTGGTGAGGTCATGAGAATGGGGTGGGAGAAGAGAGAAATGGAAGGAGAGAGAGACAGATAGAAACAGGAAGAAAAAAGAGAATGAGTTATTTAGCTGGGCGTTCCGGCGCTCTCACTGAGTTCAGTTACACCAAGCTTTAGCTGTAAGCTTTACCAACCATTACATTGTGTGTGCGTGTGTGTGTGTAGCATTCTTACCTGGTGCGGGCGGTGTGTGTAGGTACACCTCCTCGCTGTACTCCCCGAAGCCCGCCTTGTTGCAGCCTCTCACCCTCAGCACATACACGCTGTCCATCTCCAACCTGTCAATCACCGCACTCGTCCCGCCCACTTCCTCCAGGCGCTGCCAGCCCCAGCGGGCGGCGGACAATCCCCCCCGCACCCCGCCCCTGGCCCCACCCCCCGGCACCACCCCCCGGCGGCGGTACTCCACGGAGAAGTGCCAGGCGGGGGCGGACTCCTGAGGGAGCCGCCAGCACAGGAACAGCTGGTCGTAGGCCAGAGTGCGCTGGGTGTCGATCACTGGAGCCAGAGGGGCTGGTGGGAAATGGAGTCACACAGGTGTCAGTAATGACGGTAAACGTTGGCAGGACCAACAACCCATTAAATCATGTCTCTATAGCTCAGGGTGGAAGAAGAGATCTGTTCGATCGCCTCGGCCCCTGGCGCATGGCAACTGTAGGGGTGCAGAGGCATGGAGGAGACCTCCTTTGTCTGCCGTAAGCCATGGAAAGGAATCAGAGTCCTACTGCACCCTGTGGGAGGCAAGCAACACAGGGGCTCTGCCTTTAGAAAGGTCAGATCCCCTCACGTGTCTGTGTGGAGCTCTGGAGGAACACACTATCAGCCAGGCAGAGAGGACCAGCTTCCTCACTCGTCGAGAGTTATCTGTTTAAAGGGGCCATCTTGGTATGACTTGATTTTGTTGGCAATCAAGGCCTTTTTCTGTATGAGCTGGTTCCTTGGAATGCACGATTACTCCACTATGACTTGCCTCCATACACCACCTACAGTAACTAAGCAGTAATACAATACTGTTTATAGCTATTCACACTAATCTCTGTAACTCCCCTACTTAATCAATTAGAGACTGCCAAAGCAGTAATCGCATTACTACACACCATGCCTTTATACAAAATGACTGTCCTCTGTTTTTCTTTTCCTCCTCTTCCTCTTCCCCACTCTAGCCACCACCAGCTCTCCCCCTCTCCTCCTCTCCCCTTCTCTTCCCTGTCTTATCCTTCCCTCCCCCTGTCCTCCTCTCCCCTTCTCTTCCCTGTCTTATCCTTCCCTCCCCCTCTCCCCCTGTCCTCCTCTCCCCTTCTCTTCCCTGTCTTATCCTTCCCTCCCCCTCTCCCCCTGTCCTCCTCTCCCCTTCTCTTCCCTGTCTTATCCTTCCCTCCCCCTCTCCCCCGCTCCTCCCCTCCTGGTCTCTCACCCTGGGTAAACTGCAGCTCTGTGAGCAGTTTGAGCTCCTTGGAGACGTCCAGCTGGAAGTGTCTGAAGGAGGGATCAGCCACCAGAGAGAAACACTGCATACCCTCGATGGACTTTGATAACCTGAGGTAAACACAACACAACACGCGCACACACACGTGCACGTGGACACAATGGACACCCACACACATTGATACATTGGACACACACAGAGACATAACAGAGAAAGCAGTTATTTAAGGATATTCAACTTCAGAGATTTGTATGAAGTTGCAGCGCAGTAATTTAATTTACATTCAGCAGATAATCAAGGCATAGACATACCACTGCCATTGTACATACATCAACATGTACTAATCTACTGATTCTTCCTCCTCACACACACTAACAGTATTCCACATTATTTGGCGTCTTCAACGAGCACAATTACATGTATATCTGGTGCCCTCTTGTGGTAAACATGTCGCTATTACAGAAGCAATCATCAACACACTCACAATAGGGGTGAAGACAAACAGAACAAACTGAAAAGAGGCAGTTATGGATATAAGGAGTGGTTGATGAGGGGAGGGTTAGAAAAACAAAGTAGCAATAACAAATAAAACTGCTGTGGGGACAAAGGAGGATTCTGAGAGGTGTGGAAAAAGCCGTCAAACCTGTTGTGAGTCTGGCGAGCGGCCTGAACGAAACAGGACGGGTCCGTCTCCTTCAGCAGCTCCTGAGAGAACGCCATGAGCCCCGCGTGCTCCATCAGGCTCCGCCTCTCATCCACCTGGCCCGTCAACGCCTCGCCCCTCCTCTGCCGCGCCCCCTCCAGGGCCTGGGCCAATGAGGCGTGGCGTTCCGCCAGTGCAGCCGTCAGGTCCCTGACGCTCTGAGTGAGCTGCTCACGGGCGGCAACGCTGTTCACCTGAAGACGCAGACATGCGGGTCAGGAAGAGGTCAAGAGGTTAATACTGAGACTGCATGAGCAAATCCACTTTGTTTCCCCTCAAGGTATTTTTTTTAAAGAAAAGTACATTGCTATGGGTTGAATACAGCTCAATCAATACTCTGTCAGGGGCTTCTAGTATTATGTTGTATCAAATAAAATAAAAATAAGAGAGAGATGGGAGATGGGAGAAATATTGGAACTTCCAGGCATGTTGGTGTTGCAATGGAATCAATCATGCTGAAGGGGGAGGTAAACCCAATCCTAAACCCTCTCTGCTGTGGTCTCCCTAACAGAGTATTTCTCTCTGACTGCAGCGTTGGTCACCTCCATCTGAGTGGTGGCACTCTCCAGCTGGGTGATCTGGGCCAGCACTGTCTCCTGGTTGGCCAGAATGTAGTTCATCTCCTTGGTAATCTTATCCTGAAAAAAAATAGATAAACATGAGCAAACAACAACAAATGGAGGACGAGACTTTAATCTGAATGCACATTAGTGAGTTTTAGCCTACATTTGAATCAGACCCCTCACTGGGTCATTTGAATCATTCAATCATTTGACCTTAAATTATAAAAAGACAGTGTCAATGTGCTTTTCAATTAAAAGAAAAGCCAATGAAAATTCCAGAGTAAAAATTGATGAGATAGAGATAGATCAAGTAGATGAGTTCAAATTCTTAGGTGTTGTTCTAGATTCTCAACTTAAATTTAACAGACATGTTAAGAAGCTATGCAAGACTGTCAAGACCAACTTAAATTGCTTTCGCCTTATAAGACAATATATACCTCTTAAGGCAGCACAACAATTTATGCATGCCATGATATTCTCCCATTTGTCATACTGTATAACCGTTTGGGGTCAAGCCAACCAAACAACAATGACACCAATACAATCATTATACAAACAGGCACTTAAAATAATGGATCAGAAACCTACAAGATGGCACCATTGCCAAATTTTAAAGAAACACAATTTGCTGAGTTTTGACAGCTTTTTAAACTTTTCATTTTTAAAGATAATGTTCAAGTGTGTGAACAACCTTGCTCCAGAAATACTCTGCCAAATGATAAATAAACTGGACAGCAGAATTAGAACTAGGGGTGCAACCAGCGGAAATTGTAGAACAGCCAGACGCAAAACCACATTCGGACAATCATCCTTTGTAGCAATAGGCACTAAACTATGGAATACACTACCAACAGAAATCAAAACATTGACAGAGCTCAAGGTTTTTAACTCACAAGTAAAACAATGGTTGAAACTGAATAAACCCTGTGAACATTGACACACACTCACATACACACATTAATCATTGTCCTTGTTTTTATTGTTTTTATTTATTTATTTTTATTTATTTTTTGTTTGTTTTATGTCTATTATGTATGATCCCTGTATTTGTATTCATGTGAATTTTTTTTAGGAGATGCCTAATCAGGGACAGGGGTTGCAAATTAGTTTCGACTAACACCTGTATGCGTGGCATCTGTTTTATGTTTTTATAATATGAAACAATGTTTTAATGCATTTGTCCTTAATAAAGAAATAAATAAAAAAAAACTCCAAGTTAAGTCCTGTCCTGCAGGACTTGTCTGTGACATGCAGAACTACACACTACATGTCAGGATCGCTTCCCTTCCAACTAACATAAATATGATAACAGGACTACAATGGTCGATTAGCAGATACTTGCATGTACCCTATGTGTTCAGTTTGAGTGTCCGCTGCCTTGATGAGATACAAACCACACAATCCCAATATCGCCTACTTCCATTCGCTTAACCAACCAACTAGCCAGCTAGCCAGAGGTTTCCCTGATGCCCACCTTGAGTGTCTGGTAGGCCTGGGCGACAGGCATGACCTTGTGTCCTGCGTGGGCACGCCGCAGCTTGCAGAGCGGGCAGAGCAGGCGCTGGCACGTCTTACAGTAGTAGTGGAGACGCTCCTGGTCGTGCTCAGGGCAAGTCAGAACCTGAAGGCACCAGAAGAGAGGGAGGGAAAGAGGAGATAACAATGGATGGATAAGAAGGATACTGTTAATGACAATACCTTTTTTTTAACCTTTTAACAAGACGATAAATTGGCTTTGTGACACAGGGCTATTCTACTCCCCCCTTTCCCTATTGTACAGGAACTCCTTTCCCGTACCCGACCCCCAACTTCCTGTCTGCCAGCCCTGCCCAGCACGCCTCACCTTGGGCCTGAAGTTGAGAGTGGGCTGGACGTGTTCGTGCTGGGCCCGGGGCGTCCCCCAGGGGTGGTAGAGCTTGAAGCACTCGTTACAGAAGCTGGCCCTGCAGTCAGCACAGCCCTTAGTGGCCTCCAGGGCCTGAGGTGGCTTGCAGAACTGACACATCACTGCTACACTGCCCAGGCTGACCGTGTGTCTGTACCTGAGAGAATAGGGGGGGGTGGAGAGAGAGAGTGTGTAAGATATAAAGATACAGACAAAGGAGGAAGAGAAGAAAGGGAAAGTGATAGAAAACAAAGAAGAAGGAGGACATCAGGCTGCCAGCATGAAACGGTTACATGTACACTATCTACAGTGGGAGCAGATGTAGCTGTTCCTGTGTCGAGTGTCGATGCACTGTCTGCTCAGCTGCAGAGTCAGTGTGCGCTCTCTGCTGAAGCACAGCTCCGTGCTGAATCATGGGAGTCAGCATTTGGACACATTCCCTCACCTGCTGCTCAAAAGGCTAACGCTGCTGCTAATTGAAACGTAACTACCTTGTAGCACAGGAGGAAATAGCACAGCATGGCAAGAAGCACACACACACACACAGAGTTGCAGATGAGATACTGTGTCATGTTTGTGTGTGTGTATACACACACACCTGCCTGCTGGAGTGTGCGTATATGTCTCTGTTTCTATATGTGTGTATACGTGTGTGTGCCTACTGTAGTGTGTGTGTGTGTGTGTGTGTACCTCTCCACTATTCTCTCCAGGATGAGGTCTGTGTCTATATGTGTGTATACGTGTGTGTGTCTACTGTAGTGTGTGTGTGTGTGTGTGTGTGTGTGTGTACCTCTCCACTATTCTCTCCAGGGTGAGGTTGCGCATGCAGTCTGTCAGGCCCTTCTCCCCCAGCTCCACGTCTTTCCCACAGGGGATGCAGGGGAACATCATGACCAGGGGAGGGCCCTCCTTACGCCGCCGCACAGGATACGTCCCATACCCTGGAGACCAGCAGACAAACATGGAGGAGCAGGATGAGGGGGAGAGAGAGAGAGAGGAAGAGTGTGTGTGAGAGAGAGACAGAGAGAGAGAGGGGCAAAGGGACAAAGATAATAATATTCACAGCACATCCTCAGACAGGGCAGGGCATATTGATTGTCAATGGACAGTGAGAACGAAAAAAGGACTTTGTAAGCAAAGAGAATAGCACTGTCATAACCGTAACACCCGGTCATTTGATCACTAATATAATAAGAAAGTGGTACATGTATTCATTTAGCAGACGCTTTTATCCAAAGGTACAAAGACTGTTGCACTTGTTGGCCGGTTGGCGTAGGGACAGAACACACTCGATAAACTTGACTTTTCAACTTCGATAAAAAACCCACCAGCTCGCAGCACACGGTCGATGGGCCTCTGCTCTGCCTTGGGCATGGGCCTGCGTGCCTGGCGAGGGGAGCGGGTGTTGGGCGTGGAGGCAGGTGAGTTTGGCTCTGGAGGCAGCTCGGGGGGAGGGTAGCCATTTTGAACCAGGACCTCGGAGGCACACATCAGGCAGACACTGTGTTGACATGGTAGCACCACGGGCTGCTTCACAATCTCCTTACACACGGGGCAGTGCAGCTCTCTCTCCATACTCTTCACATTCGACTATAGAGAAGAGAGGAGAAGAGAGGGGAGGAGATGGGGAAGGTGAAGGGGTGGGGTGGTGTGGCATGGCATGGCATGGAGAAGAAGAAGAGAGGAGAGAAGAGGAAGACGAGGAGAACGAATCAAGATTCCAAACAGCAGAGCTAGAGTTTGTCCAAACTGCTGATACATCATTTATCTCCATCTAAGACTTGAAAGAGGGAGACGCAGTCAGAGAGGTTGGGGGGTGGGGGGGCAGGTACAGCGAGAGGCCGGGAGGACACGGCACGTGTGCAGAGAAGACATAGATTTCTCCTGCTACATGTGGACACACCATGACCGACGACAGGACTTTATAAATAGCAGTCCCTGATGGAGCATCAGGGGCCATCTCGTTAAATATGAATTTGAGACAGACGTTAATTATTTAATTTCTCCACAGGCCTGCATGGGCTGTGTGCTCGGTGCCCCGCCCCCTCCCATGGGCTGTGTGCTCTGTCCACTCGAGAACATCCACATGCTGACATCAGTATACAGATGGGATATAATGCTAGAACGAGATTTACAAGAGTTGATCTATTTGAATAAAAGGATCAATGAATCGAGAACACGTATACAAACCACATACAGTCCACAAGGACAGACTAACAGGTCACCGCCTGGATGTATTGCCTCAGCGGCTGCCCTTGACAGAGGACTTAGTACGGTAGGCTCTGGTGAACGCACCGAGACCTCAAAGTGTTGCATCTCTCTTGTGCTACAGTCTCCAAAAATAGCTTCCTTTCAAGGGGATTATAGCAGCATGTTAGCCTACGTGTGATAAATGTTGGTCACCCTGCACTGACTCTACATTATGCATGAAAATGAATCACAAACTGATGACCAGCTCCCATGCCCACAAGTCGGCACGCAAACACACATGCAGGCGAAACACACGTACACACACACACATCATTCAATCAACCCGATTACACAGAAAACCACTTAAGAAATGTCCTTTCACATGATTGCACTGATATAGGAAGGAGCAACAGAAGATGAGAAACTCTATTGAATGTCAAAATAAGACCTTTCAATTATAATGAGATTAGCAATAGCCTACGGTTTGCTTTTCACTTCATACAGCTTTAGTGCACCCACAACGTGGCACACATTTGAGAACAAGCATCGCGTTCCAATACAATACATGCATTAAGGAAGACATACAACAGCATGAACATACTCCTCGCTGAAAAAACATATTTCTGTGTCATTCACAATGTCAACTCGGGCCTGCCCTATCTTATCTAGCTAAATGAGCATGCAATTGGGAAAAACGAAGAACCGCTTTGCTTCTAATTATTTCCCTTTTTAAATAGCATCAGAGTAAACTGCTATTAGACGTGTGTCACCGGCGAGGTTGAAAGAACACGCGCTGCGACATCCTACCTTCACCTGGAATCTAGGCGCCATGATAGGATGATCAGAATGGATTCCTCCTCCTTACAATCTGAGCGCTGGGTTGGTTTTACACCCCGGTGGCTTAAGGAAGTGAGAGTTAGGGAACGAGAAATACGTTCCCGTCCCATAAAGTTTCAAGGGAAACATTTTAAGAACCTTCACGTGGAGGATGCATGTCATTTTATCAATTTGCATCGCTTTTGTCACCAATAAAGGAGATTGTGAAGCGCTCTTTGTTTGCACACACTGTTCTTTAGTATGTTTGTAGACTGTTTAAAACCATTGTCCTATTTTCATATAAGCCTACTGAAACCTGTCGTGAACGTATTTATATTCGTATTTGTAACGCATTTGCATTCCCCTTTCCATGCAATGCACAATTTCCGCGTTTCTGTATCCCGTGTCCATGGCAACGAGCATCCTTCCACGTCCCATGAGCTCTGACATATAGTGCAGTGTAAGTGTTCATGCTGCTGCACCGCTTATTTTAGTATCGTGCAGTATGTTAGCACACTATGGGCGTACACCGTAAAACTCCGTATTTTATATCTCCTTTTTTGTCATGTTACCATGTGCTATCTTTTTATTTCTTGTAACATAATACGGTCCCAGAGATGGCTAGTCCTATGACGTGTCAATAGCATTGTCTACAGAAAGATACAAGCAAAGAAATATGTTACACGCTGGTGGCACCGATGGAAGAAGGCCCATGCAAACCTAGATGCAAAGTAGAATGTACAAGCCATGCATACTACAAGTGGGTCCGACGAGTGGGATGTGGAAGGGGGTTCATGGTAGGTATCGCCTCTCACCAATGTAGGCCTGTGTTAGAACATACAACATGCTCTGAATCTATCGGCTAGGCTACCGTCACAGCACGTTACTCACACTAATACGAACCAGTGCGTCCATCCTTGAGAATTTTCGAGTCCGACTTCGATGAATTACACCGTCAACGATAGAGGTATCCGTGTATGATACCTAACATAATATTTCCAGTAGTGAACCTCTCAATGGTAATATGTTCATCTAAGTATGATGTAAAATGAAAGCATTACGCCTGTCTGTGCGTAATTGTTGTTTGGAGCGTTGTAAAACGCCCAGACCTATGCCAATCTTTAATAAAATATGAATAGAAAACAGTAAAAATTAGAAATTTTAAGATAGGCCTACTCAGAATAATGCATCAAAAGGTCTCCGATTCCTGACTGATAATGTTATCCGCTCCTTGTCCTGACATCGCGTCCCCCAATCCTTCAGATATGGAATCACGCTAGACTAAAAATGATGCCTAGCCCTGTACTCAGGTTGTGAGCTGCACGTAGGCTACATGCCCACTGATGATGTGACCCACTGAGCATGCGTGATCAATCTTGATGTAAAGAATGGCCTGAAAAACGTAAAAACTGTAATAGGCTACTTAACAAACACATCTGATTCCTGCAGTGTAAATGTCCTGCAGTCCCTGTCTAATTGTATTACATAGCCAAATTAAAATAAGTTATATCTGACAGATATCTTTGTTATTGTATTGATTCATCAAAGACAGATTCATAGAAATAAATAACAATAAGACTGAAACAAGCTTTTCTTTTGTATTGTCATTTATTTTAACATTTTGGCAAATTTTAGAATAGTTAAACATGTTTTAAAACGTTTTAGTGATTTTCCAGTGCGGCGTGGACAGTCATAGCCAAGCCGGCAACTAGAGTGAAGTACTCTTGAAAGTCAAGAGTCCCGTCAGAGTCCGCGTCCAACATGGCAATCAATTCATCCACGATGTCTCCCCCTTTCTGTTCAGGAAACAAACAAGAGCCACTAAAAACGTAGTTGTCATACTTAAATTGGACAAATATTTTATTTATAACTCCCAAGACTCATGCATTGCAATATTATTCAGTTATGTAATCACGGTAATTACATTAGGCTACATGTTTCTTAATTACGAAAAAAAAGTAAAAATATAGATACCAAAAATAAAGTTCTCTACTTTTGAATCACCTATTATATTGTCGTGCTTGCCAAATGTAGAATGCTGAAAAACATCTCCTGAAACCACCAAGGACTGAGCTGCATACTATGGGAGCTCGGGCTTTCTGCTCAGCCGCTCCCAGTCTGTGGAATGCCCTCTCTGATCACCTGAGGACACCACAGACTGTGGATGCTTTTAAACGTGGCCTTAAAACCCCCCTTTTTACAGAACCTTTGTTTGATTGACCCTTTTATTCTGTCCTAGTTTCTTTTTGGGTCGACATGATTTTTTTTCGCCCTTTCTTGTTTTTAACCTGTAGCACTTTGAGATTTTAGATCATATAAAGTGCATTATACATATTATTATTATTATCATAAATGTTCTCAAGCTAATAATGTGGTCAGCATTCCGCAGCCTGATGTCTGAAGCCTTATAATAGCTACTCTGCAAACCCCTGCCACATTCTTTAGTGCAATCAGTTGTTTCAGTGACTCACCGCCATCAGGTGAGGAAGCTCGCTGGCCAGCAGCTTCTTCAGCTCAGCCTTGTTGAGAGTCTGTTGACTGCCCTCTCCTGCATACTTTTTAAAAGTCGCAACAAGAGCGATCAATCCCATCTCAAGAGTGGTTGGTTCCATGGTTTGGATTAGAGTGTGATCCTGAACAGGAAGAAAGAGGGAAGATGACATGTATTACAGCTGGCTAAATTAGACTTTTGATACAATACCAAATTAGGAAGAATTAGATAGAGAACAAGACTGTGTTCAGAGTTGCAGTTTTCAGTTCTGACCTTGAAGCTATGGACAACTAGACTTTCAGAATCATTTCTTAACACAGTTATTGCCAGTGTCTGTCTATCTCTCATTCAAAATTCCGACACTCCAAATGTTGAATCTAGAGCTTCACCATTTACATTTAGTCATTTAGCAGACGCTCTTATCCAGAGCGACTTACAGTAAGTACAGGGACATTCCCCCCGAGGCAAGTAGGGTGAAGTGCCTTGCCCAAGGACACAACGTCATGTGGCACAGCCGGGAATCGATCCGGTAACCTTCAGATTACGAGTCCGACTCCCTAACCGCTCAGCCACCTGACTCCATTCACCAATACCTCAATATGTCTATTCACAATGGTTTTACTACCCTAAAGTTAGTCCTTTCTCGTCATATGTCCATCTTACCTGTGTGCTGGGTGAATCTTTCAGTTGAGCAGGAGAGTGCAGGTGAAAGATGTGGGTAGGTGTGGGTACTTATATACTGTAGAAGCACTTTGCACATTTCTCCTCCCCCTCCACCCTTACACACATCATACCAGTGGTACCAACCTGTTTGTCAGATACTAACAGGATTCCTGTTTGTGAAGATAGATTCCATGAGATTTAAGACTCCTGCACTTACTCCCAAATGTGATGATGTTCAGCAATTCACAAAACTTGCTCATAGATGAATTGGGAGGAGAGTAATAAACTGATGAAGTTTTAAATATATTTTTTAATCTTTATGTTGAGTTGATCTCACTCTTCACAAGTGCAGGTAATCAGATTGGGTGTGGTCCATCTTTGCTTTACAGTTAATCCCAGTTTTGAGATGGCAAGTCTGTCCTGTTTCCCAAGTTTTCTATTCAGAATACCATCTCCACCGCCCAGTTGCAACATAATGTAGATCATTCAGAACATTCATGTTTGTGTTGACATTCAACAATGTGTATTAATCTTTGCTTGTTGTCTTTTGGTTCACTTCATAGCAATAATTGGTTGACTGTGTTACCTATAGCTCCAGAAAAGTACTTTTCCAAAATATACCAAATAAAAGGTAAAAAGCAAACTTGTGCAGCAGTCAAAGCAGCTGCACACATGGATCAAGGTATAGTGTCTAGGAGAGGGATTCTATTTTCAAGTCAAGTAACAGGAGTATATAGAGTATATAAAGTTTAAATAGGGAGTGAAGTGAATGTCAAGTGAGTCATAGGCCTACACACAAGACAAAAAGTACAAAAAGAATCCGTGTTAAAACAAAACTGGTTCGTGCTGACAGTGACTCAGTGGGACCCCTCCCTATTCATATTTGTCTTTTTAGTGAGCACACACACTTACATAAGCTCTCACGTGAAACTTTGGTGATAGAGTTATTTAATATGAGGTGGAGCCACTGGAGCGAATATTTAACTAAGAATTATACGATCATCCAGATTGAATAATCTAGTGCCCTCTTGTGGTTCCAAAATTGCATTCTCATTTCCGTTTATTATGACTCATAGGATCGTCACAGAAACCTCCTTACCTTCCTCACAATCATAGGCGATTTTACCGCGGGTGCATTTGCACCCACTACTGTTGGGATGAAAATATTTATATTTTCAAATTAATGTAGAAAAACGATTAGGTACATATTTTTAGAACATTTTTAATTGATGTCAGAGTTGGATGTTCTATCATGGTTGTTTGTACTGTAATGATTCATTTTAGATTTTAAGATATAGTATTAAGTTTGAGCCCCCCCCCCAGTTTTAAAACCTAGAATCGCCTATGCTCACAATATCAAGAAAATATTAACATTATGAATCTGTAAAGGAGATTTCCAAAGGATGAAAAAATAAAAAATAACTTATCTCAACCAATTACAACTGATTTGTATTTGATTTATTGGGGGAAATCCATTTAAGGCCACAAGTGTATAGCTTCGTTGTAGTAACACAGGTATGAGGCTGATATCTGTGTGTGTTGTTGGGCGAGGTCGACAGGTAGGCTACACGCCCTACAGTTTAATGGTTATTTTCAGTAGATTGTGGCTTGGTGGTTAATGATTCGTTCTTCTGATTAGGTTACAGTGCTATGATTTGTATGTTGGTGGTTACATTCTTCAACTCTATCATAAGAATATAGGCCTACTATTTATCTTGTGCGGTCGTCAAAATAAAGTAGATAGCCTAACTAGTCGAAATAAGATAATTAAAAAGTTTGATCACACAATCTTCCAAGTCTATTTGTTCCGTTGTTAACTATCATAAAGTGAGTGGGCTTATCTTAACATTCTCTTAACATTAGCCTACTTGCCTCGAACTCTGACAGTCAAGGGCGGCGCCTTGCTATAAATTCCAACACTCAATATTTCTCAACTCCTGCGCATTTACAAACTCTCTTCAACCGCCATCTCCTCGCTCCGTAACGGTAAGAATTCTTTAATAGTACTGCACAGTTCTTGTTTGACTGGTATTTTTGTCTCTAGGCGCAAAGTAGTTTCGTGTCTCTTCCACAAGAAGAACCTGCCAAATTAGCGACATTCTTTTCTTTTTGATGCTTCTAGTTTACATAAAAAACGAGGAAGAAAGATCCGAGTCAAAGTGAGAGATTTAGAGACATTTTGGAATCTGGTTATGAAAGAATTGATTAGCAATTGTACAACTGAAGACGGCTATATGTTATTTACACAATAACACTTACATTTTAACACTTTCATAATGCTGCCATGGTATGAATTCGTCTACAACTGGTGTTTTACTCTCTTGCTTCTTGCTAGTGCCAATGGGCGTATACCTGTACTAAAAATGCGCTGATACTGTCTTGTTAATTGATGTCTTTCTTTTTATATTTAAAACGGAGTCATCATAGGTTTTGAGAGTCTCTGGATGACTGTGTGGACATGTACACACACGATTTCCCTGGTGTTGATGTAACCTCTATATTGTCTCTGCCTCTCTCCCCCACTACACATTGCCACAGATGTGGAACTCAGTAAATATTTCCCTTGTTAGTCATTTTCCCTCTTCTCTCAGTATGTGGCAGCCACACCCTCTCCCTGCCCCACCTTTTTCTTCCTCTATTTGTACATTCGAGCTTCTGGGTCAAGCTGCAGCACGAGTGTTTGTGCTTTAATGGTGTGTGTAAGACAGATGTGAGTATGTCTGTAAACTTGGGATACCTTTTAAGAGTAGTTTGCTGGAGTGTGAGTAAGAGAAATATTAATCGTTGAAATATGCTTTCTTCAGCCAAGATCTTCCCAAGTGCCACATATAAGTACATACAGGCTTATAGGCCTACAGGCCTCAAGGTCAACACAAAAAATATCTCAGGTCCCATGATCTATCCTTACTTAGCATATCAATGGCAGCATTCAACATAATTGAAACTCTGTCTCTCAACCTCTCTCTCTCTCTTTCTATCTCAACTTCTCTCTTTCTCTCTCTCTCTAACACACACACACACACACTCTGTCTCCCGCTGTCGCTCTCTATCTCTGTCTCCTTATCTTTCTCTCTCTCTATTTCTTCTCCCTCTCCTAGTTAACCAGCAGCCATGCCTTCTGAACTGGAACGCTCCATGGAGTCCCTGATCACGGTGTTCCACCGTTACGCCTCCAAAGAGGGGGCCGGTAACTCGCTCAGCCGCCGTGAGCTCAAGGACCTGATGGAGAACGAGCTCTCTGGGTTCCTCAAGGTGGGCACCATGTCTTCATGTCAGCCGCGTCAGACGCTGGGATGTTGAGACCAGCCAGTTTACAGAGACGCCTCAGCCCATGGTAGAGCTCTGTGCACACAGGGCCCGTGTCAGTGAGGTGTGCTTTATCTGACTATTCACTGCTAGATTCATAAGAGGTAGGATGAAGCAATAGTGTTGTGTAATATGAAGAAGCGAGCACACAAATGTACCACGCCCCCCTCTGCTTAGTATCCTTGCCCACCTGTGTGTCACACTAGACTTTTACAGTGGCCATACAGGACGTTTGTGGGCATCCAGCGAGTGCCTGCATCACATTGACTAGATCACTGAGGGGAAGCCGTACGTCCGAGACAAGTCCCTTCGGAAATGATCAACGTTGGTAAATGTGGTTCTTTCTGTCCTCCTGCTCCCTTTAGTCTCAGAAGGACCCCGCCGCGATCGACAAGATCATGAAAGATCTGGACGCCAACGGAGACGGAGAGGTGAACTTTGAGGAGTTTGTGTCCCTGGTGGTGGGCCTGTCCATCGCCTGTGAGCAGTGCTACCAGATGCACTTGAAGAAGATGGGGAAGAAGTGAGAGGAGGGGAAGGTTCAAATATTTCACTTTTGTAATATCACACTGTTCATTAAAAACATGGAGCAACAGTTTTCCCCATGGAGTTTTTTCTGATTTGGTTTGTATGTGTGTGTGAGACAGAGATAGATTTAAAATATGTTAAACATATGTTAACCTGCATAGCGTCTACTGGAGCGTATGTCAGTGAGTCATACAGTCACAACTGAGATACAGTCTGATAAAACAGCTCATTTATCATCTCAAAGAGGAATCCTCGGAATGTTTTAGTGCACACAGACTCAGGGTGGGGTTTTACCATCAGAGGTTTAAAAGGATTGTCTCCCTCTCTATATCTCTTCCGGTCCTCCCCTCTCTCTCTTTTTTGGCAGGACTTATTGTGTGGTCTACCCCGACCAATGTTATTGGGTACAGCTTAAAAAAACATGTATTGCTAGGTTACAGTGGGCGTGAGTGTACAGTAGGAAGGCATGAGCAACACGCCCATGTGACTCACACGCCAAAGCCTTGGATGGGTGGAGGGACATACTGGGGATTCCCCTGTGTCCTCTTAAAGAACCATAACTCTGATTTGCCCTTTAACTGTTATTTTCTCTTTGAAGATTCACTGGTCTACTTAAATGTTCAACTGTGTTTAGAGTAGCTATACACAGACCATACCACACTGTGGGAGTTGTAATACTTAGTATTCAAGGACTGTTTCAAACAGTAACTGTATGAATGCGGCTACAAAAACCCAATTCTGTTCTTGGCAATTCCATATAGGGGCCTGCCTGACTTTTAGATTATTATTGAGACATTTCATACAATGGCCACTAGGTGGAGAAAGGGTTTTACAGAAACCCAGTTAAATCACATAATTTCAGGCTTGCACAGAGTGTATTTGTCCTACCCTCTCTATTTGTTAGGAGTGTAGCTGATTGGTAGAGTTTAAAAAGGTTGACAAAGTCGAAATTCGACATAGTTTCCTATGAGTTTTGTTTAAAATATGCAGGGTTTAGGAAATTCCTAGGAGCACACAGGACAGATTTAGGGACAAGAATTTCCTGATCATTCAACTAATCGACAATCGTGGGTTTCTGCTGAATGGAAGGAAGGAATGGAGGAGGTAGTCACGGACACAAACCAAACAGAAAACACACACACAGATGCCACCTGGCCAACACACATGCTTTCATTTAGAGACACAAGCACACAGTATACAGAGTAACCACCACCATAACCACCCCCAGTTGCCATGGTAAAGAGAGACCTGGTCATCAGATGTTTTTCTGTCGGGAAGCTTCTGTCTGACTCATCAGCTCATGGTCCTGACTGTGACTCACAATTCCAACCTCAGAAATCTGGGGTTCCTGTGCAGTGAAGGAAGAGATATAAACAGAGGTATAAACAGAAACTCAGTTGACATCCTCTGAACTCTACCACTAGCTACAGCTTAGTGGTTAGAGCATGCAGATATTAAGGTCTCAGGTTCAAGTCACATACACAGGGAGCTGGATAACCTGCAGAAGAGACAAACCACATTGAACCAGGGTTCTCTCCTTTCCTCGGGTTAGCTTTGGATAAATCTGGCAAGATAAAGTAGCTGCTAAACTGCTATGTTGAGTCTGTGTGTTGTCACAAGTCATTCTAGTACCATGTACCTATTCTTGTGAACGCAGTTAGACTCCAACTTGTGACTTTGTGACAGTAAGTTAATTGTCACCCTAGAAACCACATATTTGTATTTTCAAAGAGGCGCCGCAAATTATTTGAATGATACTGTGTGACACAAACAAGAGAGCACTGTAACTCAAACAGACCCTGCCCTGAGAGGAAATACAGATCTGTACACACATAAGGGATTTCAACATCTTCTCATCACCAGTTCTTAAATCCTCAACATATGTCTATAATATATTATCATGTTAAATAAATATACTTAACCTTTTTATCTTTTAAGTGTTATCTACATGTTCTCATGACAGTATTCATTTTGAAAGGAGTTGTTTGTTTAAAGACTTTGCTCCTTTGCTTCAGACTGATTAGTTCTAGAGCATATTTTATTTCTGTTGTGCGATGCATTAATATAAGGTGTATATCTATGCACATACGCAGAACATCAGTTTAAAATTAAGCCAATTTCATTCATAAAAAATGAAAAAAGAGATAGAAATAGAGAGAGGGGAGAGAGTGATATAGAAAGGGGTAGTGAGAGAGAGAGAGAGAGAGAGAGAGAGAGAGAGAGAGAGAGAGAGAGAGAAAGAGAGAAAAATAGAGAGAGAGAGAAGTGGGAATTAAAGAAGGGGAGGATAGAGGGAAAATGGGTGTGGTGAAGTATAAAACATAGATTACACCCCTCTCTTCATTACTCTGACTCTATTTCTCCATCACTGGTTGTACGTTTCAAACGTACTTTCTACAACCTCTTGGTGAGTACAAACGTTAACATTGCTAAATAAGACTGCTGCAGATGTTTAAACTACTGTATCATGTTACTGCAGTATACATCCATGTGTATTACTGGTCAACGTGTTATCATGTTCTGCATGCCAGACCTATACTGGATCACATTTGGCTCTTTGGATATGATAGCTCAAGCCACGTCCGATCCATGCATTCTGCGTATGGATGAGCAGATTTGTCATTTGTAGGCCTACTTCATGTGTAACACCAGGTAACTGAACATAACTTTTAATGGCAGTGTAAATACTTCAATTGAATGTATCCCTGTTTTGACTCATATGTACAGTATGGCTTTGTTGGTATACTTTGTCTCTCAAAAAAGCTTAATTGCACAAATTAACACATCACAACTATTGCGCTGTCTCACTACTTATTAAGTTATTTTCATCCTCTCCTGTCTCATCCTAAGGCTTCCCAGTGCCACACCCCATACATGTCAGCTACATCCACACTCTGACACACATGGGAGTGGTTGTATTTGGCTCTCCGGGGAAAGGTTCGGTGTCCGGGTGGGATGTTATGCTTTTGTAGAAGTGATCACATAGGTTGGACCCTACTTCCTGGATCAGGCACCAATCACCAAGAGAGAGAACCGTTGCCATAGCATTGCCTGTTAGGAGTGCCCAGGAGCCAGGGTTAGGGAGACACAGTTGGGAGGCTTTGCAGGGGTCTCCGTGGAACGGATAAACAACAGGTTTATTTATATCCAGCTGCATGGAAAGTACCTGTACAGTTGAAAAACACAGCCAGGGGCAAAATCTATTATGTCAACAAGAGTTTGTGTGTGCTGGGAATAAAAAAGAAACTGGTTAACTGAATAACCACCATAACTGGTCACTTTGTCTACGAATAAAAATCATTATGCAGATGATAAATCTCTTTCGAAATTGTCTCTTTGTCTCATAATGCATTTGGAGCTTTAGTGATTTGCGATCTCCTCTCCTGTCTCCGTTCCCCACACACCAGCCACCATGTCTGGGGTCCAGCAAGCCATGGCCCTCCTCATCACCTCCTTCCACAAGTACTCTGGAAAGGATGGGGACAAGTACACCCTCAGCAAGGCTGAACTGAAGGAGCTGATCCAGGCAGAGCTGGGGGAGGTGCTGGGGGTAAGAATACCAGTCAGGCCAACCTCCACATAAAGAGTGTTTTCACCCATTCTTGAAGCACAGAAGCGAGCATTCTAAATGCAGCAAAATGACTTGCATTCACATCACAGAGCAATTGTTTTAGACATAAACTGCTCTGATAACTGATTGTTGGGATAAAAATACACATTCAGAAATGTTTTAATGAGAACATTGTCCTGTAATCATTAGCAGAAAACCACGACTACTAACTGAATGATGAAGACCCAATCATGACCCATTTTAGTTTATTGCTTTATTTCCCCTCCCTGTTACAGAAGTCTAGTGACAAGGAAGCCGTGGATAGAATCTTCAGCGACCTAGACTCCAACAAAGACAACACTGTTGACTTCAAGGAGTACGTCACCCTGGTCTCATGCCTCACAGTGATGTGCAATGACTTCTTCACCAAAAAGAACTAGATTACCACCTGCTGGCCATTGAGGAAAACTGCAGGAGGGGAGAACGATCCAACAGGCTGAAGGAAATCGTTCTACAACACAATGCAATAAACAATAAAGTAGATTAATTAAATGTTGAAGTGTGTGACTTGATATGTGTCTCTCAATTCTAATAATGATACTTTTTCAAATAAAGGGCACAGATACAGATTGTTCAACCTTCAAACAAAATGCCTAATCTATTCAAAGTAGTTCATCATTATCATAAATGAATACCACTGACAGAATTAAATTGTAGGCGATGTAGTGTTCACATTGTAGGCTATGAAAATACTTTGAACTTCTGGTACACTGAAAGTTGGAATCCACTGACAGTAACCACTTAATGCAACAGTTATTACATGCAATATGTGCAACAACCAAATGTTCTGACAGAGACCACAGTAGCCCGTGATGCCTTCTCTTGTGTGATAACAGTTGGGTTAAAATCGAGGTCTCGTGATGCGATGGAGGGGCGGGATAACAACCCAGTCAGTCTGGAGAAGGTTGTCTGAGAGCGTATTCGGTGTTGTTTTGAATCTGCTAGACACGGACCGGAGGGGGTAGTGTTTTCAATAGAAGATGGCGGATGTTGAAGGCGATGAAATTCGGTCGGCTCTACCTTCGGCATCTCGTAATGGACCTAGTGTTGGTTCGGTAGTCGGTACCACCGAACAAAATGCCACAACGGTGACGTCAGGTCCAAGAGTAGTAAGAATTGTGAAGTCGGAATCGGGCTATGGATTCAACGTTCGTGGTCAGGTTAGCGAAGGGGGACAACTGCGGAGCATCAATGGGGAATTGTACGCCCCTCTTCAGCATGTTAGTGCTGTTTTGCCCGGAGGAGCAGCGGACAGAGCTGGCATATCAAAGGGTGACAGGATCCTTGAAGTGTAAGTTAACTGTAATGACATTAAGCCATTTGTTTGATTGCCAACCACCTAGTGCAAGCTAACTGATTAGCTCTAGCTCTACATTTCGTACTAGCTAGCTCACTGTTAACGTCGTTGTACAGTAGAGTCAAAGCGTGAACTACTAGCCTAATCTAGCTACTGTAACGAATGTTATTTCAGCTAATTTGGCAGTCACTTCCAATCGAACTACCCCTAGCTAGCCATATTGCAGTCCAGCTAATGATTGTGTAAATATTCTACATAGCTAGTTTACGTAGACTGAATAGCCTAGATACAAGAGCTAACTGTATCAATCAGCTATCTAGCTGCTGCCTGCTATATCCAGTTCAAATTGGGCCTTCCCAATCCATTCCATGATTTAGCCAGTTAGACTACGCTTGTTTGATGTAGTTCCGTGCAGGAATGAACAAGCTGCTTTCGTGGGCTACTGTACATTTAATGGAGGTGCTATTATCCATAAATTAGGTAGTCTAGCTAGAAAGAGCCTAATGTTTGCTGGCCAGCGAGCTATTTGGCGCATTGAGGGATCTAGCTAGCGTAGTTGTCGGGCCAGCTAGTCACCTAAAGTTACAGTTAATCCCTCTGACCAGCTAAATAGTGTAATTGGTTTGTTATAGGATATAGACTCATATTTAAAGTCATGGCTTTCAAATATAGTATAACCTGGAAGACCTAATTCTGCTTTTCATAAAACTTATTCAGATTCTTGGCTGATGGGATACACAGTAAGACCAGCTCTATGTATCAAGTCATTCAATCAGCATAAGTTTAGCGGTTTGTGTTAACATGCTACTGTGTTGCGTTGTATTCAGATTTGTATATGAATCGTGTGGTTGAAGCTGACAGGCAGGGCTAAACCTTTGAGACTTGATACAAAAGTGCTTTGTGTTTTGGCAAGTCCGGCATCTCATGCCCTGGAAAGCCTATTTTAATCAGGCCTCCATTGGGGTTATTGAACTTGTGTCACTCTCCCCCACCCCAAACAGATCAGGAGGTTTCAAAGGATGTGTCTTAGCCTAGCTAACCCAAACTTGCAAAAGCAACAATCTGTTTAGGAACCGATTTTACAGTTAGGGGATCTTGTCTCTATGTATAACAGTTGGGTCTAGGTTTATCCTGGCCAGTTTGTGTTCAATTTGATACGCAAGTTAGGATACCATGAAATTGCCTTGTCGACTCTACATTAAGGCCGAGTAGCCTTTATATCTTACAGGAGTCCATGCTAGCGTCCACCCACGCTGGAAGGAAGAATGAGGAACCTTAGTGAGAGAGCAAACTTGCTGAGGCATCAAATGGGCTTTACCCTGATCTGTTCTCCAAGCTAGGTCATGTGACCTGTGCTTTTCATGTGACACATTAACTAGCATGATTGCCTCAAGCTTCTCAGAGATGTCTTGATATAGTTGTTGAACCGACTCGTCTCTGTTTTCCGTCATGTTATCTCGTCGAGTTGGTTTGCATATTGATTGATGGTCATACCAAGCTGTTGCAGTGACGATAGCTCTGTGTATCGCTGTGTTTGCAGTCGAGCTGCTTTCTCTTCATTGATTCTGCGAGAGCAGTTTTCAGGTGTGTCAGACTCTGTAGCTGAACTGGACTATCATTAAAAAAAAATCAAAAGACAGACTCTACGTCAGCGGTTTAGCTGGATAATAAGTTACCTGCTGTGCATAGCCAATAAGAAACTTTTTATATTCTCTTCCTCAAATAATATCTAATCCCTAATTTGCGTTTCAGAAACAGGGACCGTTCCCTTCCACCTGTTTGTCCTGGTGCCTCAGGGTTTACTTTCCATTGTCATCTCTCCTTTCTGTTTGTCTCACTCTCGCTGTTATGTTTGGTAGTGAAATTAATAAATGATGATGGAAACAGGGTGCTTAGGCCAAGACAGGTGCTACCTTCCCCTGACCTGCCTCACCTCCCTCCCGCCCGCCCGCCCTCCGTCATCCATCCATCCCTGCTTCTCAGGCCGATTACCTGAGACACCTTAATGCTGTGGCCATCTGGCCAAGGGCGCATGGATTGAGGGGAAGCAAGAGATAGGGGGGAGAGTGAAAGAGGGTGCCATCTCAGAACAAAATATAGACCGTAGAAAAAGAGAGAAATCCATAACGAGATAAGAAACGTTAATGAAAAAGAATAAACAAACACAGGCCTACATTTCACAATAGAAAAGTCAGCGCGCTAATGTTAGTTCATCTCCTCTCCAGTAATGGTGTGAGTGTGGAGGGGGCCACCCACAAGCAGGTGGTGGACCTGATCCGGGCTGGGGAGAGGGAGCTGGTGCTGGCCGTGCTGTCCGTGCCCCCCCAGGAGGCTGACGGGCTGGAGGCGGGCGAGGAGAGCTCCATTCAGGCCAGCTACGACTACAGCGACAAGCAGGCCGTGCCCATCTCCGTGCCAACCTACAAGCACGTGGAGCAGCACGCCGAGAGATTTGTGGTGAGTGGTGGTGTTCTGACACGTCTTTGGGTCCCAGCCCTGTGCTTCCCATATACACTTGCCAGTTTGTGTTATTGTTGTTATATTGGTACCCTTCACTTCTCTACCCTGTGTTGTGATGGATTTCCTTCCCCGGCGTGTCTCCCCCCCCGCAGGTGTACAACGTGTACATGTCGGGCAGGCAGCTGTGCTCCAAGAGGTACCGGGAGTTCGCTATCCTCAACCAGAACTTGAAGAGGGAGTTTGCCTCCTACACCTTCCCCAAGCTGCCGGGGAAGTGGCCCTTCTCCCTGTCCGAGCAGCAGCTGGACGCCCGGCGCAGGGGCCTGGAGGAGTACATGGAGAGGGGTGAGAGAGGGGGAGACCGTGGAGGAGATGACGGGGGAGGAGGGGGGTGAAGGGGGAGGCCACTGGGGAGTTGGGGAGGGGGGAGATGGGGTGAGACTGGGGACGAGAGGGGTGAGAAGAGTCAAGTATAGGGAATGGGTGAGAATGGAAGAGTAGAGAGCGGGGGGAGACGTGCAGGGGAGAAAAGAGGAGGGGGGGGGGTGAGAAAGGGGAGAGAATTGAGGGCTGAGTTTAGAAGTTGCGAAACCGAGGTTATCAGGCCACGAGGGAAGTACAATTGCAAATAAATCAGCATATTGAAGAAGTGAGAAATGCAATCGCATCACAAAGAGGAACAAGAGAGTGCGTGTCGGAAAGAGACAATCTCTCGGACGAATCACTGCAGTGTCTGTGGAATGTTCCGCAGGAATGCCTTCGCACACTCTCAGAGCCACATGACCACATATCAGTCTCTCTCTCTCCTCCCCAGCGTGTTCAGTGCGGGTGATCGGGGAGAGCGACATCATGCAGGAGTTTCTGTCAGAATCGGATGAGGTGAGGATGTGTGGTTTGGCCCGCGAGTCATGTGGTTTCCCTGTCAGTTTCGATATGCCCTCTACTGCCTTCGCTTGGCATGTGACTCACGCACGCGCTCACACCGACACACACACACGAGGTTACACTGACACACACACGCTCACGCCGACACACACACAAGGTCACACCTCCACAAAGGGGAGCGGACGTACACTCTCCCTCAGCCTCGCTTTGACCCTCCTCATGCAAACCTCCGTCCGATCCGCAGAACTACAATGGTGTGACGGACGTGGAGCTGAGGATAGCCCTGCCCGACAAGACCACCATGTCTGTCCGCATCCGCAAGAACAGCACCACGGACCAGGTGTACCAGGTACGCCCACCGCCCTCTCGTCTGCTTCACACACACACTGCCCCTTCACTTCGTTGTATGACTTTGCTTCTTTGGAAACTGTTGCTGTTCTGTTAGACGTTCAGGAGAAGCTCTGCCCTGAGTCGTTGTTCTTGTTGTTGCCTCAAATCTTCCTCATTCAATATGTAATGTTCTCCTCTTCACCCGTCAGGCTCTGGTGGTGAAGGTTGGGATGGACAGTGTCATGGCCAGCTACTTCGCCCTCTTTGAAGTCATAAATCACTCCTTTGGTAAGCTTTGAACTATCTGTCCATGAGAGACTAGGTTGGAGTGATCTCTCTCTCTCTTTCTCACGTTGTCTCCCTCCCTCCCCCCCCTCAGTGAGGAAGCTGGCCCCTAACGAGTTCCCCCACAAGCTGTATGTGCAGAACTACACGTCTGCGGTGCCTGGGACCTGCCTGGCGCTCCGCAAGTGGCTGTTCAGCCCCGAGGAGGACGAGCTGCTCCGGGACAACCCCCTGGCCATGCACTACTGCTTCAACCAGGTACACTGACACACACACACACACACACCAGGCACACTACGCCCCGCCCTGCTCTGTTGAGACATGCTTGTTTCATTTCTTTTTCTGTTTTCTTTTTGTACTTATTTGTTTCCCACTGTATGTCTCTGTCTTCCTCCAGGCACTGGACGACGTGAAGAAGGGCTTCATCAAGACAGAAGACAAGTCCTACCAGCTGCAGAAGCTGGCCGAGCAGAGGAAGATGGCCATGGTAGGTGCTCGCCTGTCAGAGAGACCGTGTGTGTGTGTGTGTGTGTGTAGGGGAGGTTTATCAGAGTATATGCCAGCTTCATTCTTGATGGTCAGTTTTTTTCTGTCTCTATCTCCAAGTGCTTTGAGATGTAACTTTTGAAGGCGCTATGGAACATAACATTTCCTTATTGTGCTCTCTCCCCAGTACCTGAACGTGCTGCGTTCCTGCGAGGGCTACAACGAGGTCCTGTTCCCTCACTGCTCCTGTGACTCCCGCAGGAAGGGCCACGTCATCACCGCCATCAGCATCCACCACTTCAAGCTGCACGCGTGCACCGAGGACGGCACTCTGGAGGTGAGTGTGTGTGTGTGTGTGTGCACGGGTGAGAGTCTAAATATGAATCTCAGGATGATTGTAGTGTGTGTGTGTGTGTGTGTTGACCCTGTGCTGTCCCCGTGGGGCCCTCCAGAACCAGGTGATAGCATTTGAGTGTGTGTGTGTGTGTGTGTTGACCCTGTGCTGTCCCCTCCAGAACCAGGTGATAGCGTTTGAGTGTGTGTGTGTTGCCTCCAGAACCAGGTGATAGCGTTTGAGTGTGTGTGTGTGTGTTGCCTCCAGAACCAGGTGATAGCGTTTGAGTGTGTGTGTGTGTGTGTTGCCTCCAGAACCAGGTGATAGCGTTTGAGTGTGTGTGTGTGTTGCCTCCAGAACCAGGTGATAGCGTTTGAGTGTGTGTGTGTTGCCTCCAGAACCAGGTGATAGCGTTTGAGTGTGTGTGTGTGTTGCCTCCAGAACCAGGTGATAGCGTTTGAGTGTGTGTGTGTTGCCTCCAGAACCAGGTGATAGCGTTTGAGTGTGTGTGTGTGTTGCCTCCAGAACCAGGTGATAGCGTTTGAGTGTGTGTGTGTTGCCTCCAGAACCAGGTGATAGCGTTTGAGTGTGTGTGTGTGTTGCCTCCAGAACCAGGTGATAGCGTTTGAGTGTGTGTGTGTGTGTCCCCTCCAAAACCAGGTGATAGCGTTTGAGTGTGTGTGTGTGTGTCCCCTCCAGAACCAGGTGATAGCGTTTGAGTGGGGTGAGATGCAGCGCTGGGACACAGACGAGGAGGGCATGGCCTTCTGCTTCCAGTACGCCAGGGGCGAGAAGAAGCCTCGCTGGGTCAAGATCTTCACGCCATACGTGAGTCTGTGCTCTCTCTCTCTCACACACACACACACACACACACACACACACACACACACACACACAAAGTACAGACAAAAATAAACACGGAAGCAACTCTCACTCGACGATTGTCAGTGAAGGAGCTAGAAATAGTGTTCAACTGTGAAGTGAAGTGGTGAGAGCTGGGTTCTGTGCCGTCATGCTTGGTGTTTACTCCGGTGCATGTGTGCGTGTGTCGTCTCCCCAGTTTAACTACATGCACGAGTGCTTCGAGAGGGTCTTCTGTGAGCTGAAGAGGAGGAAACAGGTAGGGAGCACACCCCTGACCCCTTCCTGTTCTGTCAACACACCACTTCCGGCACCTTCTATTTCCACACAGTAGTCCCAGGCACACAAAAGCTCCCCGTGGCCGCGACACGAAACATGGTGGTGGTGGGGGGGGAGGGGGGGGCTCGTCCTGCGACGGCGTGAATTCTCACCTGTCGTTTCTCCCCGCCGCGGAACGTTCCAGGTGGAGGAGGAAGCCTCCGACAAGGACAACAAGAACTGCAGCAGCAGCAGCAGCGGTGAGTGTGCTCCCTCCTCAGAGCGTCCGCCGCCACAGGCCTCGCACGGCGTCACGGAAACCAGCCGTCTCCTCTGTAGGGGACAGGAAGAGAGGGAAGGAAATGGGAGGGTCCAGCTCCCCTGGGAATTGTCGTCCCTTGGGGGGGGGAACGCTCCTGTGCCCTCACATCAAAGCAGTCCAGTCGCTGCAGCGCATCGCTAGCTGTTTTTTTTCTTCTTCATTTGACAGTGCGACTCCGACGCTATGCGGACTAATAAAGTTGGTTAGCGGGCGTGACGAGATAAAAATGCGTGTGAGAGAGCGTAGTTAATGATCTCCCCCCGGGCCGCTTGGGACAGGTGGATGGACGTAACAGTACCAGCAGACAGGAACACATAGGACAGACAGGAACATGTGATTTAGCCATGTGGTAGAGAGAAGGGGAGGTGAAGAGAGGGGGGCGAGAGAGTGAGAATGTGACGGGGGGTGAGATGGAGAGAGGTATTTCCCCTCAGGGAGACATTGAGAAGTCAGGGCATGGCTGCTGTCTGCAGACTAAGTGAAGAGAGGAGTCCTTTCTCATAGAGGTTATAGAGAGATAGACTGTTCACTCAGTCACACTCTCTACAAGCAACATTATAACCATATCTACATTACATTACATTTACCAGTGGTCATTTAACAGACGCTCTTATCCAGAGCGACTTACAGTAAGTACAGGGACATTCCCCGAGGCAAGTTGGGTGAAGTGCTTTGCCCAAGGACACAACATTATTTGGCACGGAGGGAAATCAAGCCCGATTCCCTAACCGCTCAGCCATCCCTCTATTGAAGGGAAAACTCAGTATTATTTATTTTCTTATTGTTCTGAAAATGATCTTGACTTATTTGGATGTTGTCCCATGTCACTGCTGTAGAATATCTCCCTCCTCTGGAGACACAGAAGGGATGGCGCCATCTAGGGGGGGAGATCGCCACCTCCTAAGACCTCCACCTCCAAGAACCAGAAGGAGGATCGGAGTCCACCCACGCCATCACAGCCACCACAGAACCCCAAGACGGCGCCATTCTGCTACAAACCATCCCAGGACGGGCGGAGACGAGCCCGACATCACCCGAAGATTCACTCCAAACCCAGGGAAACACACAGCGTAGAAGAGCATAGAAGGAAAACGGGAAAAAGCGTGAGAAAAAAAAACCTACATGTCATTAACTAGATGTTCATAGAACGCCATAGACATTTTCCTCCTCGCATCGCCCCCTCAGCCATGGGGGGGCGGGACCTTGGCAGAGTTCTACTATCTCACTGGTTGAGGACACAGAACGATGTGAAGCGCAATTGGTCATTGAGTCACGGCAGCCTGCGATGCCGTTGGATTAAAGGGAGCTCCCTCGCCTGCGGCGAAACGCCCGCCGGGAATCCGACATCCACAATGTGATTGTGACGGCCAGATCTGCGACGTGATTGGTTCAGGTTGAAGCTCAGATGTGCCTCTGGTCAGCTGGACTATGAAATGAGATGCTGGAGTATGGAAAACAGGAAATGATGTATGAGGGGAGGGAGGGAGGGAGAGGGAGGGCGAGTTGGGGTGGACACTACTTTCACAGGCAGATAGGAAAGAGCATTTCACATGCTGGAGATGAATCAGATGAAGTTTTCTAAATCATCTATGGAACAAATGGCCCAGTAAACTTGTAACAGCACTGAAGGCTGAAGTAACACACGGCCATGATTCACTAGGCTATATTTGCTCGCGACTATGGCAATGTTTCGTTTAATGACCTATTTTATTGTGGAAGAGGGTAATATAGGTCTTAGTTCTTACGCTCAGATTGTTCCAGTGCGCTAACCAATCTAACTTCCTCTTCAATAATCATTTCTGATGACGCCCATCGTGTAATGTTTCGTCGAGTCCCCAGAAGTGTTTTTATCGTCATAGTTTGGTTTCTATAAACAATAGGCTTTGACCTTTTTGGGTCTTTAGGTGACTAGAAACTAATGTCAGGAACATGTGACAGTGCAGTTCCCAGTACAGCCAGCAGAGTGCAGTATTGTGAAGTGTTTCTCAGTATTGAGCATATACCAGACAGGTCTATCAGGAAGCTCCTTAGAAATTGCTCCCTTGGGCTGTGTAACTCACCCGCTGAGTACTGCTCTGCAGTTTGTCTATTAACCGTGTCAGGAGGGTGTGTGTGTGTGTGCGTGTGTGTGTGTGTGTGTGTGTTTGAGTGCAGGATGGAGAGCATAGAAGTGCAGGACTCTGACTACAGCAGAGCAGGTAGAATCATGTTGCCTGTGTCGCCTCGCTGCACCTTGTGTAACCAAGACAACGCAGTATAGGGTTTGTCTGTGTGTGTGTGTGTTGTTGATAGGGGTATTGTTCCCAGCAGACAGGACATGACCGTGTGGCTGACAGTCGAACAGATAGAGATGGATGGAAGACATTTCCTCCCCTCCAGCCCACACTCACAGGCTCTTACAGCTGTGTTAGCGTCCCTCCTCCCCCGTCTTATCCCCCCATCCACTCTCCCTGTTCAACTGTTCTCCCATCCATCTCTCTCTTTCCTCCATCTCCCTCTGTCCTCCTTCCCCACCCGGTCCCCTCACTTCCCCTCCTGCCCTCACTTCTTCTCCTCACCTCCCCTCACTTCCTCCCCTCACCTCCTCTCCTCCCCTCAATTCCTCACCTCCCCTCACTTCACCTCCTCCTCTCACTTCTTCTCCTTACTTCCTCTCCTCCCCTCACCTCCTCACCTCCTCTCCTCCCCTCAATTCCTCACCTCCCCTCACTTCACCTCCTCCTCTCACTTTTTCTCCTCACTTCATCTCCTCCCCTCACCTCCTCACCTTCTCTCCTCTCCTCACCTTCTCTCCTCCCCTCACTTCCTCTCCTCCCTTCTCCTCCCCTCCTGCCCCCCTCTCCCTGCCCCCCTGTGGTGGTAGAACACACTCGTCCATGTGTGACAGATCACGTCCAGCTGGTTTGGTGTTGTGTCCAGAGGAGCTGACATCAGTAGCAGGTCTGTAGTGGAGCCCTGCAGTGTGTGGGGAGAGGTGGGGAGCTAGTGCCCGTTTCCTCCCAAAGGACAGAGTAATAGCCAATTTAGAGATGGATGGCATAAGGATAGCAGGTGCTCTACCATGACGTGTGTGTGAGCTAGGGGTGTGTGTTACTGTTGGAATGGGAGAAAGAGTGTGTGTGTGTGTGTGTGTGTGTGCGTGCTGTCCTAGGTTGTATTCAGTTCTTCCATTTCAGTTTGATTTCTTATCGGACTGGAGATGTGGTTGCCGTGACAGCGCCACGCTGACTGAGCATGCTCAGTCCAACTCACCCTGTCACCTGCCTGAGTCACCCGCCTGCCATCACCCTCTTGTAAACATGCTTTATGGTGCGATGTCGTCCCTGAGGGTTCTGCTTTGTGAATCACTCTGTACCTAGACCATGGTTCTTTACACACACACACACACACACACACACACAAACACACCGTTAAGTGGGCATCATGGTCTTCTAGAGTTCATTGTCATAGAAACAGGATTGTGAGGTAAGAGCAGGCGGCTCGTCTGTGTGACTCATCCTCCCCCCCAGCCGCCACGCCGCCGCTCACGTGCTCAGACGCCACTCAGACGCTGCTCTGACGCTCCTCAAACCACCACGTAGCTCCGCTGGCCACGTGGCCGCAGACGCCAGGATTTTCTTCTCATCTGAATTAGAATGTATCTGTGAATACCCCCACTCCCTCCCCAGCAGTTATCAGGACGGTGTCCTCAGTGAACAACGTAAACAACATAACCCACCAGAACTGAATGCTTTTGTGTAGACGCCAGCCTCAGGGCAGGACCAGGCGCTTTGCCTCGTGGAGCCTGGCGTCCTGAAATCACTAACACGGAGACGGGTGTCCAGTGATGTTTTAGAACTGTCGAGCCTTTGTGTGCGTTTAAAACGATTTCTGTATGTTACGTTTCAGGCTTAGCAGGGCTTTTTTACGTTTCACGGCAAGTAGGCAGCAACGTTAATATCTAGACCTGGTTTTGTCTTTGTCTTTCAGTATAACTTGTAAATTATTGCAACAAAAAAAAAGAAAAGAAATGTCTGATGGACAAGAATGCACTCTTTCTGACTGAAAACCTTAATTTATTTCAGCAAATTGTTTAAGTTGTGGGACATTTTTAGTATAGTGTTCTAGAGTTGCCGCTGTCATTTTTTTTGTGTGGGGTGGGCATATGGGGAAGCAAGATCTAATCATTCATCCAGTCAAACTGTGGACGTCAAGCTGTGTTGCCATCTTCTCATTACACTAAAGACATGAATTAACAACTGATACTGAAACACGAAATGGAAAGTTTTATATCCTTAAAATAAAAAAATATATGAAGGTTTACTAACCAATGTAAAAAGGAGAAGAAAAAAAAACAGCTTTGAAAATGTCATGTAGAGTAATAAATTGTAACATTATTTTAAATAAAATGATATATTGAGAAAAACTACACGGTGTCTTTGTTTCCTTGTGTTGACAGTGTGTGGTTGTTCTACGTCAAATGAGTGAGACAGTTATGGATTCTGGACACATAACACTTGCGTTCTAAATACAGAGTCAGCAGCTGCCTCAATTAGCTGTCGGTATGCTTCGTTAGCGACTGTCATAATGATATACTGGCCTGATGGGGTTTATCAATGCATGGATCCTAACTGTCCCCCATTGGGAGACGTCTCGATTATTCTGCAGGGGCATCACAACATCACAAACTCTCCTGACTTTGAGATGCTCTTTTGAAACAGCGTAGCGCTTGTGAACCCTGGCAGGGTAGAGCTCACGAGCTGCTGTGGTTAAAGCACCAACACTGGTTAAAGATCCACACACACATTTCTCCTGCAGGAAAACTCCCTGGATGACATTTTGATGGGCGCTTACAACACACGTGTCAGTGGCCATGCCTGGGTAAGAGCGCTAGCACAGCCCTAGCACAGCCCTAGCACAGCCCTAGCACAGCCCTAGCACAGCCCTAGCACAGCCCTAGCACAGGCCTGTGGGCCAGTCAGACAGGAGGTCAGATGGACTTTCACCTGAGGGAGAGGAAACAAGTAGTAGTGTCGTCGATGGAAAATTGATATGTAAACACATATATACACACATTGCCTTATTTGAAGACTCAAAGTACATCCACTTTATAAGGATGAATACAGTAGGTACTTTATTGATCCGCAAGGGGAAATTTGCAGCAATCAATTAGAGGAAATATGAACTGGAAGTAAAAAATACGGGTCCCCCCAAATAAACTAAATACGCACCATGAATAAAATACATAAAATACTAATATAAAAAATGACCAATCCCAAAATGAATGCAGGTGACACACAGGGTTAATATTCACTATAAAAGAGTAAAAGTAGTAAATTTTGATTGATGTACACACATCAAACACACATGCGTTTCCTTGCCAGTTTCCACCTCCGAGTGAGCTTCTAAGCCTACCTACAGTGTTTCCAACCAGCCAATCAGCCGTGTGGGCTGGTGGGGAGCCTACCTACAGGGTGCCCAATCAGCCAATCAGCCGTGTGGGCTGGGGAGGGTCATAACAGTCAGTGTGATCTTCCTTGATGATTAAAAATTGTTGGATGAAAATAAATAATTTGGAAATATGACCTGTTTGATCACTTTGCAGATTTGTGGAGTGAATATGATCGTGATAGGTTACCATAGTAATAAGGGCTGAAAACTCAGGCACGATTGTCTTAAATTACAAGTCTTTGGAGGGTTTTAGAATTACCACCAGTATGGGAATGCCTCAAATGATTCTTGATGGCTCCCACTGGGCCTAAACTAATGATTTATTTGGTTCTCTAGTCATGTTGGAGTAATTTGATTAGCTCTGGTAATTGGGGGGTGCAGGATATACACAGGGATTCTAATGCTTATAGAGTATTCAGTATCGCCATATCAAATGCTTACAGTGCTGAACATACTACTAGTCACGTCCAGGTCTGGGAGGAAGCGTCTTCCAGGGGGGGTGGAGCAGGGGGGGGGTGCAGGGGTGGAGCGGGGGGGGGCGGAGGGGTGCAGCGGTGGTCATTGTGCTGAGTGTATGTGGCTCGCTAGGCTTAATCAAGCCTAAAGATGCGTCCCCAGGTAGGACTGTGGGGGCACGGGTATCAATCACTGGCCGGAGCAGGTCTCCCTCTCCAGGATCACGTCAGTGCTATCGACCTGCGGCAGCGGCCCCTGGTAATTAAAATGCATTGATCGGCCCCGGACCAACACTGGGGAGGACAGAGCACAGAGCAGCATCGTGCGCAGGGAGGAAGACGGGCTGGGTTGTGAATGAAATTGTGTGTGTGTGTGTGTGTGTGTGTGGGGGGGTGGGTGGAGTTGTGCCATGCGTACATGAAGCTTTGTGTGTGTGTGTGTGCCTATTTGGTGTGCATGCATGCCTCTGTATGCTTGCGTGTGTACGTGTGTGAGAGTGTGTGATTTGTATTGACATACATGGACTACTACATATATTTACTTTATGGATGCATTTACGTGTGTCCAGTGAATGTAATGTACCATATTTACTTACAGTATGTGTGACCTGATCCACTATAAACCTGTAAGTGCTCCAGGCATGGGCTTGTAGCTGCTCGAGCTCCACAGTGGAGGGTTTTATGGCAAATTCATGCTTCCTGGTGACGGTACTTTTAAATGTGAAATTGCTATCCCCGTTCACACATCCGCAAACTGTCTGAGAGGTAATGTGTTTCCAGACGGGCGCACTTCAATCGGCCATCTGGAGAAATAACCTCCAGTGCCTCAAACACGTTGGCGCCACACTCTCTCATTAACTGGAGAAGAGAGAAAAACCAACTGATTGATTCACACGCATGCACACACGCATACACAAACAAACACACAAACGCGTGCGGCCTTCGCTGACGGACGGACGCACGCACACATTCATTCATTCAGTCACATGTGTACACACGTTCTCCTCTCATCTACTCCCCTCTCTTTTTCCATCTGAGTGAACACAGTAAATCTGAAGGCTCCCAGAGTGCTAACAGTGCACATTTACGGACCTCTGAGAGAGAGAGAGAGAGAGAGAGAGAGGGAGAGAGAGAGGGAGAGAGAGAGAGAGAGAGGAATGTTCAGGTGAAAATAGGAAAATAGAGAGGGGAGGGGGCAAGAGAAAGGCAGAGAAGGGAGAGAGAGAGAGAGAGAGAGAGAGAGAGAGAGAGAGAGAAAAGACAGATAGAGAAAATTAGCCAGTCAGACAGATTGGACGTGGCTGCAGCAAGCCTCTACTATAAATACAGCCCTGGCCCTCTATCTGACACACTGACTGAGTGACACACTGAGGGGAGGGTCATACACAGACACACCCCTGTACACACGCACAACAGAAAGAGAGAAAAAGACACAGAGAAAGTACAAGAGAGAGCAGCACACTGGACATTAGGTCTCTAGAGCAGTTTAACATCATTTCGAAATCCCCACACAACACAATAGCCATGCGATGCCCCACATAAACATTCAAAGGTTTGGAGTCACACTGTAGTCCTACTGGAAGGGAATCAAACACAGACAGACTGATCTGGATAGAGACGTAATGTCACTAAATTCTGCCCTGTTCATGGTGTTCCGGGTCCTGTTATCACTACATATTCTGCATTGTGGTGTCTTGTAATGTGTCGTTGTGTATGATGTTGGCTGGCTGAGTTATGCTTCTCTGAGCAGCTATCTCCTCGGCCCTGTCCCTCATAAATCCAGTGAATTACTGAGCATGCCCTCTCTCTCCTCCATTACCCCCCCCCTCGTCCTCTTCCCCCCACCCCTCCCTTCTCCTTCCTGAACGAGTGATCAATTAAGGCCCTGTCTCACACTGCTCGTCAGCATTTTCTCTCCCTCTCTCCCTCGCCATTTTTCTCTTCTTTCCCTAAATCAGACGGTGTCAGAGCCCAGAGAGGAAACAGACAGAGATAGTAGAAAATAAGACTTTATTTTAGGATTTCAGAAATGTTTCGGGGGTCTGTTTATGTATGTGTGTGTGTGTGTGTGTGTATGTGTGTGTGTGTGTGTGTGTGTATGTGTGTGTGGATGTGTGTCAAAGGCAGAACCCAACAGAAGGTTTTACTTTCACCTATGTCACCCCAGAGAGAAAGCAGGTGTCCCTTCTGTGGTCCCGTGACTAGCACGTGTACACTAAGAACCTTTAAATACACTGGATTTAGGAGTGGTAAACTTATCAAATATAACACTTTCATTCATTAATTTATTATACATTGCATTGTTTATGAATCACATTGCTGTGGGTCACAAAACTGGAACAGATTTAATGTAACTATGTTACCATATGATCGTTTTTCATGTTTGTATCTATGCTGTTTTTATCAGGCATTGTACAGTACATACCAGGCCATTTATCTGGAGCCTCCATCAGACATCACCTAATAGGCTCTGCCACATTTTATTAGGTATCTGTATCTATGGTTCCTTATTGGATCAATCTTCCACTGTAAACCAATCACAGGCAATTATACTGGCGATTACGGACTAATAAATCCAATCCCAGCAATCCCTCCGCTTTGAGAAAAGAGATTCAGATATCTGGAGATTGGTCAGCGTTTAGTGTCCAGCCGGCTGAGATGAGGATGAGACGAATAAGTGGTCTGTCCAGGTTCTCTGCGTTTTAAATCTAGAATGGAACTTTAAATAATAGGGTTATTCAAAGCCTCTCTATTTGACAATCCTAAAACTGTTATGACAGGATGAAAGATAGAAACCTTCTATTTGAACTCGTCTGTGTTTCAGAACGTTCAGACTTCCCAGGCTCAACAGATTCCTTGGCGTCCCCTGAATTCAATTTCTGTCACTAAGGACGTCCTCTGCTCTCTTTCTCTTTGTTGTCTCTTCTGGTAAAGTCAGCCTAACCCCCACCCTCCCTCCTTTTCTTTCTCCCCAGCTTTCATTTCCGTGAATGACGGCGTCTTTCCGCAATCTTTTTTCCGGTATGCAAGGCTGAAGGTCTATCTTCTCTCTCCCAGTAAATAAAACCGGCCAATATGTCAGCCTCATTTATCTGGCTCCATCTGTCTCTCTCCCTCTTTCATTCTGTATTTATCTGTCTCTCTCTTTCTCAGTTTTTCTCTCTCTCCCAATCTCTCTCTCTCTCTTTCTCTCACTCTGTCTCTTTCGCTTTGCCTCTCTTTCTTTTTGTCTTTCTCAATCTGTCTGATCATCACTTACTCTCTATGTCTCTCTCTCTCTCTCTTTTTCTACCTGTCTGTCTCTCTCCCTTTCTTTTTCTGGCTCTTCGTAGGGTGACAATCTTCCGATCTTAGTCCTGAATGGTCCTGTTTTATACTGGCCTTATTGCCCTTCCAGCTCACCTTCTCCCGCAGAGAACCTCTTTTCATTTCCTAGTGGCTATTTCACCAGTCTAAGCCGATGGACCCTGGGCTCTAAATGAAGAATGCCCTTCCGTGGCTTTCTTTCCTCAACTTCTTTTCATTCTGCCTATTTTCTATGTTAGATTGCCTGTGATAGACTTAATTCAGCTTGTGGTGGTCCATACATAAGATGTGCTGGGTGCATCCGAAGGAAATCTCCTGTGCAACTGAGGGAAAACCCCTCTCTCAGAGCCATAGTCGGGTCTAGATTCACAGAAAATAGTCCCTTTTGATCCCCAAGTCTATCCTGTATCCCTTTTCACCCTACCTCCCATTCTCTCTGCTTATGTCTCTCCCTCCTCCATCTCATCCTCCTGCCACTCCCTCCATCCTTTCTTCTTCAGATAAAGTCTTTTGAGACGGCCTCCACAAAGTTGGGAGCGGACATGAGGATGGAAATGGTGCAGATGATGTTGAACACACTGAAGGCCACCAGACACAGGCGGTCGATGACCGCCGCGGCAAACTTCCACTGGTCCGCCATGCTCTCCGTCTCGTCCTGCTCACGGAAACGGTCTGCCATGTACCGCACCTCCTCCAGGATGGCCTGGAGCTGGGGGTCACCTAAGACCCCCTGTGAACAGCCCCCTCCGGGTCCACCGCCAAAGCCCCCGCCACTGGAGACAGTGCTGGGACAGCCCACTGTGTCCATGTTGGGGGTAGGGGGCGGCGGGGGGCTGCAGAATTGTGAGGGCATGTGTGGAGGGGGGCTCCCTGCCATCCGGGGGGGTCCGACCAACATGCTGTTCCTCTGGAGGGACTCTGGAAGCAGTGGGGGTTCGTCCAGGTTCTGGAACCCTATGTAGAGCAGGTTGCCGTTGTTGTTGGCGCTGGACTGGGCATGGAGGTGGGGGTGCCCGGCGTGGAGGGGCCCGGCCTGGAGAGGGACAAGGTGCTGGGGGTGCAGCGGGTGGAGCATGGCGTCTGGATGGTTGGGGAGGCTGCCGCTCTGGGAGCCTGAGGAGCAACGGCGGAGGTGCGGGGCACAGGGGGGGCGCTCTGGGCCATCGCTCTCCCCTGGACGCTTCATACGCAGGAACCATGCCACCCACTGGAGCAGGATGAGCTGGACCTGTATGTGTGTGTGTGTGGGGGGGGGGATACATAGAGAGATGGAGAGAGAGAGAGAGAGAGAGAGAGAGAGAGCAGACAGAGAGAGAGAGAGAGAGAGAGAGAGAGGGAGAGAGAGGTAGGAATGTTCAGGGGAAAATAGGAAAATAGAGAGGGTAGGGGGCAAGAGAAAGGTAGATAAGGAAGAGAGAGAGACGGAGAGACAGAGAGAGAGAGAGAGAGAGACACAGACAGACAGAGAAAGACAAAGTAGAAGATATAGACAAATAAGGGAGGGGCAGAAAGAAAGAGACAGAAAGAGAGAGAGGCAGACAGAGAGAGATAAAGAACAAAGACAAAGACTGTGAGAAATACTGACAGTTGGAGATGTGATGAAACAACCTCTTGAACACTTCACTTCAATAATAGAACAGGTAGAAACAACATTGGATGTTTGAAAGCTTTGATGTACATCCATCTGTAATTGTGAACAGGCGTACCAAACGCCTTCCCAAGTCAAGGGAACTTTCAATTGTACGTATATTAAACTGAGTTTTCACAGTTCATTCTCTTCGCTGTATTCTATTTATAGACATCTAATTGAGAGAACTGAGAGAGAGTGGTAAAGGAGTGCCTGTCCTTTTGATAGCCCGTACAGACTTCTCTGATAATCCGGTTGTCCTCTAGGGTATTATGAACCACTAGGACTCAATGCCCTTCTCCCATCACTTACTGTGCTAATTGGCCGGCTGACTGGCACAATCAGAGTACTTCATCAACACAAAGACCTTGCAGATGTGCAAATCTATAAAACATCCGCAAGCCGTCCTCACGTTTTCACTCCAGGCCAGTTTGTTTGGCTCAAGGATATCAATACATTGTCTTTTACTTTTACATTTACATTTAGTCATTTAGTACAGGGACAGGGACATTCCCCCGAGGCAAGTAGGGTGAAGTGCCTTGCCCAAGGACACAATAGTATTTGAATCGGTAACCTTCTGATTACTAGCCCGACTCCCTAACCGTTCAGCCACCTGACTCCCACATATCTTTTAATTTATTTTCTATGTAAGGTCACTTGATGTAGAGCATTTGGAGGGGATTCAATGCAAGGTTTAGTGTGCGAGGAGAATTATTGGCAGGGGGGGCAAGTTTGGGAAGCAGAACGGAGGGACTCAGACACAGCAAGCTGAGGAGCCCAAGCACTGAAAACAGAAGACAGCCTCCGTTTGATGGAAAACCTCAGACCTCTGTAGTCAGCCTCTTCCTGCTGTGAGGCGCAAGGGGAGGAAGGGTGGGGGGAGACGGATGTCGGCGGAGAGAGGGATTGGGTAACGGAAGAGGAAGTACAAAAGGAAAGACAGAGGAAGAAGGATGAGAGTATAAAAAGGATTTAGGGATGTGGAAAGGACACAGGCGGCAGGAGGAGAGGGACTGGGGGAAGCAAAGTGGGTGACGAGCGGGCAGGGAGGATAACTGAAGAGGCACATAGTGCCACATTATGTTTGCCAGATGGAAACGATTGTAAGTTACAGAATTGAACAAGGATCTTTAGTCTTAGTGTGTGTTTGTGTATGTCAGTGTCTGTGCCAGTGTTTGTGTATGTACACGTGTGTGTTTATGTGCATTTGAGTGTGTCTTACCCATTTGGGCATTGCTCCTCCATTTGGATCGTGGTGATGATATTGCAGCACCACTACAGTGGCTATGACCGACATCCCCACTATGATCATAATACTGGCAAAGTACTGGCCTGGGAAAGAGAGGGAGAGAGGAACAGGCTAAGACAGCATTGTGATGGCCATTTGTAATAACAATAATGCTCAGAGTGCCTATCTCACTGATCATGACTGGGCATTTTTGGGGATTTTAATGGTCGGGATTTGTGTTGAAGTCAGACAGTTGTCTCTGCACTGAGCTCACTGGCACAACCATCATTTCCAGCCTAAAGCCTTGTCGATTTATTCAGGGCAATAACACTTAAAGGCGACCAGATGGCTAGATCACCAGAGCCTGACCACAGTTGGGCTCCTCCAACGCCACCTCGGGTCCAATTAGCTAAAGCACATCCATGCATACATACCAACACACAAAACACACTATCACACTCATAAAACACAAAGTCTCAAATACAAGTTTTTTTTTAACAGTATTGTTAGACCCCCACACAAAGATTTACCTATCAAAGGGATGGAGTCCGATGTAGCTGGCATAATCTCTGCTACCAGTAACATGAAGACTGTGAGAGACAGCAGCACTGTGATGCCTGTGTAGGGAGACCACGAGAAAGAGAAGGAGGAGAGAGAGAGATGAGTGAAAGAGATATGTTAAAAGTTGCCATTAAGTATTCAATTCCTGAATATTACTCTTTCATCAAGTTCCACTGGGCTCCTGTTGGTTTGACAAATGTGTCAACTTGGGACTTTAACCAATCAAGCTTAAGAAAATTGACTTAGTAAAATGAGATTAGGTTCGATCTGATGCGATTCAAATTGCAAAAGTGACGGGCTAAATGCTCACAAGTAAATTACTTTCAGCTGTAGTCCTTCCGCCAGCCTATCCTCTCTAATTCTGCAGTGTAAACCCACCCTTAACCCCTCTCATCTCGCTCTTCATTCATCCAACCTGCTCCTCGTCCCCTCCTCTTCCTCCCCCCGTTTATCCTATTTCATTTTTTAAAGGCCGAATTTCAGAAGTGCTTTCTTGGCACAAATGGCGCCATCGGAGAAGACCCAGTAAAACATCTGTCAAATGCGCGAGACTCCTTAGATCACAAGATAAAACGCACGCCCCCCCCCCTCTTTAAGAATGTGGGAAAACTAGATGGATGCACTTTTAAGAATGTCACCAGCATTAATGGGAAAGGCCATTATTTAAAGGGGTGTGCCTTGCCGGCTCACAGAGGCCTTGAGTTTCTGGTCCCTCTCACCCCTCCATCATGTCTGAGGTCAGTTTGTGTTCCTGGTAGGCAGCGAGTGTGTAAGCTCTCTGCTTAATCAATGGCTTGAGCTTAATTACATCAATAGGTTAACTGGCTGTGCATTTTTTCTCTCACTGAGCCGAAATGCAACGTAATGCATTCTGTATCTGGGTTAAATATATGCTCGCATACATCACTGCTTTGGCAAGAACTGAACACTCTTTATTTTTTCACTCTATTCTACTCCAAAGTCCATTTAGCTTCATCACCGGGGAGCGTCTGCAGTACCTCTCTCTCTGTCGCATCGGACGCTTCTGTTGTTGAGCCCCTCTTCTATGAAATCATTCCTCCAATCCGCCCCCCTCTCCCTCCCTTTGAGTTTAAACTCTCCAAGAGGCTCTTCTTTTTCCAGGTGCAATCCCCCCATCACACCCTCACATCACTCTCTTCAAACCCCCTTCCCTTCCCTTCCCTGCCCTGCCCTGCCCTGCCCTGCCCTGCCCTGCCCTGCCCTGCCCTGCCCTGCCCAGCCCTCCAACCCCCCTCTCTCACCCAGGGAGATCTTCTCTCCGGAGTCAGCGGGCAGCACGAAGATGAGCAGCGTCATGGAGGACAGCAGCACGCAGGGGATCAGCAGGTTCAGAGCGTAGTACAGGGTCCTCCTCCTGATGGTGATCACAAACGTCACATCAGGGTAGGGCTCCTTGCAGCAGTCATAGAACTGCTCGCCGCGTGTTCCAGGCACAGCTGGAGAGAGTGGCGTGAGTGGAGAGAGAGAGAAAGAGAGAGAAGAGAGAGAGAAGGTAGTGAAGGGAGATGAAGAATAAATCAAAATATTGTCGTGAGTTCTACCAATGCAAGGCCAGATGAATAAAAGTATTTTGGAAGACATTTTTTATGCGAGGTGAATTTCATTGCCGCGAGTGCACTCAGGTTATATTTTAGTATTCCAGATCCTAGCCTTGTAGAACCTGAACCCAAAGACCTTGGTGTTTTAAAATGCCATGCTGCATGGCCCATGCAAACCCCAAAATGAATATGAATGGGCTGGACCCACACACCACTCACCCACAAGATCCCACTCGCCGTTGGGCATATATCCTGTGAGGTCTGCATCATTCATCTGGAGGTCCAACAGCCAACCGTCATAGGTCCAGGAGCCAAACTTCAGCTCGCACTTCTGAAGGTCGAACGGGAACCAGCGTACGTCCACATTACACGTGCTCATGAAGATCCCTGACAGAGAACAGGAAGGTGACATTTAAAGGGACAATCATTGAGACTCGGAAAGATTGAGAAAGAGAAGGAGCTAAAGATGGAGGAGAGAGGATCGAGACTTGAGGGGAAAACTGGATTAAATGAGTATGCTTGCATTGTATTGTTTCTTGTTTCTGTGTACATATCTACTGTGTACGTTGTTTGTGTATCTCTCAGCAGCACAGGGGATCAGTAGCGTGTTGAATACGCAGAGACGAGCTGCAGAAGAGAAGGTGCCAGACTCTTGATCGTCACTTCTCATTATGCAGCAGTCAGCTTCCCCAGAACACAATCACATTAACCACACACACACACACACACACACACACACACACATACACATTCATACATACACACACACATACATACACTCACTTTGAACCACTGATACACAGTGGTTGCTTGCGGGGAAATTTAAGATGAGCAATTACCGATATGAACAAATCAAGTCTTTAGAGATTTCCAAGAGCGCAGAATCAAAATGTCATCTTCAAATCGGGGACAGCATTGGGAGACGCTCGTTATCTGAAGACATGCAAATGAGACCAGTAGGAAAACAAATCAGGCCTAATTTGAGTGCTTTAGCAATTCTTCACCACGGAAAAACAACAGCAACAGGTTATACAAACAATAATGATGAAGTCCTGCTCAGATCATGTAAATCATTGTCACGTCACACAGAAGGAGAGGTCAAGAAACTAACATCAATTTCATTCAAGCAATGTATTAGTGATGATTCATGATTATTGTATTATCCAATGTTCAAAGCGTGAACAACAAACACTCCCCAACACAACTTCCATCCCTCCTCCAGCTCACATCCCTCCTCAGGTCACATCCCTCCTCAGCTCACATCCCTCCTCAGCTCACATCCCTCCTCAGGTCACATCCCTCCTCAGCTCCCATCCCTCCTCAGCTCACATCCCTCCTCAGGTCACATCCCTCCTCAGCTCCCATCCCTCCTCAGCTCACACCCCTCCTCCAGCACACATCCCTCCTCCAGCTCACATCCCTCCTCAGCTCACATCCCTCCTCAGCTCACATCCCTCCTCAGGTCACATCCCTCCTCCAGCTCACACCCTTCCTCCAGCTCACATCCCTCCTCCAGCTCACATCCCTCCTCCAGCTCACATCCCTCCTCCAGCTCACATCCCTCCTCCAGCTCACATCCCTCCTCCAGCTGCATTGCCTGGGCTCTGACTTGGCTGTAATCACACAGGGCAATTAATTGATCTAGAAACACTAAACCTGAAATTACACTGATTAGCTAAAAGCTATCTTTATTTTCACTTACCATGGCCTGTACTCCCACATCTCAGCAACAGTTACACGACCGTACACTCACTCCCTTACTTCACTACCACCTTCCCATACAACAGCCACTACTCCATCTGTATTGCTACTGTCTGTGAGTGAATATGAGTCCAGACAGGCCACTTGTTTGTATTCTTCAACTCTCGTCCTCTTTGGTACTATTAACCCTCCATATCACCCATCCCCTTGTAAGATGAGAGCACCCATGCATCACACTCCAGCCCTGCTCCCCCAAACCTCCACCCTGCACCCCCCACCTCCGCCCTGCACCCCCACCTCCACCCTGCACCCCCACTGCCACTAATTAACTCCACTTCGCTCCCCCCCCACCCCAACCTCCAACCAGAAAACTCCAACCTGAACCTCCCTGGTGGCAGTGTAATTTCAGCAGAATTATTCAGCGAGGGTGTCAACTCTCCTGCTCGCTTCTTGGCAGACACACCAAAACATAATCACACATTCACACAGCCTTTTATCTCCAGCGTCCACCGAGGCCAAATGGACCCCGGTAATTAGAGTCAGATCTGGCCCAAGTCAGGCCACTCCAGGCGGGTCGGACTCTGCTCCTTAGCTCTCTGTGTGGCGCAGTCTGTATTAGCATCATGCTAAGTATCCTTTTCTCTCTCTACACTCCTGCCTAATTGGTCTTAGCTTAAAGTAGGAAATTAAGTATCCGTGTTCACTTTCAACATCTCATCTATGAATAAACCATGCTCCACCGATGTTTTAAATGACGGGGTTTCTTCTCAAGCATGCCTAAATCTGAACTTCAAAAGGCCATCTTTTCCCAGCTAGCACCAGAGACAAGATCACAACCTTCTTTAATGTGGTGGAGCGGAAGGATCCTGAGGGGGATGAAACCAATGAACTCTAAAAATATGAAGTGGAGTTGGAAGGGGGGTGGGGGGGTGCTACATTCTACTTGGCGTAGTGACAGTAAAGTATTCTTAAAGTATTTAATAGATCTTAATAAGTTTTTTTATTTTATAGCATATATAACACCATTTTACCATCTAGCAATAAGAAAAATATGTAATTATACATTGTTAATCGCGTCTAAATATAACAGCAGTAAGTATTCCACATTTTTAATCTTGTTTATTACTCACGATCAGAATTTTGCTTGTTGTATGTAATTTTAACAGAGCTAAAACATATATTTACAAACTGTTGAGCTTATAAATTGGGAATCCAAAACGTTAGTGAAACCGCCTACAGTATATCAAAATTGGTTTGTGTCTATACTTTTCCCAGTATGTGGATCCACATGCATCCATATGGCTCTGATGGTTTGTCACAGTAACAGAAAATGTTGTTATGTGAGGTAGTAATGGAATATTTACGTGATGTTCATGTACTGACAGGCTGAAGGAAAGAAGGGGCCAGAATCAGAAAGAGATCTGTAGAGGATCCTTGAAGAAGGAATGGACAGGAGGGAGATGAAGGGCATGTGAGAAGTGGACAGGAGGGAGATGAAGGGCCTGTGAGATGAATATTAAAGGGTTAACAGACTTACCTGGAGGTAGGTATTCACAAAATCCACTAGAGTTGACCAGCACATTTGTCTTGAAGGTGGAGTCAAAGTCATCGTCTGCACTGAAGAAGGAGAGAGGAAAGGGTGGAACTCTGGATGGACGTTTTCTTAAGTGTGTGTCGTGTGTGTGAGTGTGTGTTGTGTGTGAGTGTGTGTGCTGTGTGTATGAACGTTGGTGTGTTACCTGTTGTAGAGAAGGATGTCTGGGGTCCAAACCTGGTCTGTGGTAAAACGCAGGTTTTTGACGCCCGGGTATTCAGACTGGTTCCATTGGAGATAATGATCGAACCAGCTCTGATAGACATAAAACAAGACTTGGAATGAGCCACTGAAATACATTGCATGGTTTCTTCATTTGAATGTCTGACTTCAAATGTATCTGGAACCGAAGGGGTTGAAAACAGAAGAGCCGTCTTTACCATGCGAAGCCATATGTTTGTGGTGAGGACCTGATTTTTCTC
Organism: Mallotus villosus; assembly: GCA_903064625.1. Classification (NCBI taxonomy): domain Eukaryota; kingdom Metazoa; phylum Chordata; class Actinopteri; order Osmeriformes; family Salangidae; genus Mallotus; species Mallotus villosus. Next base: position 284,069 of record CAEFZP010000381.1, read on the forward strand.
ATCCTATAAAAGAAACAAGAGTGAGCCATTGAGTTGGAAGATTGGGTTCTTTCCATCAACGGAACAGACGGTTACAGCACACAGGACAATGTTGATGGAATCATGGATCTGCCAGTGGTCATCGGAATTCTCTCTGAACATACACTGCATTCCGACAACAAGACAGACAGACAGACAGACAGACAGACAGACAGACAGACAGGCAAGCGGTCAGATGGTCAAGCGGGCAGACAGATGAACAGATGGTGGGGTGAGGGCAGGCAGGTAGCCGGATAGGTACACAGACAGGCAGACAAGCAGGCAGGCAGACAGGCAGGCGGACAGGCGGTCAGAGAGACGGATGGACGGCTTGATGGACAGACGGGTAAACAGGTATGCAGGCGGACAGACAGCCGGTGCGTACCACATCCATGATCTGGACCAGGCTGAGGGTGAAGATCACGGTGAGGGGGAGGGAGTCGTTGCCCACCGGGCGCTCCATGCGGTTGTAGTCCTTCAGCAGGTTCTTCAGCAGGTTCCTCTGGTGAGGGCCCTGCACAGACACTGAGGAAAGAGAGCACAGGAGAGGGGGAGGGAGGGATGAAGTCATATTAGATGAGGACAGAGACGTGATGGATGGTGGGTGAATTTGCATTGTGAAGAATAATGGAAAGTTGATGACGGGTGAAGAAGAAAGAAAAAGCCTGCAGAGCGTGTGGAGAATGTGAGGAGGAAGTAAAGGAGGGTGAGTCTCCCAGAAAGTTCTTTACAAACTTCATCAATACTTAATTTGCTTTAATGATGTGTGATATTTGCGTGACTTAGCAGTGTAAGATCCAGCTGTCACGTTGGCATAAAATACCCCAATGCTCGACAGAGCAGAATCACACGTGCGAAGTGAACGCTGAATGAGACAAAACATCCTCAGGCTTCCTGTCAGGGATAGTGTAGATCATTGTTGGGTAATTATTGAGAACATTGACACACGTCTCTTTGATCCTAAAAGCACACACAGACCCATGTTTGCGTTCATTCAACATCTGTGTCTACCGAGAAGAACATTCTGGCACAATTCCAAGATTACATCAAGTCTGACTCACAGGTATATCACAGTGTATATTATTAGTTTGAAGTTATTGATGTGTTTGCATACTCTGCCTGAAGGGAGGTGACAAACCTCAAAAGCTCTGTGGTTACAGAACCACCTAGGGTACATTATTATCTCTCCCACCGGCAACCTGTTCCTCCCTCTGTACAGTTTGTCTGTACAGCTGCAGCAACATGTCTCCGACAACAGAGCAGGGAAGCAGACAGATCCATAATGGTGCTCAAATCGACTCGTCTCATCCCCCTGTGATAGGCCCCCAGTGAACAACGCTCTCTTGTCTAAAGACTTCCGTCGAGATTTTGGAGAAAATAGGCTGAGTGGGGAGAAGGCAGGAGGGAGGGGAGGCCGGGGGGGGAGGAGGGGCATCTGGGTAAATTTATGATTGCAGTTAAGGATCCCTTCAGGAAAGCATGCCACTCTGTGTCTGTATATTTATCTGTGAACTCTACCTGCTTCAGGCTCGGAACCAGACCTTAGCGCAGTCGAACAAGTCATTATCGCAGCTGTGTGTGGATGAGCTCTGCACATTCATTGGGCATACATATGCAAATTCCCACTTCTAAACAAGGCAACAAACAAATCTGTTATCCGCACACACGCACACACGTACAAGTAAACAGTTTCCCTTTGCCTTTTCTTCCACTCCGGCTACTTTCATCTCACCCCCCTCAGGCATTGATTTGAGAGGTAGAAATATTGAGAAAGAGAGAGTGAGGGAAGAAGAAGCTATAGAGAGATGAGGACAGACAGTCTGTTAAAGAGTCAGAACTCTAATCTTTCAGACTTGATAGCAACAAAAAAAGAAGGCGACTTACCGTGAATCAGAGCAGAGAATCCACAGAGAACCAGTGCACCAGAGCCCCACATTCTAGTGTCCAGAGCCAGGAGAGGAGACAGACCGGGTTAGGGGGAGACTGGATGGAGAGGGGACGAGGAGAAGCACGGAGAGGAGGAACGTTGGATTCACAGCCAGGAATTCCCCTGGTCTGCATCCACCAAGCATGAGAGGGAATGAGTGAGTGTTCCGGAGGAGAGAGGGATGAACAGAGTGATGGAGGAAGAGAGAAGAAGAGATGGTGGATGTGAGGTACGGAGCCTGAGCTCGCACAAGCCTTCGGCAGATTGCAGTGAGTGAATGGGGAAAGAGAAAAACATCTCATTGATTCGAGACACCAGTCAGCTCTCTCTCTCTCTCTCTCTCTCTCTCTCTCTCTCTCTCCCTCTGTCAGTCTCTCTTTCTCTCCCTTTACCCCCTCCCTTTTAGAGTCCCTCTATTTCTCTGGGAGGTGGAGCTAAGGAGGAGAACCGGAGACAAGGAAATAATGGATGGAGGGAAAGGGTGAAAGTAAAAGGGGGAGAGAAAAGAATAGAAGGGGGATGCTGTGGTGTGTTGGCCAGCCCTCATTTGACCTTCTCTGGGCAATATAAACAGACCCGGTTGGAATTCATGAACACATGAATATATGAATTACAACCATTAATAGATTAATAGAGGGGGGTCTTGTGGTTCCTTGTGGAATATTACTGCCACTGTGTAAGGTGGTGGTGCGCATGTGTCTGAGGCTGGTTCTAGGTGCTTGTAGGTGTAGGGGCTTGTAGGGATGTGTGGCTTTGGAGTTGGTCGGGGGGGGGGTTGAATCAGCAGGACGGATGGACTCATGTCTAATTGAGAAAGTGCTGGGCTCTGCAGGAGACTCGGGGAATGTGCATAGTTAAACTCTGCTTCTCATTCGTCCTCACGAAGTGCTGATGCAGGGACGGAGGGAGGAGAGAAACGGAGAGAGCGCGAGAGCGAGGCAGGGAGGGTTGAAGGGGAAAAAGAAAGAGGGGTACTGTATAATAGATTACCCTATTACTTCTGCTGCCCCCCTCGATATCCAAAGGTTCCCGGGGGGCTGTCAGACATCCTGTGTGCTCAGGAGGAACGTCGCCACGCTCGGATGCACACAGCATGAGAGGAAGGCCCTGCAATCCTATAGGGTGACAGAGAAAAGAGAGAGTCAGTAGGTAAAGCCTGGGTGAAGTACCAAAAACAGCACCGAGCCTGGAAGGAATACACAGCTGTGATATATCACCGCGGGAGAAAAAGATTTTCTGCGGTAATTGCTTCAAATTGCCTTTTCAGTATGGCCTTCGTAAACCTGGCCTCAGCTGTTGATCTGGTGGGATAGAAGTCTGGTCTGCTGTTAGGATAAATATTTAGCCTCAAAATAAAACCATAACGTTGGGTTAAAAAAACTAATCAGAGACAACAAGGTGTGGGTGACATCTTGTGGCTGATACTGAAATAGCATTGTGGGAGCCACAAATTTATGTGGCCTATTTAAGTGCTTTATTTCAGTGACAGTTTTGGGTGAGGGCTAAGGATAACTGGGTGCAGGAGAGAATGACCAGACGATTAAGAAATGGACGAGGACTCCAAAAGTGAGAGTGATTACGGGGCGGTGAGCTGATAATGGGGATGATGGCACTAAGGATAATCCTGCGACCAAACCGTGTACGCTCTGTGCCTATGACTGCTGAGGTCTGCCCCTGACAATGCACAAGCCATTAGTCATTGTGCTTTGCCGTGTATTTTTAATGACTCCGCTGATTGGATGAGACATCCTAACACGCTGACGCTCCCCCACCGCTTAATAGGGTATTATCGACAGCTGAGCTCGTACATCCTCAGCGGCCGGGTCTTCTGACTTCTCGCAGTAGCCTAGCTGGGCACGGAGGCAGGCAGGCCGGCCGTCTAGATTGAAGTCATTCACCTGTCTGTTTACTGGAGAACAGGATCAAGCTCAGATCAAGCTCCAAGGTTTATTCGTTTGAAATCCAATGAAATGCAAACCTCCAAGCATTAAGACAGAATCGATGTAGATACATAACATCCAAAATAAAATACATTTTGGCTCAATCCAGTTGTAAGGTGAGTAGTCTATTTCTGCGCTTCATCAGTGCACCTGTTTTACGTCGCTTTGGAGAAAAGCATCTGCTAAATACATGAAATGTAAAATGTACAGGTCAAATGCTCAGGGATCAGGCTGAGGGTGCAGCTCAGCCCTTGGAGCCAGGTGTGAGGGTACAGCTCAGCCCTTGGAGTCAGGTGTGAGGGTACAGCTCAGCCCTTGGAGCCAGGTGTGAGGGTGCAGCTCAGCCCTTGGAGCCAGGTGTGAGGGTGCAGCTCAGCCCTTGGAGCCAGGTGTGAGGGTGCAGCTCAGCCCTTGGAGCCAGGTGTGAGGGTGCAGCTCAGCCCTTGGAGCCAGGTGTGAGGGTGCTGAAGGGTTGGAGCTCCTGGGCAAGCCTGCAGATGGGACGTGTTTGCAGCGTAAGCATTCACGGGTTCTACCTGCAAGTACAGATTGTGGAAGACAGCAGCTTTCCCAGGGTACAGAGACACACAGGAGAAGACAGCAGCTTTCCCAGGGTACAGAGACACACAGTGGAAGACAGCAGCTTTCCCAGGGTACAGAGACACACAGTGGAAGACAGCAGCTTTCCCAGGGTACAGAGACACACAGTGGAAGACAGCAGCTTTCCCAGTGTACAGAGACACACAGTGGAAGACAGCAGCTTTCCCAGTGTACAGAGACACACAGTGGAAGACAGCAGCTTTCCCAGGGTACAGAGACACACAGTGGAAGACAGCAGCTTTCCCAGTGTACAGAGACACACAGTGGAAGACAGCAGCTTTCCCAGGGTACAGAGACACACAGTGGAAGACAGCAGCTTTCCCAGGGTACAGAGACACACAGTGGAAGACAGCAACTTTCTCAGTGTACAGAGACACACAGTGGAAGACAGCAGCTTTCCCAGTGTACAGAGTCACACAGTGGAAGACAGCAGCTTTCCCAGGGTACAGAGACACACAGTGGAAGACAGCAGCTTTCCCAGGGTACAGAGACACACAGTGGAAGACAGCAACTTTCCCAGGGTACAGAGACACACAGTGGAAGACAGCAGCTTTCCCAGTGTACAGAGACACACAGTGGAAGACAGCAGCTTTCCCAGTGTACAGAGACACACAGTGGGAGGTCCCAGTATTGAAGGTAGCTGGTGTCTGTAATAGGGTCAGCCCACTAGGTTGTGTAGTACAGACGTCCTAGAGGAATCATTGAAAAACAGGATGCACTGAGATTTCCCTTCCTTTCTTTTCATCTCTCTCTCTCTCTCTCTCCGCTCATTCTCACTCATTCTTAGCTCTGTTTTATATCAGCTCTGAGTAAAGAACATGTCTCTGGATGAGATTTATGTACTGTATAAATCTTTCTCCATCCATCCATCTCCTTCCACCCCTCCTTCTGCTCTCTCTGTGGGGCCCGTATCTGCAATGGCAATCTGTCACATGAAGAATTATTAGATGAGATAAACGATCCCAGATGTATTTGTTATGACGTTAATACTTAATACTTTTTCCTCCAGCATATTGACAGGGTAAAGGGGTGACACATTTAATATTTCATAAGCCTTTAAGTATCAGCTCTGTGACGCTCATACTAACTTGATTAAGATGTCACATTCCCTAATCTGTGAACCGTCAGCAGGACCATCACTCACTCTCGCAGATTAAATTGGAGGAGATCCAAGTTGACAGCTTTAAGAGTCCCCTTGAAAACATAGATAGCTTTCCAAAAAAATAAAAAATACACATACAGGAAAGTCTATCACTTACTGGATCAATGTCTACTAGCCCTGCCTTAAATCCACACTGACACACCCACCCACTCACCCCCCCCACACACACACCCACAGAAATACGCCAGCAATATCCAAGGCTTTGGAACAAACCTTTTGAAGGTTTTAAGGAAGATGCTGGAGATTTTATGAAGTACATTTTTTTAAATGTACCATTAATTATTGGTTTTAATAATTTAAATGACATGGAACCCTGAAGATATGCATGGACATTTGGACATTGTACTGAGATTCCATCATATGAATTGAAGTTAATACTGTAACATCTTATATCTATGGGAGGGGCTTGATGCTGCCTCTGGTTTCTGGTTCACAGTTCTGTCTGGGAAAACAGACAGATTAGAAATTATTCAAATGCCTTCCTATATTCAAGTCAATTAATTTCAGGCTATTGGATCATGATGTAGGGTGAATCTGATCATTCTTTATAGACTTTGACACATTTTTCAAAGGACCATCTGACTAAAGGTTTAAAAAACTGGGAACCTCTTCAGTGTCAAGCTTCATTGGATACTTCAGAAGTTTTCTCGTCAGGTAAGACTGAAAAAAGGAAACAGTTTTACGCAACATGGAGGCTTTAGCTGCACCATTGCAATGCAGTAGACATAAACATTTTGTAAATGTAATTATGATTTATTCTGTCATTATCAGAAAGGTATTTTCAACTGAGCAGTGGGGAGGGGGAATGGAAATTCCAGAATAAGATGTTTTTGTTTGTTGTTTTTGTTTTACACAAACTTTTACACTTTTGGGTGTGTTTACATGTGTTATGTACAGAACACGTGACTTGTTCGCAATGCTAATCAGTGAGAAGCCTTTCTGACAGTTTCATTCTTGTACCTGTTTCTCCAATACAAACCCCCATAAAGTCAATCAGACACAGTGACGCACCACCTGTGCTCCTCATACTATGGAGCCTTCTCCCTATATAAACTTGCCAACGCTGGATGGCGACTTAGAAGCAGAAGACCATCATCCCCTCATGAGAATGGTTCCTCCCCCACCTGCCTTCAGCAGCCAATGTGGGATACACCACTCACACCAAAAAGGGGGGGATTACTCAGTATGGCTGGATAGAACCCAGCCACTGTCTTCCCAGCGTTTGTACAACGGCCAACTCCATGCTTTGCCCTCACCCTGCTCGAACAGACGGGTGGAGCAGGAGAGGGAGAGAGGGAGGGATGTACAGAGAGAGAAGAAAAACGAACGATCATCTGGGAACAAACAGAATAAAAAACACAAATCCCGGGGCTGGGGCTCCATGAAAAGTCCCAAGAAATGTCCACAGAACAGACTATCCTACAATGACATCCCCATGGGGCCCTACACGTTACCTGGGTCCCCCTATAATGGACTGGGCCGGTCCCAACTGAACTTGATGGAGAGAGAGAGAGAACTGTGCAACGATGAAGGTCGCAGGCCCGATGCCACGTCACTGGAGATGTACGAGCACCGCAGTCTCCCTGAGATCATCATCACCACCAAAGAGGATTTCCCTCAACAGGACCTGAATGAGACCCCCGGCTTCCAGCAGGACTCGGAGCAGGTCCTCACACCCGGCTAAGGAGCTCCAGGCCGGGGATGAGGAGATCCCTGCTGGCCCAGGGGGGGGCAAGCATGCGACTGTCAGGGACTGTCCCGGAAGAAGGAGCCAGAACATTGGCCTCAGACTGGTCCAACGGAGAAAGCTGTTTGAGAGGAGGCAGGGACTGAACGACTATGCACTGGCTGTGGGGATCTTTGGCATGGTGGTCATGGTGATGGAGACAGAGCTGTCATGGAGTGTCTACAGCAAGGTCAGCAACGATTAGATTCTTGTCACTTTGGAACAAAAATTGATCTGAAGTGTCCTAAATAGGGTATTGTGTGACTAATCAATAATGGTGTGGATCCACTCATTTGTATGTATTTCATTCACAAAGGACAAATTCTTATTTCCAATGTCAGGCTGACAGTTGAATAATGGCATCACTTTTTGGTGGTATTGTTATTGTTTGTCAAAACGTGTGTTCCCTACAGAGTTCCATATACTCCCTGGCTCTGAAGTCCGTCATTACTTTGTCTACGGCCATCCTGCTTGGGCTTATTGTAGCCTACCACATGTGTGAGATCCAGGTACTGGATCTGCCAATCACCTATAGGAGATCCATCAGCTTGTACTGTCTAACCTTCATCTTCGATACATAGTTATTACAACCATGTTTTAAATATCGCTGTAAGTTTAATTGTTTCAGTGAAACGGACACAAGTTAATCTCCCTCCTGCAGCTCTACATCCATGACAGCGGCGCAGAAGACTGGCGAATCGCCATGACGACCGAGCGGGTCACCCTGATCGCCCTGGAGATGGCCGTGGCGGCCATCCACCCGTTCCCGTTGGGCATGCCGCTGGCGTGGAGGGAGCTGGCGCTCACGCCCTCGCTCTCCGAGTCGGAGCTGGAGATCGTGCTGGCGCTGCCCATGTTCCTGAGGCTCTACCTGCTGGGACGCTGCATGATGCTGCACAGCCGCCTCGTCACCGACACGGCCTCCCGCAGCATCGGAGCTCTCAACAAGGTCAGGGGTCGACCGAGGGCAAAGGTCACCAGTCTGACCTTGACTGTGACCTCTTTGACACTACCCCCCCTGCCCTGTTCCCAATCTTGCATTCTGTGCTTACAAAATCCTTCTTTATAATCTCTTCCCTTGTTATTGCTTTTTTTTAAGTGTGACGCAATCGATGACCTTGACCTTCATCAGTCCATAATACCAAACCTCGCATTCATACTGCATCGTCTCTCTACGATACCTGAATTATCCTTTGTGTTGGTGTGTGTGTCTGTGTGGGCTTCCTAGATTCACTTCAACACTCGTTTCGTGATGAAAGCCCTGATGACTATCTATCCTGGCACGGTGTTGATGATATTCAGCGTGTCGCTGTGGGTCGTGGCTGCCTGGGGTCTACACGTCTGTGAGAGGTTAGACACACCGGTCCTGACCCCGGGACTCTCATGGGTCCCATTTACCCATCAATAATAAACATCACTTTTAAAGTGACATAGAAAAAAGCCTCTGACTCATGCTAATCTTAGGCACCATAACTATCGGGACCTGAGCAGTAACTACATGGAAGCCCTGTGGATGGTGTCCGTCACCTTCCTGTCCATTGGCTACGGGGACGTGGTGCCGCACACCTACTGCGGACGCAGCATCTGTCTGCTCACTGGAATCATGGTGAGGAATCAAATAACCTGGCGACAAAGAGTTTAAATGTAACAACAATGCAATTTTGACAGCATGACATATCCTATGGTTCTATCTATCCTTACTGTCTGTCTCTCTCACACTCACTCACACACACACACATAATCCTGCAGGGGGCTGGATGCACGGTTTTGGTGGTGGCGGTGGTTGCCAGGAAACTGGAGCTGACCAGAGCAGAGAAACACGTCCACAACTTCATGATGGATTCCCACATCACCAAGAGGGTAGCTGTTAGACTCACAAGTCCAAGAGCCAAACATTTGTACATTTCAATTCACTTGAGCCCAAAGTCTTTTGGTAGCTCGTCACAGCAGGATCTCTGTTGTAATACTTATCAACACTGTCCAATGTAATCTCAGGTATACTGAATTGTTGAGTTATTGTTACACTGCAGTTGAGATGTTATTTGTGCACTGTGCCTGGTTAATACATAGCAGACCGTTCCGTGACTCTAACCTCTGATTCTAAATGTTCTGCTCTGTCTGTATGAACCATTTGTATGTTACTTTGACAAGTGTCTACTAAGGGAATGCAATTGAAAAACTATATTTTTTAGCTCTAGTTTTACTTTTATCCAGATCAAAATTGCAGCAGCAAATGTGCTGAGGGAAACGTGGCTGATCTATAAACACACCAAGCTGTCGAGGGAGAGACACCACTCCAGCGTGCGCATGCACCAGAGAAAACTCCTATTGGCTATCCACCAGTAAGGAGCCAGCCAATCACACCCTTTTCCTTATACTGACCTAACAATCGGATTAATGCTCACCTTCATACTCTTCCACTATGACCTTCATACAAATATTTAGAGGTTGAATCACAGGATCCATTTGTGAATGCTTGATGCTGAGTCCTCTTACCTCAGGCTGCGTGATGTTAAGATGGAGAAGAGGAAACTGATGGACCAGGCCAACACTCTGGTGGACCTCGGCAAGGTGAGGTGGGCTTGGTGAAGCCGAACACATCCCGTTTCCAATATCCAAATCAAGTTTAGTAACATGCAGCTAATCTGATTGGTGTGAATTTTTCTTTGTTTCTCCACGCTCCAATTATTGTTGAGTGACCCAGATGCAGAATATGATGTATGATATGCTGTCAGAGGTGCAAGGTTGCAGAGGAGAACTGGAGACGCATGTGAAGAGCCTGGAGGCACATGTAGTGGAGCTGAGGGAGGGCTTTCGGACCCTGATGCCCCTCCTCTCCAGTACTCTCTCCACACAGAACTCCTCAATCCGACATCTGCTCAGAGAGAGGGAGGCTCAGGCAGAGACAACCAGTATGGGTGGACAGGATAGGTAAGGAAAATAAACATCCTGAGACCAAGGAACGCTTAACTTTAGAAACATTATTTAAAGCAATTTATAAAACCTTCAAGTCCAAAGAGATCTGTAGGTTTGGGATAAAGGTAGGATTGACACCATACTGTGTTTAGACAATTTGCAAGTTAATTTTTTACAGCATTTTTTGTGTAATAGGGGTACATTTTAGCCAAAGACAGTGACAGTTTAGCACTTACAGTCGTATGCAAAAGTTTGGGCACCCCTGATAATCTCCATTACTTTCATCTATAAAATGTTGGGCGTTTGGATGAGGAACGTCTTTGTCATATATATACACATACGTCATGGACAGTGATATTTTAGCCGTGAAATAAGGTTTATTTGATAAACAGAAAATATGCCATACGCATCATAAGAGAATTAGACACTTGCATAAATTTGGGCACCCCAACAGAAAAATCACATTAATATTTAGTAGAGCCTCCTTTTGCAAAAATAACAGCTTCTAGACGCTTTTTATATCCTCTGATGAGTGTCTGGATTCTGGATTGAGGTAATTTGGACCATTCTTCCTTACAATACATCTCCAGTTGAGTAAGGTTTGATGGGTGCCTAGCGTGGACAGCCCGCTTCAAGTCACCCCATAGATTTTCAATTATATTCAAGTCTGGGGACTGGGATGGCCATTCCAAAACATTGTAGTTGTTCCTCTGCATAAATGCCTTAGTGGATTTGGAGCAATGTTTTGGGTCGTTGTCCTGCTGGAACACCCAACTGCGCCGTAACTTCAGCTTTGTTACAGATTCTTGAACATTATTGTCCAGAATTTGCTGGTACTGAGTTGAATCCATACGACCTTCAACTTTAACTAGATTCCCAGTTCCTGCACTAGCCACACAGCCCCACAGCATGACGGACCCCCCACCAAATTTTACTGTGGGCAGCAAGTGTTTTTCTAGGAATGCTGTGTTCTTTTGCCTCCATGCGTAACGCCTCTTGTTGTGACCGAATAACTCCATCTTTGTCTCATCAGTCCACAGTACTTTGTTCCAAAATGAGCCTGGCTTGTTCAAATGTAGTTTGGCAAACCTCAAGCGAGCCTTTTTGTGGCGCGTGTGCAGAAAAGGCTTCTTCCGCATCACTCTCCCATACAGCTGTTCTCTGTGCAATGTGCGCTGAATGGTCGAGCAATGCACAGTGACACCATCTGCAGCAAGATGACCTTGCAGCTCTTTGGAGGTGATCTGAGGGTTGTCCTTGACCATTCTGACCATTCTTCGCCTTTGCCTCTTTGTTATTTTTCCTGGCCTGCCACTTCTGGCCTTAACAAGAACTGTGCCTGTTGCCTTCCATTTCCTAATGACATTCCTCACAGTGGAAACTGATAGCTGAAACCTCCGGGATAACTTTTTGTAGCCTTCCCCTAAACCATACTGCTGAACAATCTTTGTTTTTAGATCATTTGATAGCTGTTTTGATGCCCCCATTTTGCCACTGTTCAGAGGAGAATCAAAGAGAAGCAAAACTTGCAATTGGCTAACTTAAATACCCTTTCTAATGATTGAATGCACCTTTTTATGTAATTGAAGGCTTAACGAGTTAATCAGACTAACTATGTGTTGCAGTTAATCAGCATTTAGTAGGCAGAGGTATTCAAATCAAATAAATGATAAGGGTGCCCAAACTTTTGCACAGCCTTTTTTTCACATTTGATTTAATTTCACACAACTAAATACTGCTACACCAAATATCTTTGTCTGGAAAACACCCCAGCACTCAGTGTTAACTAGAAAAGTAATATTACAATATTATATTGATCTTTTTTGGTGAAGACAGGAAATTATCATGCAGCCTCAGAGGGGTGCCTAAACTTTTGCATACGACTGTATATAACAGTGCAGAAAATGGTAGAAAAGGTTGAGTTGACACGATCATATGCTCTTTACCTTTTTCCATTATGTTAGTGGGACAGTCCATCCAAAATACCTCAAAATAGCAAAAATACATGTAAATTATACTGAATTTGTCACAATTTGTTTAAATAATTCTACAATTGTATCCCTTTCCTGCCAAGTATGAAATGTTACCATGTAAGCATGATGTTCAAATACTTAAAATAAAACATTACACCAATTCTTTAGCCAAAACACTTTTATTAAGAGACAGGAGGTTGAAGGGCAGAGTTACAGCAACTAACTGATCTGTCATTTTCATCATCTTGCTGCCAGTCTTCCAGTGTGGTTCTCGCTGGTCTTAAGCACCCGGCCGTCATGTTGGGGCCAGGGCAGCTGATATCAACCGGTCCAACCACTCCTCTCCCTCACACTGGGGGCTCTGGATGCAGAATTAGTGCTGCTTCCTCCTGAATGAGCACCCTGACAGATGGAAAAACACAGTCAGGCCACAAGAACAAAAGGGGGTATTACAGCTTACGTCACACTGGTCTGTGGATGCTGCCGTCTGTGTTTCTGGACACATTCTGGAAGGAATGTGCATTTCATTATATAGCGCATATCTTCTAAAATCATGTTCTAATGCAGCTACTAGGTACCCAACCAGCTTGCCATAATGAACATTTGGAGACATTGACAGTGACTTTAAAACAGACATTTGTTCTCAACTTTCGAAAGGGGGGCGCCAATAGTCTAGCACAGCCCTTCTGCAAAGAGAGGTTCATCTAGCACTGGAATGAGATTGAAAAACCATGGGAAGTAGTTGTCCAGTCACTTGGCAGTGCGGGAAATCGAAAGCAACGGAGGCAAAGCAGAGTAAAATTCAGGTTGTGAATGTTTAGTGTGGGAGACCACTGACCCTCTGTGAGACGTGCTTTACCCCCAGTGGGCTGACACAGGACAGTAGAACAGCCGACACACAGCACAACAGTCTGGGCGTGGCTGAACACCGTTGTAATCTTGTAGCATCCTATGGAAAAACAAAGCAATACAATATTAATTGTTAATGTAAATAAAAATAACGCTAAATTAATCTACAGTATAATGATGTCAAGCTTATTCACTGGCGGTGAAGTGGGGCTTACCTGGACACTTAACATCCATGAAGTAAGAGTTTGGACACTGGACGAGTCGCTTCTTCTTGTGACTCCTCTTCTCCTCCTCAGGGGATGGGTGCAACAAGTCTTTTGCGAGCTGTTAAAGATAAAACATTTTTATTCCCTGGTTCGATTACACTTCACGTACATACTGTATGGGCTGGCGAGATGTTGAGCAGTGCCAACTCAGTGACAGCTCATTCGGACCAAAGGGCACCACAACTGCTTCCGCAGCTCAAATCTATTTAACTAGCAAGCAAACTATGGAATCTACATGGTCTTGATTATTCAATATTACACCAAGGTTGTTTTAAACTGCCTAGGCTACATTGCTGGGTACTGTAGCTGGCGAACGTTGCAATTCTAAGCCAACTAGATAACAAGCATTTTGTCAGACAATTGCACGTCTTTTTATTTCTGTGGAGCAACAACATCTCTCAAAAGAGGTAATTAATTGTACACCAGGTTGGACAAAACTGCGTTCTGCGTACGAGTTAGTTTCTCTGGGCAGCGCTGTCACCATGTTTGCAATATGCGCGTCGCCATCTTGTATTACAATGCGCTATAGCAATGCACGCGTGTATAATATAATGTACAACCCAATCGACGTAACAGATAGGGTTTCAAACCACAACGGTACATTCTTCAACATTTCACGAAAAGATTAAGTATCGCATGGAGTTCTAAAACTCCGTGCAAGTGGGAAGACATAAATTGTAATCCAGCGCAGGTACTCACTGGCATGTTGGCGAAGATATAGCCGCTGCCGGAAAGGAAGCTAAACCGGAAGGAAGGGGTTCATATTGGCGATGCCTTTGCTGCACAGACAGGAAGTGAGTAAATGGAACCAAACTGGCAGACATATTTATAAGGTCTAAACCGTTCCTAGACGCTTTAAATTATGTTAAATAAAGCAGTTAAGTTCCATTAAAAGTCATTCTTTATTAACAGATAGCAAATAATTACCCAAAAAATGTCACGAGTGATGCAAAGTAATTGACTTTCAATCAAATAAAATTCATATGATTCAGTAATTCATTAATTTACTGTAGTTATGTGGGGTGACATCTGTACTCAGGAATATATAATTAAGTGGAAGACAAAACGACTAAATATATATTTAGAGGATGAATAAAGATGCATGGGATCAATATCATATCCTCTTACAAGACTATGCAGCCTGCCCCTGGTCCTCCTCAGGCTGACTGATGGCAGTTTTGTTAAGTGGGTCTCTGTGTGACATTATCTCTTGTATCTTTTGGAAAACTTCACAATCTTGAGGGAAGCGGTTCCTCTGGAGGAAAGAAAGAGAGCACAGTATGGAGTCACGTTTAGGTTTGCAGACCTTGTGTGACTCAGTGTCTGATACAACTATGATATCATATAGTGGAATAGATATCTTATATGATCGAAATGAGAGGATAATAAAAGAGCCTCACATTGAGACAAAGACGTAGCAAGCCTCCTGCTTCGCCCTGTGCCCCGAGTGAGGGCAGGAACAGGAGGAGAGATTTCTCTGTCAACCTGTTGCCTTAAGAGACCACACATTCAACAACACGGATTAGAAAAATATCATTTATTTCAAAACTACTCGGACAATGATTTGTAATATTAGCAAGCTATAACTAATGCACAATTATTCAGTTTTCTTTTACAGCGAGATTCACCTTTGGCAAGAGCTTTAATAAAGGTGAGGGATGATATACTGAGGGAGGATTGCAGAGGAAGTGTCACTCACCTGCCAGGTTGAGGGAGGTGAGAGCTGTGTTCCCAGGCAGAATCACCTGGCCTCCGGCGTGCTGCACTCCTGCTTCCAGCAGGGGGCTCACTATCTCAACCAACTCAGCTGACTGGTTGTGAGAGAGAGAGAGAGAGAGAGAGAGAGAGAGAGAGAGAGAGAGGGATGAGAGAGAGGGAGAGAGAGAGAGAGAGAGAGAGAGAGAGAGAGAGAGAGAGGTTGACAACAGTTGCCTCTCACCAGCATTTATAAAGCATTCCTTCTTTTATCTATGACTAACGACACTAGACTACAAACCTCAACAGAAGCATACAAACCTTATTCTGTGTACCATTGCTTTTATCCTGCACAAAGACAGACAGAGGTATAAGCTTTCGGGAACATCGGCTTCATAAATCCAGTGGCATATACCGCAAACGTTTATTTCTGTGATCTGAGGTACAACACAATAAACCCTAGCGTTGTGTGCTCAGTACCTCTTGGTCTGATACAAAGGGTCGTTTTTCTTTGCCCCCTGTCTTGCCCCCCTTTACCTTTGGGCCACCTTGGTGTCGGACACTTAGAAACGAACCGGACAGAAAAAAAGGAAAACACTCATTATAAACACAGCTGTGTAACATTTGTAACAGTTGTAGAAAAAACACCTCACCTTTCTTGCTGAGTTTGAGCTCCTCTTTCTTTCCCGCCGCAGCCCCTGCCTGATTAGCAGCTGGCTTCTCATCCTTTTTGGGCGTGTCCTGGAACGACACACTTCTAGTTAAGTGATGGGGCAGACTTAGCGGTCTCCGATTCCCTTTCTTAACACGGGGAAGCGGGAGCCCTGAGGAGGTGACCTACCTTCTTCCTGGAAGCGCTCTTGGTCCCCTTGCTGACGTTGCGCTCCAGAGAGGAGCTGCTGGGGATGGAGAGAGGACGGTCACACTTTGAGTCAGCGCTGACGGCTTGAGAGGGCTGAACATGCAGGGAGGGAAGAGAAACACGGATAAGAGGCTTGAGATGAGAATAGGTCTACTGGACAATTAGGCGTAACCAATAGCTGTGATTTTCAGGATTTTGATATTTTGAGCACTTTAAAAAGGGAGTTGTTTAACAGATGCTTATAGAGAATGAGGACGGACGCTTTCCCCCTCTCACCGACTGGTCCCTAGTCAGCAGCAGCTTTCTCCTTTCCACTATCTCCTCGTGGCTCAGGGCAAATGGACCAAGTACCTGGACGGGCGGATGGAGAATCGCATTACAAGCCACATAAAGAAGAGCACATGACAGCATCCCAGAACACTATCAAACATACAGTATGTCAAGAGTCAACTTGATATTTTGAAGCATTTGACACATCAGAACAGGTAGCTAACCAGTCCCTACCTCTGCCAGACGGGCAGCCCCAGGGTCTCCTATTTGGTTGTTGGCCAGAGAGAGACAGAGCAAGGAGCGATTCAGACGCAGACCCTAGAACAACAGACCAAGTGGCAACACCTTTATGAAATGGATAATGAGTATCCATTATCATCCCGAGCTATATTATCTTCATCAAAAGCTGGATGTTTTAAAACGGGCATATATATGTACCTGTGCTATATGAACGGCTCCTGCATCCCCAATGGAATTAAAGGCGAGGTTCAGGTGAAAAAGAGTCTTATTGGCCGAGCTGCTTGTTGACAGGGCTGAGCCAATAAGACGAGCCCCTTCTTCTCCGATCCGGTTGTTTCGAAGTGATAGGTGAGTAAGGCTTGAATGGAAAGGACGAGTAGTAAGAGTGACACATACTTGAACATGGAGGTGTGTGTGCGAGGGTGTATAAGTGCATCTGTGGATGTGCTGACTCAAACAGGAACTCACACACTATCTTCAGAGAGAAGAAGGTGGTAACTCTGCTCTGGAATAGGGTTTCCCTCCAAAACCACATTCCTGGCAGAGAAACAGAAGAATAATACATAGCTAGAAAATATTTTTTTCCCCTTAATAAACAGTATGTGTCTCAGTATGCTGTATGTCTATGTCGCCTTAAATCAACTGTGTGTCAACAGTGTGAAGCGCATGCAAGGAGCAAGATACTCAAATCGCTCAGTCACCTGAGGTTGGAGCACAGTGAGATTGTGTTCCTAATGGAGATCAGACTTTGCTCCGTCAGACCAGCCCTCCACAGACTGTAACAGAACGCACATTTATTTGGAAAAATAAAACAAATATGAATAATTATCCCCCAAAAATTCATATTTTTGGGAGATGTTGTATTTTTCTTGCGTTGGATGAGGAAGTACTGTCATGCTGGCTACTCACTGCAGGTTTTGTAGATTGCTTAGCGACGGGAGAGTCTTCTTCAGCACTCGTGCCTTAAGCTCATCCACCTTCCACCCTGAAAGATCATTTCAAAGAGTCAGGTCTGTTATAAACATGCTTGTTTTGATCCAAGACGGTGTGAGTAATTCAGAAAGGCTTCATAGTACCCCATGCCCCATGGTAAACCTGGCAAATTAGAAACAACAATATTCCATTTTGTTTGTTCGACAGAGTTGTTTAAAATACAGTAAATAGCTAAGTTCTGGTCTCACCAAATATCCTGACCTCTTTGACACTGCAAGGGTCCTCATTCTCCAGCTCTACCACAAGACGTGGCTTTGGGCACCATGTAGTGGTTGCTAATCCAGCACCCATCTGGGATTGACTGTCCTCTGAGACCCACAGGATGTTGTTGATATGCAAGATTAGCAGTTGGAAAATGTTAATGAGTTAGGATAAAAAGGAAATAGACAACCACATGACAAGAGTCGTTATGCGTGTGTGAGGAGGGGGATGGCAAGTGAGACAGTGAAGCAGGTAAAGAATCGAAGCAGGCGAAAGGGACGGGAGATGGTAGAGATACATGTAGTAGTGAATGACAGTGCCAAGTCAACTGTCACTGTTACCTATATTGCCTCTGTCTATGGTTGGGGAAACAGAGGCAGGATGTCTTATAGTGACAGAAGGGATTTCCCCCATTCCCAGGAGACCACAAAGCTCAGGGAAGTCCATCTCCAGACTGCCAGAACACTGATAGTCATCTACAGGGAGGTAGAGTAGAGGACATTCGTATTATACTAATGTAAGCAACTCATCTAGCTATTACTGTGAGGAAGAACAAGTGACAGCACTGTTGCTTAATAAAAGGGATCTGATGACAGCTAGTTGTCCTCACCTATGTTCTGAACTGGACATCTATCTTGAACGTTTAAGCCTAAAAGTAAAAAACAACAACATATTACCGAGAAAGACATTCAGACAGCTGCTAGCCTCTAGGCTATCTATATGTAACACGTTTTTCAAACGTTATTTAATGGTGAATTATATGTATTACTTTGCAGATTATTTGCACAATTAGCCTAGCCGGCGCTAACTGTTAGTGCTACAGTACTATACTACTATGCTAACGTCAACTAGCTTGCTGTTACCTGCTGTTTTCGAGAGTTGTTCCTCAACTCCTGCATTGCCCTTCTCTGTCTTCTCTTTTGCCTTTTCAACTCGCTTTCCCATTTTGACTGTTTAGATAATTGTTTAGCTAATTGTAAATATATCAAGCTATAATTAGTAAAGCTAGCTAGCTCTACATACTTGCAGAGCAGCGTCATTAATTGTTGCTATGGCAGCAGACAGCAAACAGAAAGGTGTGTAGGATGATGAAAAGTGAATATTTTACCTTTATTTCCGATTTGTTACATGGTGTGCCTGGTATTATTAGTGCAAACACAAATGCAAGCCGTGTTGACACACAATGCAGCTAAATATTTGCATTAGATTACTCCTACTAGGCTAGACTAGCTCTATGATGCTGGATAAATTGTCTTTCAGCGCAAGGTGATGAATAATCATGGGGGCCAGATGCAGTCTTCAAATCGGCCAAATTAATGAGAATAAACGGAATTCTCAAACGTAAACTCACCATAATTAATACAAAAGTCAACGCCACCCAATTATTCACAATAATGTAGTGCTTTTATTAAAAAACAAACAAAAAACAAATAGAATATAAAACAAAAAGTAAAAACCAACAGCATTTTCATGACTTTAGAATCATAATTACAAACTTTGAACGAGAGTGGAAGAAATTTTGACAAACTGTACACATCACAAAATGTCTGCCAGTCTGCCATTTACAATGCTTGCATCTTATTTTGTGATTGTCTAAAAATAACTAAACAAATCACACAAAACACACAAATACAAGTACAAGCATCATATTTATGACCGCTATCACAAAAAAACAACCATATTTTGAGAAAAAAAAGAAAAAGAAGTAAGAACATGATATTGAGTTGACAGTCTTACATCTGTCGTCTTTCAAAATATCATAACATTTTTATGTTGGTTTGTTTTTTTAGTGTTCAACACTTTGCAGCAAAAATCGAGGAGCACATTTCTCCTCAAAAAGTAATAATATTATTATTAATATTAATACAGTGACAGATGTTCTTTAAATGTCACTGATGTGTCCCAATGCCTTCTATGAAGTCTGGTCGACATTCCTCTTGCTCATGCAGTACATTAGATCAATTTACTTTTAGGCAACAAAAACTCTTTTTGTTTAAGTTTTTATGTCATTCAGTTAGGACAGTTGTGGTGCGATTTACAGGACAAAAACTCCACTTCCTTCTCCTCCAAGCTTGAGTGTCTTGATTATAGTAATACAAATGGCAGAAATTATAATATTATAATAATCATAATACATATAGGGCTGAGTCCTGTACAATACAATAATACACAAAATCCTTTATCAAGATATTGCTTTTGGAGACATTTCTCACGTAATCCCAGTCTGTATATACATAACTTGGCACTGTACAACTTCCTCCCCCCCCCTCCCCCCTCTCTTTCTCATTCTTGTCATTTGTATGTCAGTTTTATCTAGATGGGACCTCTCTGACTGCCCCATTTTCACAGAGGCTTTAGGAAAAATCTCATCAAATCTCACAAGTTATTTAAAACATTCTCCATGGCAACCAGAAACACAATTAAGAGGAAAAAAAACTAGAATCCATCCCTTCTGATATAACCCCCACCCCCACAGAATATAAGAAAATATGACCATCACGATACATTTCATGTTACCTATTGTTTCCATAATTTTCTTTAAACTGTTAATTGCCATCGAGCCCTTAATTTTTTTGTTTTTATTTTTTTTATATCTTCAAGAATTCTGGCAGATACAGACACACAAATGTGCGCACACACGCACACACTCACGCAAGGCAGTCGGGGACCATGGCGTTCTAAGGCGTTACAGTAAGAGCCAGTGTTCCGCCGCCTGGTTTAGTTAAGCTGGTGAATCAGGTACTTTAGAAAGAGGGGCGAAGCTGACTGCCTCACGAACTGAACAAGACACTTTGACTTGACTAAGCGCTCAAACACTCTTATCTTCCCAAAAAACACCAGCCACTCTCTAGCAAACACAACTCCCCCCGGTCCTTCACTGTTCCTAAAAGTATTTACTACAGTTTGACAGAAAAAAGATAATATACGATACTTATTATAAACTTGCTTTTCAGACTGCATCATCCAATACTGTAAGAGAGTTAGTGTCTCAATGATACATAACAGGGAGCTTAAGATTTCCTTGGTACCAAAGTGCAGTTGACCAACCCCTCCTCCTAGCTTCTCTCCTAGTTCATCGGGACAGTGTGTGCACATGCACATGCACACACTGCACCTCCTATGTCACTCCTATGCCTTCTCTGTGAAGGTACAGTTCTCATGTGGCTAACGTTGAGGTTCTCCAATTATCACCCCGTCCCACTAGAGGGCGCCAGTCTCCAGTATTCTCATTCCCAATTGATGGTCTTCAGAAAAAAAGAAAAGAAAAAGGGGAAGAAGAAAAAAAGATCCATAAGAGAGAGTCTGTGGCCGTGTCTCACAGCCACACTCAGTACCACATTTCTCCTTTCCGCCACTCACTGAAATGAACTGACTCATGGTCGCATCTTTAGCCATGTTTGTCGACATAGCAACACCTCAGCCATCGTCCTTCTCGAGTGAACAAGCCGTCTTTGTTCAATGCATTTAAGTGCATGGGGTACATACATAATCCTATGTAAAAAAAATCAAAATCAAATTACAAAAAAAACGGAACACATTTTGCATCGTACTTCAGTAAGCCAGGGTCCTCTCCCCTGAGGAAGTGGGAACCGAAAAAAACCGTTGATCGTCACCGGACTCCCGGTTTTGAACCGCTCCTCAGTTTCGCCGTGTCCAGTTTAAGATTTGAAGATGACAGGTCTGGGGGAGAGGTGAGCCTTAAGGGTGGCGGAGGGTCTCAGGAGCGCTTTCCCCTCGGTGGTGAAATCCCATCTCTTGGTGACATCTTGGTCTCTCCCCCGTCTTTCCAAATGGCATCTTCTCCTATAACTACAGTCTGGCTCTCTGTGTGTTTGCACTCCCAGACAATGTGAGGGGCACTGGCTCGTCCGGCCCGGCGCGTGGCGACATCATTTCCTCCCCACAAAATCCCCAAATCCGAGCGTCCTTCTGCGCAACCGCCTCCCTGAGCCCTCCTCTAGGAGATAGGTGACATCTATAGCTGTTCACAGGAAAGAGAGGAACTATTAGACATGGTTTGGAAAACCCTTCAAACTGGTTCAAATCATTCGAGAAATGTTTTAGCAGCATGGTGGTGGTGACGGGGGGGGACGGCCACTGAAGTTAAAGATGACTAGACCTCTGCCACTATACCTGTTCCCTCACCATTCTTGCTGGGTGTTCTGTGCAGCAGGTCCAGCAGGATCTTGTTCAGTCTGTCTCTCTGTGCCTCCCTCTTTCCCAGGCCTGCATGGTGCAGCGGTGAGGATGACGAGGAAGAGGACGGGAGCTCCAGCATTTCCCCTCCCCTCTCCGCCGCTCCTTCCTCCAGCTCCCTGTGTTCCTCCGTTTCCCGGCTCTCCTCTTCCTCCTCCTCCTCCTCTTCTCCCTCCCCCGTTTCTGCCGGCTCTGGTTGTTGGGGTGGCGGAGGCGGCGGCGTGGGGTCCTCGGGCGCAGGCTCGGCGTCGGCCTCCTCCCCTCTCAGGCCGTCTTCCTTTTCGGGGCGGAGGTCATCGGCCCTGTCGCCAGGGGCAGCCTCCTCCTCACAGCCTCCCACCCCTTGGGGCCGTTCGCTCTTCCAGGCCGAGCGCCCCCCGTTCCTCTTGTAGTTGTCAGGAACGTAGTGCGGCTGGTGACAAAAAACAAAAAACACTTCATTCACTCACTGCCAAATGGGAGATGCAAGAGTAATATTGGCACAGATGAATCAAGTTCTAACAGAGTTCAGTCACACCATCAACATCTTGTTAGAAAGAAAAAAAGGGGAAAAAAAGGGTAGGGTTGTCCTCAGTCCCCCAGCCTGTCTGAGAAGCGTTTCTGGCTTACCGAGAAGTCTCTCTTGGGGGCGAGCCTCTTGGAGAAGTGATTGAAGGCATAGGGCTTGGTGCAGACGGGGTAGCGGTTGCGGTGGATCTTGTAGAACAGGTGGGCCGACTTGTCAAGGCGGTAGTCGCAAATGTAAACGTCCTGCTCCTTCACTCCCTTCGGCCGACCTGCAGGGACCAAACACACAGAGGGTCAGGGGTCACGTGATCACGTCGACTCCCGTGTGTCGACAACAGGGTCTCACTCCCAGGCCTGTCCTAGAAGTGTGCGAGCGTGCACTTGTACAAGTGACTTTGAAAGTGTGATTGGGTGAAAGTCCGTCAGATAATGGGGGGTGGTCGTGTTTGAAGACAGAGAGAAGGAGGACAGAAGGCGTGTGTGGAGTCTCACCCTTGCAGAAGGTGTAGAGGTCGAGCACGCAGCAGGTCCCCACCACGGCCTCCAGGGGGATGATCTCGTACAGAGGCATCCGGAACAGCTCGTTCTGGTAGAACCGCCGCGAGGGAGAGTGGTGCGTCTCGTGGGGCCGGAAGTAATGGTGTCCGAACGCAAACCTCTCCCCCCTTTCAAGAGCGACAGAGACAGTCAGAGAAGGAATCCCACGATGGATACTACGACCAACATCAAATGAACTGAAGCCTGAATCATACATCTACGGTAGATCACTTTCTGGATTAAAAGCAACGTACTTGTCACTCTTCCAGAGTTTTTCGATGCGGAAGATGTCCAGCTTGTCTCTGTTGACGTGCGACAGGAGGCGGTAGGACTGGCGGACTGGCTGTCCCTCTGGCGTGCGTCTGCTGTCCCTCATCAGGTACACACAGTCACCTGCACAGGGTCACATGCGGGCGTTAGAAAAAGGAGATTTCTTCAAGATGGACACAACACCACAGACGATTAAACATAGATCATGCATGCAAAGGCTGTGCCACGCATGGAGGAACACGCCATGGAATACTTGATATGTGGCCAGTTTGTGTTTACTTAAGGGCACTTGACGGGTGAGGCTGTTTGCTGCCATGAAACCATAAAAGCATCATTAAGCCCCCTCATTTCTTCTGGAAGTGCTCGGGCCAAAGGTGGAGGTTGCCACGGTTACCTTGGTGTAGCAGCAGCTCATCTCTGAGCAGGCATATGTAGTAGATGGAGCCGGACTGGGCGTAGCTGGGCTGGGGAAGCATGGGAACTTCCTGTAGTGGGGCAGGAAACAGGAAGTTGAAAGATGAGGACTGGTGTTTGATAACACTACATGGATATCATCATGAAACCTTTCGGTCACAATTTAGATTTTTATTCGATGCAATGGTGTAATAACTGCAATTTAATAAAAGGGTTGTGTAATAAGGAGGGAGGGGGGGGGCACACTCACCCTGTCCACGGTTCGAGGCTCACACTGCTCACACAGGTAGTGATCCACCTCCGTCTCCAGGCGCATGCAGTCAAAATGCTGCCACACCTGAAACACACACACACACACACATTTCATGAGGATGAAACTACCAGTGAGTTGACCTCACATCCCTGCGGTGGGGTCCCCAGCCCTGGCCACTCACCAGGCACTTCTCACACTGGATCATCAGGCCCTCCTCCTTGTACATGCCGCAGATGCAGCGGATGACGTCGTCGTCCTTGTCGTGGCCGCCCGGCCCGCCCCCTCCGTGGTGGTGGTGCCCGTGGTCGCGCTCCTGGGAGTCGGTGCTGTCGGCCTCGCTCGCCGTCTCGCCCACGATCTCGTCGATCTGGACGGCGGCCTCGTGGCGGGCGCTGTAGTAGGCCTTCCTCAGGCGGCACACGTCGCGCCCCACCGACGACTTGCGGCCGTAGTACTTCTGTAAAGAGGGAGCGGGAGACGTTGGTTACGGCGAGCTCCGGTCGGACACGGCGCGACAAAGAAACCTCCTCCGACACGCAGAACCAAGCCTGTGGAATCTCACGCGGTGCTGGGCTACAATCCGAGTCAAACTACTCCCCCGGGGTACTTGGCAAACCCCCGAGTGGTTTTAACAGAGAGGGTCAGAGTAGAAGAAAGAAAGAAGATCCACTTCAAACTTCAGCAACTGCACGCTTGAGTACTCTTCAGAGGATTTAAGTGGCACTGCTTTAAACAGCTACCCGACAAAACAAATGTAAATCAAGGAGGCCAGGGAGTGCTGTGGTGTGTGAGAGAGGGAGTGGAGGGTTTGAAGACTTCATCCCAAGGAGGAGAGAGAGAGAGAGACCGAGAGAGAGAGAGAGAGAGAGAGAGTGACGGGAGAGGGGAGGGAGGGAGACCCACCTCAGCGTTGCGGAACACTTTCAGCATGTCCGTGTCGAAGGCCTCCACGGTCTTGTAATGGCCTGTGAGGATCTGTTTCTCAATGGTGCTGAGGTCCAGTGGGTCGGACACCTTCTCGTAGTACTGAGAGTTCCTTTAGACACACACACACACACACACGCGCGTTAGAGACGATAGTAGAGGAGACTGTTCAAACATTTCTCTTTAAGAAGGCTTATCCTTCACAGCACTTACATATGTGTGCACTTTGAAATTGCTTTTATTGGATCTCTTTACTGCTGTTCAAATCTTGTGTGATAGCTTTATAAAATAAACATGTCACACTTTCAGATTCCCCAAACAATGAAGAGTGAAAAATGACTACATGATGTATTCTTAGAAGACATGGATGAAAGCTTAAACTGTCCCATTTCAAGCACTGACCTATGTGAATAGGTGCACAGTATGTAGGAGTGTATTATGGGCGTGGTTGGGTTACCTCTTCCTTGAGGGTAAGTTGACCAGGGGAGCAGCAAGGGTCTGACCAGCAGAATCTGAAGCAAGGAGGAGAAGAGGAAAAACAAGGTCAATTCTGAACACCATCACAAGCAGTCCATAGAAACCCTGCCGTCTACTCCACTGTGTGAAAGCATGGGCCAGACTTTGTGGTTGTCACAGGCCCTGTGAACCCACTCCTGTTCTAACTGTTTGGGTCTTAGTTTCATTACACAAGAGTTCAGAATGAACTTTTTTCTCATTCACTAAAACTAGTTGTAAAACCACTTTGCTGATACCTGGCTGATGACTGTGTTCGCCAGCGTATGTGTGTTTGTATAATGTTTGAGTAGTGTACATACAGTATATCATCTACAAGAGCTGGCTCGTGTGTGAGAGTGTGTGTGTGTGTGTACACAGACCTTTGTAGCTGGTGATCATGTCACAGATCTCCTTGAAGATGTGCGCGAGGCGAGCGGTGCGCGTGACCTCCGTGTTCTCCTCGGCGGCCGCCAGCCTCCGCGTGCGGACCGACCGTGACGTCTGCAGCGCCGAGAACTGCGTCAGGAACACGTCTGGAACAGGGGGGTGGGACACACGCTCTCCAAATCACGCTCACGCATCGGTATCGCAGGCAAAACTCTACTTCAAATTGTTAGCATCAACAAAGTCTCCCTCCCTCCCCCCTCCCTCTCTCCCTCCTCTCCCTCCTCCCTCCCCCTGCACGCCCACACACCTGACTTGATGTTGCCGTCGTCGCGGATGACTCCGCCCCAGCGCGTGTAGATGGACAGGCTGCTCTCTCGCTCTCGCTCTCCTTCCCTCTTCAGCAGCTCCTGCTTCTCTCTCATCTTCTCCCAGTTCCTCAGCAGGAACACGCGGTGCTTCAGAACAAAGTTCCTGCGAGAGAGAGACACGGCACAGTCTCACCGTTGCCCCGTGGGTATGGGTGTGTGTTGGGGGGCGAGTTGACCCAGATTGTGTTTGACAATCTGTGTGGGAGGTGTGTGTGTGTGTGTGTCTATATTTCACCTTTCTCTGTTCGACATTGGTTTCATGAGTAGGTGAGGGTAGAACTTGCTGCTGTCACTTGACTCCTCCTCCTGGACAGAGAGAGAGAGAGAGAGGAAAAGGAGAGAGAAAGGAAAGAGAGGGAGAGAGAGAGATAGAGAGAGGAAAAGGAGAGAGAGGGAGTTAGAGGTGGATGAAAGCTGATCCTCTTGTCGTCTGTCACACAGTCTCCTCTTAGTGTTTAAGTCCTTTGTGTCACTTTTTTCCCCTCTCTTTTAGAAACCGTGCGGCCCACAATGAGCTCCTCAGAGACATTAAACACTCATGCCCTATATACATACAGAACCTGAGATTCTACTAGAGCTGAGCAGAAGAGCTCTTTGTTTAATGAGACAGCCGCTTACTGAACTGCAAACTCTGGTGGATAACATTTGATAGCCTCAACACTGGAAAAAACTAACTGCAGTCTGAAATAAATGTCTGGCTCCATCAAGTCTTGTACATGGTGCATGTGGGACACATTTTCACTCTCCCTCTTTACTCACTCGCTTCTTGAGCTGGTGCTTGGATTTGCGTTTCTCCTTGAGTCGACCCAGCCGCCTGGCTCCGCCCGCTTTGCCAGGCAGGCCGTTGATTCGCTGGCTCTTCCCTCCAATGATGCCCCGGCAGCCCTCGGAGCCACACTGACACACTTGCTGTAGTGAGAGAAACGAGATGGGGGGGGAAGGAAGGAAGAATGAAATTGTGTACAATATAAATAAAAAAAATATCTCAAAGTTGGGCGCAGAAGTCAACATGTCACTGTCAGGGCGTGTGTCACCTGCTCCTCTGTGTTGAAGGAGTGGAAGTTGTAGTCGTAGGTGAGCTCCGTCCCGCTGTTCATGTCCTTCAGGGCGAACAGTCCGATCCTGTACACTCCGTTCACCGACCTGGGGAGGGGGACGAGCACAAGGTGAGACCTGAGACGGGACACGCAGCTCACGTGCTGAGGAACACTCAGCCATGCCATGTGGGTTCTTTGGCACACCGCAATGCTGCACATGCCCCCTTTTGACAAGTTTTCTAATTTATTCTCTGTGTGAGGATGGGAAAAAAGCCAGTTCAGCACATTGTCTCGGGGCACTACAGCTGTGTCCGAGGTCCTGCTACACATAATCGCTCTTTCGCTGACAAGATGGATTGGCTTGCAGGTCCACCACACTTTTCTGCTCAAAATCTTTCCTCTCTTCCCATCCCTGTAATCTTATTTGGGGGCCAGCCCCCGCTGCACTCCGCCCCAACGGAGCGTTGGTGAGGCCGTCGTCCTAGATTAACAACCTCGCTGTACGGGACGGGACGGGGGGGTGGCAGGTGTGGTGACTCTTGGGTCTCAGTGATTGTTAATTGTCTGAGTTCAGGCCCACAGGGGTTACATGGTGTGTGTGCGTCTCTCTGCTTGGGTATTATTGTTCTAAGTAAAACGGCAGGCAGGATCTTGGACTGATGACGGCTGCTGATTGTGGCTTCGGGGCAACCAGGGGCTGAAATGCTTCGCAGATCACTCGATTGGTTTATTTCAGTAGAATGGTTTAAAAGCACTTAGCCTCCCGCAGAGACAAGCCAGGGTGATCTCATCAGGCTATCGTGACTAACCCAGACGAATGACTGCCAGGGGCTTAAGGGGACAGATTTACTAGGAACACTAAAGCGTTAGAAAAGCGAGTCTGTGTCTGGACGACTCGGGCCTGAGACGTGTCACACGGGCCTGCCCACTCACCACTTCTGCATCTCGCAGTTGGGCTCGCAGCTGTGGTTGATGAAGCGGGCCTCGTTGCCCATGCGGTAGCTGTCGATCACCATGCCGCTGTCCAGGTTCAGGCAGTACTGGCCGCTGTGGGCGAAGTACTGCTCCATCATACGGCTCCTGTGAGGGGAGGGGGATGCAAATTAAGACACAACTCCTAGACATCGATACCAATATCCATAAAGCCTTTCGGACCGGACCAATGCTGCCTTTACCGGAACTCATGCTCGCTGACCACCTCTCCCAGGTACTCGATGATGAACTGTCCCGAGCGCAGGGGCTCCTTGGTGCGGATGCCCCAGCCCTTGCCCTCGGCGCGGAAGCGCTCCAGGCACTGCACCCACTCGTGCCTCTGGATGTGCTGGTTGTCACACTGGTCCATGCAGGGACAGGTGCTGGGGGAGCACTCCGCAAAACTCATCCTAATGGGGTTGGAGGGACGGGTATATGTGATGTGGACAAACATCGTCACTCAATATCGCTCGACCAAAGAGTAATGGTTTGTGAATAGCCTCAAGAGAAAGGATATTCAAATGACCACAATCCTAACTCTAATGGAAAACTAGTTTCTCAGCACACAGGCTAACACACTGTTACATGGCAGCTAGCTTCCAACATCCTAGGAGCTTGAGCATGACTAAAACATCCGTTTGTACTCAACGGATCATGACTCGGCTTGATTAGACATGGCTAGGCTTACTGGGGTAGGCTAGGCTAGGCTAGGCTAACTGGGGTCCACACTGGGGTCCACACCTGTTCAGGCACTCGTCAAGGCAGCCTTTCTCCACGTGCTCCTCGGGGGCCCTGCAGTTACAGGTGGTGGTCTCGTACCCAGAGAGAGGCTTCACGTCCACGTACACGTCTGAATCACACGGGGTTCAACGAGGTCAGAACGCACGCGGGCGGGAGATCAGACCGGACGAACACCATGCGGGTGCTACGTTATGTCTACATGAGGTTGCCTGAACGGGGAAAGTACTCACTTGATCTGATCTTTTTATAAAGGGGCACATCAGGCCTCTTGTACAGCTGCAACACAAAACAAACAAGAGCTTAGTAACCACATTACACAACAAGCGCTTAGTAACCACATAACACACAACAAGTGTCTGAAATGGAGACTGATCTTTTTATAAGCCTGGGGGCTATCGAGCTACACTCCCTCTGGCTTGAAAGGGGGACGAGCACTCAGCGAGACGGATCACCTGGTCGTGTTTCCACAGCCACAAGATGTCGTAAGGCAACTGGAAATCGATGCGCTTCTGTCGCAAGTACTTCCCTGGAGACGGAGAGGGAGAAAGGGTTAATATAGGAGGAGGAGGGAGTGGCTCCGTTCTGGAAATAGCCGCGAGGTTGTGTGGCGTGTGGCGAGTGTTCAGCTCGACTGTGGCGGGCCTCGGAGGAAGTGGCAAGACTCAC
The DNA here is from genome assembly GCA_903064625.1 of Mallotus villosus. Classification (NCBI taxonomy): domain Eukaryota; kingdom Metazoa; phylum Chordata; class Actinopteri; order Osmeriformes; family Salangidae; genus Mallotus; species Mallotus villosus. The sequence goes on from CAEFZP010000381.1 coordinate 313,475, forward strand.
CGACATGGATGGGGGCGGGAAAAAGGCCATACTCGTGTTCCCCAGGTACATACTCAAGCTTCTCCTTCTTGAGCTGCAGAAGCTGGCTACGTGGACTGAGATTCCCCCAGAGGACAACGGAAAGATGCACCAATGAATTGGATGACATGGATGTGTGGATGTGTAATATCAATGAATGTGTGACAAGACTCTTTTTTTTTGTTCTTGATGTGTGTGCAGGTTTAAAGGTCATCGGATCCTCACTCTGCAGTCTTGTACACGTCAGAGTAGAGTCCCGCCTTCTGGAACTTCTTCTTTGGAGGCCTGGCTGCTCTCTTCTCCCGTTGGGTTGTTATAGGAATGGGCGGAGCTTGCTCTGTGGGGGCGGGTTCTTGGTGTTCAGGGGAGGCAGGCCCATCCGGCTTCCCCTCCAGGGCACTGAAACAGAAAGATGACTCTGGTTAATGTGATGACGGGGGTTGATGAATACTTCTCTATAAACGTCTGGTATGTTCTAATATTAGCGATGCCGATGGAGGTTAGCGTTTGCAGGAATCCAAAACGTCAGTGCCTACGTGATGTGAAGGCCACCACACATGAATCTGTGGCCTGCATTAAGTTAGTGTGCTGTGGTTTTTACCTGCGAAAGCAGTGCATCTCATCTTGGGTGAGCCAGACTCTTCCTGCTTCTCCTCCTCCTCCTCCTCCTCCTCCCCCAGCTCTGGACCTCATGCCAAGACCACCGAGGTTCTCCTCTCTCTCCGTCGTTCCTTCCTCCCCTTCATCGCCCCTCTCCTTCCTCCTCCTCCTCCTCCTCTTCGTCCCCCTCCCTATCCCAGTGCTTCCTCTTCTGGCCCCTCCTACGCTGGCCCTGGACCACCGACTCGATGGCGTCCGTCACCGTGTCCCCTTCCCAGGTGCGGCCCCCTGAGCCCCCTCTCTCCCGGTGTCTGGGCGGGGCCGCCTCGGCAGGGGGCGGGGGCGAGGGGGGCGGGGAAGGCAGCGGGTGTTTCCTGGGGCGTCCGGGCCCCCTCTTCTTCACCACGTTGTTGCCGGTGCGTGCCTGCCTCTGGAGCTTCTTGGCCCGCAGGATCTTGTTGACGTGGTGCAGGCTGTGCTTGGGGGGGCCGGCCCGGTGGGAGTGATGCTGGGGGGAGGGGTTGAGGCAGCAGTCTGGGGCGGGGGAGGTGTGGCCGCAGTGGGAGGCGTGGGAGTGAAAGAGAGGCGGGTGGTGCTGGTGGTGAAGGTGCTGGCGGTGGAGGAGGGAGCCCTCAAGACTCTCGGGGGCCGAGTGGGCCCCTCGTGTCTGGACACCTGACCCAGAACCTACACAGAGAGACGCAGAGAGAGAGAGAGAGAGAGGTGGAGACGGAAAGAGAAGGAAAATGCAATTCATTTAAGTGTAGTTCTGGTTGGATAATTTATTGCCATAGCACTGACGCACTGTGTGCCCATTAAGATTCAACATTCGTCTTTTGACTTCACAATGCACCCCACTGAAGTCTCCTGATCTTCTCCGTAAACATTACATAAGACAGTAAGATACTTGTCCAGTCCTCTCACAGTAAACACTCCTAATAGGATGACGAGGCGTGGAGTTACAAGCTCCGTCTCCCAGACGCCTCTTTCCCTCTCAGGCTGACGGTGCTGTGCGTGTTTTCCCACCCTCTGCCTCTCCTCGCTACCTCGAGGTCGCAGTTACGCTGACCCCTGGACGACTCTGCGTCCTGAGCTGTAATCCAGGATTACCCTGGCTGGGGTTGGACACCTCACCACGCTACTTTGCCAGGGGACCTCTACTAAACGTGCTTTTGCACTCTCACACACACACTGAGCAAAGACGCACCTGATCACCGGAACCACACACACACACACACACACTCCCATCCATCTCTGTCAGTCTGCTTGTTGAGGAAGCTGGATCTTTACTATGTGCTCACTCTTACCTGTTCAGCAGTATTTGCTGAAAGCAGGTGCAGTGTGCACAGGGATAATATGAAGCCTTTAAACTTGGGGTTGTAGGAGGAGTGGCCGGGGGGCTTAGGATACTGATGTCTGTCTGCAGAGACGGGCCTGGGGGGCCTAATACACCACCCAGCAGCACACGCACAAACACAATCATTTCCATGGAAATGGAAGAATCTAAACTGGACATTCCAAAAAAACACACCGAAAGTAGGCCAGTTGAAGTAATTAGGGGGGAGGGGAGGAGGGGTGGGGGGATACTGCTGCCAAGCTTTTAATCGCTAGTTAGGGCTATCTAATGTCAGGGCAACACTATGCCTACTCTACAGACGATGGCATTGTGTGTCTGTGTAAAAAGACAGGCCAACACAGAGGTATAGAGCTCACAGATTCAGCAGGGGTACGGTTCCCTGTCTACCATATGGTGCTGGACGGAGGGGGGGGGGAGGGGGTCACTGCATGAATATCTCACCCTGGAATCGATGCCACAACTAACTGCATGGGTACTGTGCCAGTATGGCCTAGATGCCAAGCATTGAAGCTAAGCGGCCATCATCCAATCACATTCAAACCACTGAATTCCAGAAGCAATAGAAGCAGTACTATTTTGGGATATTTCTTTTGTGCACGATTTAGTCACCTTTTGACAACGTCAAATTCAATTTAGGTTGATTTCCATCCCGCACAAAGAATTTTAATGTGGGTAGAAATCAACTTTCACAGCTATAAATAGGTGCTGGGGTTTATAGTTTTCCTAGAAATCCAATGCATTGAGCCTCCCGAAACAAATCAACTACATTTCTCCAACTACAGACATGCCAAAGCATACACACACCCCTACCGTTCCCTCTTTAAAGGAATAGTTCACTCGTAAATACACATGGTCGACGCAGCGGTGACTCACCCGTCTCCCTCCTCTCCGCGGACGTCGAGCGCTCCTTCATCAGTGTCCTCTCCATGCGAGAGAAGCTGGCGCTCTCAGGGGCCCCTCCTTTCCGGCCCCGTCCGCCCCTCATGGAGGTACGTGTCAGGGCAGAGGCAAACAGGTTGGTGTGGTGCGGGGCCTCCTGGGAACCGGGGTCCTCCGGCTCCTCCGTGGGCGTGAGAGTTTCATCATCCTCACTGTCCGAGCAGCCGGCAGGGTCGTCGGCCTGGCCGTCGGCAAACACGCCCTGGCCCACCGCCGGGTTCCGGGACAGCTTGGCGTAGTCGGCCTCGGAACCGGTCCCCATCCTGAACCAGGACTCGACAGGGTGGTGACCCCTGGACCCACTACCCAGCGCTAGTCTGGAGGGGCCCAAGCAGGACAGCGTGTTCTCTTTCCTCTTGTACCTGTCCGCGGAAGACGAAGAGGACGAGGAGGGCGAGTTGGCCGAAGGGGTGGCGGCCTGTTTGTTGGCGCCAGCGGTGGGGGTGGTGTCTCGTCCGAACCTACAGCGTTGCAAGGACTCAGCCATCCCTCCGCTACTGCTGCCTACGCGCTCCACTCGTGCCGGCCCTCCGCCTTCCGGCATCCCTGCCGCACCTCCCCGGCTTCCGGCTCCTCCTGCCGCCGCCCCGCCCTCCTCACCATCCTCCTCGGCGCAGCGCTCGCGGTGCTTGTGTCGGTGTTTGTGTTTGTGGTGCCAGCTGAAGGAGAGCTCAGACGACATGGCCGGGTAAAGCACGGGAGAACGGCCCCCTCCCAGGTACTTGTGTTTCTTCTTGTGGAACTTGGAGGGGTTGAGGAGGAGGTGCGACGGGGTGGTGGTGGTGCATGTAGGAGGCGGGAGGGGGCTGGGGAAAAGACGAAGAGTGGTGCGAGTGGTGTGACGGGGCTGAGTGGGGGGCCTGGTGGTGGGGATGGGGGTAGAGGGCACTGGCTGGGGGGTAGCCCCGGTAGTAGCCCAGCCCCAGAGGCCCAGAAGAGTAGGGGACGCTGTAGGAGGGGTGGTAGAAGCCCCCGCTAGACAGAGGGAAGCCCAGTCCAGGGACGAAGGGCATGTCAGACATGGACTCCCTCAGCTTGGGGGGCCGTCCGCGTTTCTTCTTCAGGTCCGGCTTACGGACATAGTGCAGAGAATCGCAGGGGTAGGCAGGGTGGGGGGAGTAGTATCCGCTGAAGTTGATCCTAAAGATGGTGGGCAGGAGGTCTCTGTGCAGGTAGTGATGCGGAGGGGGGCCACCTGCACCTCCGATGCCACCGCCGGGCCGGCCAGCCACCCCTGGTACCCTCCCTGCTGCCCCCGCCATACCCAGCCCGCTGCCCAGCCTGAGCGCCGGTGTGCGGTGCGCTATCCTGATCTCGCTTAGCCTCACAACGATCTCATCCAGCTCCGCCAAGAAGTCCGGGTCCTGGCGCCGAGACCGCAGCTGCAGGTACTTCTTCTTCCGTTTGCGCTTCTGCCTCTTAGCTTGTCGTATCCCGGGCAACCGTGGCTGCGGCGCTTGCATTTGTGCTTGTGTTTCTCCTTGTGGCCCACCAGAGAGGAGGCCGGGGTGGCCGGGTGGGGTCTCCTTGGGTCGGGAGACGACCTCGCACCCAGCGGAGACGGCGTAGGGGAGGGGTGCTCCAGCAGCACGGAAGACGAGTGCCGCCGTCTGCCCCGGGAGTTGATCCCCAGTCCTGCTCCCATGGCGGATCCCATGACCCCGGGCATCAGTACCCCGCTGCCCGGTGGTATACCCACCACGCCCGCAAGCCCACCGGGTCCTCCGGCCTTCTCTCCTCGGTCCGACGTGCTGTTGTTGTCGGTTCCTATGCCGCTGTCACTGGGCACCGTCTCCTCGCTGTGGGACTCGCTGACTGGCGAGGGCGTGGCCTCCTTCAGCTCGCTGAGAGGGGCAGGGGAGGTGGGGTGCAGGGGCCTCGGAGGGGAGAGCTTGCGGTAGTGGTAGTGCTGCCTGTAATGGTGGTGGTGGTGGTGATAGCCACGGCATGACTTTTTCTGGTTGGCCATCGCCAAGGAAGAGGTGCTACCCAGGGGGCCGAGAGTGCGAGGGTTAGGGGCGGAGAAAGTGGGAGGTGGGAAGGGGAAGGAGTGATGGCCATGGTGGGAGAGACCATAGTGAGGGTGTGTCAGGAAGTGCACAGATCCCGGATCGACGAAGCTGGCGTCACTGACGGGACTGTGACCCCCACTGGACTGGGATAGCGAGGGGGAGGGGAACACCTCGGAGGCGGAGAGCTGGTGGGACTGGGACTGGTGGTGATGGTGGTGGTGGAGAGGGGAGGTGGTGTTGGGAGACAGAAAAGGTTCGGGGGGAGGCGTCTGATTGGCGGATGAGGAGTTTGACGCTGCTTTGGGCTTGCGGCCCCTCCTCTTCCCCATGTAGATTGTCCCCTTCTTGCTCACATTGATCTGGGGTCCAAGTTTCCCTCCGAAGGACGCAGCCAGAGAAGACAGGGACTGGGTGGCTGCCGCCACTGACCCCACCACCCCGCTGCATGCCCCTCGGGCCGGGTCCTGTTCTGGTCCTGGTCCCGGGCCGAGCAGGATCTGACTCAGGATCCGTTTGCGTTTCACACTCTTCATCTTGTTGATCTTGCCTATGATGGTCTTCATGATCAGCTGCCCATTTCCCTTATTCCGGAACCGTTCTCCTGCCTCGGGAGCCAGGGTTGGGGGCTGACCCTCCTGTGGCAACGTAGGGGGTAGGCGTTTTGGACGCCCCCTCTTCCTGGGCATGGGTTTGGGAGGGTTTAAGTCCACCTCAGGGTGAAGCACAGGGGGGTCCTGCTCCTCTTTAGACTTTAGTAACGAGGAGAATACTTTGGAAGGGACCAGCTTGTTGGGGGGACGCCCACGGAGGGGGGCATCAAGCCTGGGCATCTTAGACTTAGGCCTCCCCCTCTTCCTGGGTGGGAAGTGCTGAGATACGGCAGGGTGTACTTTATTTGGGTTTGGGGGCCGTCCTACGGGCCTGCGTATGGGCGGGGGTGTATCCAGGCTGGAGGATAAAGGCATGGTGGTTTTGCACTGGTCTGAAGGGCTGCCCGGGCCCATCCTCGGATTCGCCCTGTTGACTACTCGTGTCCAACGGGGTTTCCTACCCCTGCGCTTCTTCAGGGGTTTGCTGTCCTGCTCTAGAGGGGAGTCTGGAGACGAGTCAGGTGACTCGTCCCTGAGGGGAAGTGGAGAACTGTCCCCAGCGGTCTCTGGTGGTGAGGAAGTGCGTCTTACTGACACAGGGGAACTGGAGGTCCCACTGGGCCGTCTCTCTCTGTCCCTGTTCTGGTCCCTGTCACGGTCCCTGTCCCTGTCCCCGTTAGGACTACGCTTACTAGGGCTTGAGCTCTTCCCCCTTTCCACTCTGAGGAGGGACTGACTCGCCCCCTTCTCCTTCACCTCCAGCTTCCCTGATCCTGATAGAGAAGGGTTTTTGGTTAAGTCTCTAGGGCTGTCTTTGTCCCTGTCCTGCTCCCTCTCCCTCTCCCCCCTCTCTTCAGCTTTGGAGGGGTTCTCTCTGGCCTGGTGTGTTTGGGAGGCAGGGGAGCCCTGGTGACCGGATCCCATCCTCTGCTCTGGGGCTGACGAGGACATGCGAGAGGGTGAGGACGTGCTGTGTGGTGGGCAGTGACCGAGACGGGCCTGTGGCAGCGATGGCTTGGTGCCACCATTGTTGCTGCTGTCATTGTTCTCCTTTGAAGTGGTTGCTAGGCGGCTGTTGCCATAGGTGAGCGCAGGGCTGCTGCTGCGACTGCTGTTACTGGAGTTGTAGTTGTTTGGAGTGTTAACGTTGGTATTGTTGTTGTTGCCGGACTTACCAATCCCTTCTGTCTCCTCCTTCCTGGGTGGGGTGGAGAGCTTTTCAGGAACACTGTCTTTGTTCCTTGAGCCGTACGGCCGGCCAGGAGGACGTGACACGGGAGGTGGTGGAGCAAGGTGGAGCGCTCTGGAGTAAGTGGCTCTGTTGGCCAGAGCTCGGTCTCTCTGCTTGGGTGTGGGTGCCATGAAGCCTGAGTTGCTGTGCGCCGCAGAGGGGGCCATCTTAGGGGGCTTGATGGGCTTGGCGGACTTGGTGGGCGGGCAAGTGGCTATGAGCTGGGCTAGTTTCTCAGTGACGGTGGGCGTGCCCCAGGTCGGACACGTCGCCCTCTCTTTCTCCCTCTGACTCTCGCCGCTGAAGGTGTACTGTTGGGGTTTGGGCACGCCCTCGAAAGTGGCCTCCTGCGGCGTGGGGGTGGGAGGGGAGGAGGACGTCTGAGCGTGGGGTTGAGGACTGGGCGTTTTCTTGCCGGAGGGGTGTGTTTTACTGTCCGCTGAGGGGCGGTGAAGATTGAGGGGTCTCTCCAATGACGCCGCTGTTTTCGTGTCAGACTTTTGCGTATCCGACTTGCCAGCCATCTTTGGAAGACCCTGGAACGAGACAACAAAAGACAGGTGATTACATTTGATCCATGGAGGCCATTGTAGAACTAATAAGGCACTTCCAGAGTCTCAGACAAGGATTTATTTAATAATTGAAAATGTACTGAAGTCACCACGTGTACAGACAATGTCTGAAAATGTGGTTTCCAATGCTAAAAATATCAACCACGTTGAAGCTATCGGATCTGGTCTATTCAAGCCGCAAACGATCCATCAATCAGATGGACTAAGACTTCAAAGCAATCCGGTAAAGTCTTGTTTATCTCTGTAAATCGCAGTTCATTGACAAGATTTTCTGTTCACTAGCACTGCAACTTCTCAGACCTGCCCAGAGGGGAGGTTCCCCTTAGCTCAATACCACTTACAAGGGTCAAACCAGGGACAGAGAGGGAGAGATGGAGAGAGGGATGAAGTAGCGGAGGAAGAAGAGGACAAGAAGAGAGGTGGATGGGGAGGAGGAAGAGCGCGTAACGCTCTGAAAGGAGACTGTAGGTAGGAGGCGAAGAGGGGGATGGCGTCACAAGGGCACGGAGAGAGGACGACAGAAGAGGACACACATAATTGTAGATGAAGATGGAGAGACAGAGAGGGGAACAGGAGAAGAGGGGAGGGTCAGAGATGGTCATCATGGACCGCGAGACAGCTCAGGAAAAAACACAAAATGCACAAAAAGCGATAAAGCTAGTTGAACAAAATCACAAGACTAATAAGATCATTTAAAAAAAACAAAACAATTGAACGTGTTTGAGGTCATTCATCAAACCAAGTTGTGGGAAGGAATTCACTTATGTGCTGGATTCAGTTACTGCTTACAATGTTTGACTTTTTTTGGCATAGGACAGAACCAGATGCCTCTTGTGCAATTCCTAATAGTCTCTTCAGTTTGGCTTCAGTTTGACAGGGATATGAGTTTTGAATTAAGACTTTCACACATGCTGTGCCGCTTACCCTTTTAGCTGAAGCGCTCCCATTCACTGGGGAGGGTGACATAGTGCTGGGAGGTGTCGGGGCAGGTGGTGGAGGTGTAGGGGCTGCAGGAGTGGCAGCGAGGGAAGAGGATGGCGGGGCGGGTCTGCTCATGCAGGGACTCTGCTCCCTGTCCCTTCCATGGGGGGGGGCTCGGAGTTTGGTGGCTCCCGTCTCCGGTCCCTCCTCCACGGGCCCCGCCTCCGCGGCCGCCCCCTCGCCCGCTGTGCCTGACGGTGGCTCTGAAGGCCGGACGACACACGTAGTTCTCCAAGATCTTGGGCGGCTTCTTCATGCGCTTGGCCTGCAGGCCGATCTTAAGCTTGACGTTGCCCTCGGAGAAGCTGGTCTCCTTGACGGAGAACTGGGGAGACTGCTGCTGCTGCTGGTCCGTCGAGGCTCCTCCTCCAGCCCCACACTCAGTCTGGGAGCCCTCTCTCTCCTTCTCCCTCTTCTTTTTCTCCTCTTCATCGTCTTTCTTTCCACCCCCTCCTTCCTTCTCTCGCTCCCCCTGGAGGGGCTGTGTTGGGGAGGGGGGGTGGAGTCGCAGGTCCCCCCTGAATCCTCTGATCCATCAGAGATTGAGGGGGTGAGGGGTGACTAGGGAGGGATGTTTTGGATACCAGGTACAGTTTTTAGGGGAAAGCAGTGTCCCAGAAGGAGATGGGATAGGGGCAAAGGGGAAAAGGGGAGGGGGGGATAACGGTGAAAGGGAAAAGTAATCCTTGTTTGATGGTGGTGTTCTTTCCTTCCTGTCGATCCAGCCCTCTCTCTCCTTCCTTCAACTGGGGAGAAAAAAGATTGGTGCAGGGAAAGAGAGGGGAAGAGATAAAAACATTTTAAAATGTAGTCAACCGTCACCAGAACAGGAAACCGTAACCATCAACAAGCCTTTTCAACTACTTTCACCGCAGAGTAGGACAAGCCTTTCATATTGTTCCATAGCCTAGCTAATGATGGCTGAGGAGACACAGAGGTGAAACATTTTTTTTATCATCTGTTTGCTTAGAAACCGTCCTTCAACATAGGTGACTTTTTACGACGGAGACATCCGTCCTCACAGGCTCTAACAATCTGTGACCTATTTACACAGCTGGCTGTCTACCTGGGGACAGGATGGAGTTGTAGTCATGAGTCTCAAGTACCCAATTAGACCAACTCACCTAAGAACTACAACCCCCAACCGTCCGGGGTCTCAGAGCTCAACACCCAACCCCGTACCTCAGCAGGTGCTTTAAGATAAACTGCCAAATAAACAAAGACTTCTTCATTAGTAAAAGTGAAAACGCAGCACGTTTAGTGCGGCAGAAGTTCCTCATTGTGTTCTAGGACCGAATGAAAGAGAATGGTTCGCTCCCTTCAGCCAATAAGAGTGATTTAATGCGGGTTTGCCCCAAGCAGGTGCTTTCGCAGGGTGAAGTCATTTGGAGGCGATTCAGAACTGTGACCTCAGCACATTGGGTCCTCTGGGAGACAGAGGATCCGGCAGCCTTCCCCGGCCCACCGCAGCAGCCAATCAGCGGCCGTGAGAGCAAGCATGCGGACAGCCTCTAAAGCACTAAAGGACTCACTTAGTCGAGAGCGTGCCTCAGAGAAAGTCATCTAAGTCCTCATAAATAAATAGCAGTCCGAGTGTCAGATCTACTAGTCTACAGAAGGTCACAATGCTATTTACTAAGGATTATTGTTTCACAAGAATGGCAGCAGAAAGCGTTTTCTGGGGAATCTCTGTAGTTTGTTTTCTGAGGTCCAGGATTTGGAGTCTGGCATGTGTTTTACCCACACCCAAATCTCAGTGTTTACTTCAATTATTCACTCCATTTCGTCTCAGACTCTACCAGACTTCCCACCCCCCCCAGTTACACATACCTCACTCAGATCACACCTCCCTCTTTTCTTCAACCTTCCAATCACTCTCCCCTTTTCCCCTCACTACTTTTTTTCCCCCCCTCTATTATTTCCCTCTTCTTATTCACCCACTTGGGAGGCAACTATGAACTAACAACTAAAGCAAAGTTGCCGTCTTTCTACTAATGGAAACCACATTTCATCCCCACCTTCCCTCTATTTTCTCTCCTCCCTCAATGTCCTTCTCTCACTTGGTGACAATCACTCTTTTGTGTCATACTTGTGGCTTCAAGTGTTACTACATGAATAATAATTTTTGTGCTTCATCTAATTGGACAGCAACTCATGCCAAAAATATGCTTCTGTGTTAGCAAGCTCTAGATGTAAATGGCTATTGATGTGATGCTGGAGTCGAGCCAGACAGGGAGTCAAAACATTTCCCTTTCAGTACAGTTCCATCTTCAAAACATTAATGACTCCTTCATCTGGTATGCGAATGTCCTGACATTTTTCTCTTTTAAGTTATATAACCACACAACATCCCAGAAGACTTCCTAAAGTTTGTGACCAACCTTTCTCTAGTAAGGATAAGTGTGCCTGATAAAGGTACAGACAGTTAATCTTGACAGATTCGCAGATAAGTAACACAGAAGTATAATTAACGCATAATCGTAATATAATAGCTATTCAGATTCTCTGGGACATCCTTACAGAATGACATCAAGGGATATAATATGGTGAAACGGTAACATAGTAAACAACTTCATGTGCCCCCTCCCCTTTCTCCCCGACCCCTACCCTCCTTTCCCCCCCTCACTTTGCACACGTTGTTCATAACTGCCGATTTCCCTTCGGCCAGTGGAGTGGTAGGCTACTGAAACCATACAGCATGCACAAAATACCTAAAGCCGTCCGCAAGCAGGCTCATCAATTGGTTGAACATCTTGTCTACCGCAAAGGAAACATAGCCTCACTCAATGTTATTGTCTGTGGCCAGTCACAAGAAATCAGTAGATACCTTATACTTCTAGTAATGCATTGATCTTTACTCAGATTCAAAATATTTTATGAGGAGAACGACTCAGCCCTAAGGAGCCCCGAAAACGCCAGACGTCATCATGGGAGGTAGCGCGTGCCCCCCACGCCTATCATCCCGTTGGGTACACTTGTCAGTACTGTACTGGACCTACTGTACGTGTAGTGAACCATGCAGGATGTTCCATTCATCTTCAGTCATCGTGCTGACTAAAATATGCACAATTCTTTTATTTTTTAAGTATATAGGTGCCTCACACAGGCGCAATCGTGAAGTAGCAAGCCAGTTGTCTATTGTAATCTACATCTTGCTACATGCACCTTATCTGTTCCAAACGCAATACAAATCCATCACTACAGAACTAGACAGGTCTCTCGTTAATTGTTGAGGCTTTGAGACATTGCATCGACAATTGCTGTTATCTATAGAGCTATCAAAAGCCTTCCCTTCCGTTGACAAAGTGAAACTGAAGACATCAGCATGCAATGTATCAAGAATCAAACACGTTAACTAAAAAAATCACCTAGTGTAAAAGAGCAATGCTCTAATAATGGGTGCGGGGTAGATCAACCACCAAGATACATATTGCAAGATGAATCACATTTGCACGCAGCTGTAGACTGTTAATCTAGAATTTAAAACAAATGTTTTCACATTATTCATCCACTCACCTTTATCTGAGTCCAAAGACGGCGTTCACATTATTTGGCTCGAAATCCTCCCTTGGTGCGTATCAACATGGTGGCCACAGTATTTATGTTCCAACTGCTGATTTACCAAAACGCAGAGATGAGAGAAATGTAAAATACCATTCCGATTTGGCAACAGAAAAAGCACACACTTATATAAAAAGGTAACCAATATTAGAACTGCTTAAAATGTACGCAAACATCATTCATTGGAAGAATTAGCGTATCGTGCTAATAACATGCTTGTTATCAAGGTAAGCTATGACCCCAAACCCTTCGTCCTGTCAGAGACAGAGGATAAATGTTGATTACGGGGGAAATCTACAAAGCTTGTGAGCCAAAACCTGAAAGTTGTCCTGTCTGGCGTTATGGCAGTAAATTCCTTTGAAATATCTGGCAATAATACTAAGCAAGTCGCGCACCAAAAAAAAATAAAGATTATGAAGTCACTTGTGAAGGAACGACGTTTATTTTGAAACAAGCTAACGTTCAACCAATGGCAATAGCTATAGCCGAGCTGTGCAAGCTAGAGCTACATTGTATCAATGGCACTAGCTGGCTAGCGATCATGATTTAGGCAAGCTTGCTGAGGATAACTTAGCCAGCAAGCTAGCTAGATTTGTGGCAACGTGGCTGCAAAGTGTAGCTACACAACACATTCAGCTATGTTATATAAACTGGTAGACTCAATGTTTCTAGGAATATATATACATCATGAAGCAGTCGCATCACGGGGTGACTACAGAACCCATCCCGTCATATTCTAGTAGCTAACGACTCGTGCAAGCATTCTGCCAGAACTATGACGGCTAACGATGCAATATTGTTTTGCCCGCCCGCGAGTCAATTAATTCAGCCTATAATCGAGAGACTATATTGCAATATCTCAATAATCAATTGTACTACATCGAATACAAGAAGATATAGATAAAATAATAGATGCAGCGCTCTCTACGTTATAAAAAACACGAACTGTCAACAAAATGGCGGCTGCGTTGAATCAACAGAGACCCGAAATGGATCTCCCTATATTTCTTGTTCCCCGCCCTGTTCTTTTTTTCCTCACAGTAATTGGTATCCGTGATATCTCCAAGCACAATCGGACTCCGTTCCGAGACAATGTTAGCTGAGCCGAGACGTGTCGGAATGAGCCTCACTCATTAATCGGGCCTCCATGTCTGCTCAGCCCGTATCGTTCCTGTCAGTACAACACGGGCATTCTCAGTTTTAGAGGGAGGGAGGGGAGTGAAGGAGACGGGCAGAGGAGGGGGGAGGAGGACGAATTGAGGGGAAGGGAGGAGGTCAGATGTCGTACGCCACGACTGTCCACTTTCCCTCATAGCACGTATATAGTCTACCCAGATACCTACCCTGTTATTTATTTTCTTTCTACACGAGTGCTGAGAAAATGATAAACAGTATAGAGATTCGTCTCGAAAAATGTACTACTCATTCACGTCAAATGGTCTATATTTAATAGTCTGTAATGCATAATTAATGGCCAAACTTTGCATGGGGTAGGCCCTAACAGGTGTCTGTATTAGCCTTTAGTTTAGCCACAGTCAAATAAAAAAAATATTAGTGTTAGACCGAGAAAGGGGAATTGAAACTGAGTTTAATCATTGTCAGTATCCTTTCATCCAGTTGTTCCCTGCTCACTTCAGCTCTGCGGTATCAGGTGCCTGAGATACCTTCATATGACCAAAAACATGTCTCATTCAAGTCAAGGAAAAAGAGGAGGAGCACAGATTTATACTTTAATAGCAGATTCTAGTTAAGAGACAACATTAGGCCGGCCTGTATGAGATCAGAAGGGAAGCCAAAAAGTCTGCATCTGAGTTTATTTGTCCATATACTGACTATACTACTATCAGAATATTGTTGCTGTATGATTTACTGCAACCAAAAAAAAAGTACGGGTCCTGGATGTATTCAGGGAGTTGGTAAATAAACTGAACTCGGTTATTTTAATGGAAAGTCAGAAAAAAGGTGGAGGGAAGGTGTGTGGGAGAAAAAACGGAGAGGTAGAAGTTCACAACTAGTCTCTCAAATGGCTTGTCTCTCTTCCTGTGGTTCTGCTCTGATGGAGAGAGCTTCAGGGGGTTCTGACGTGGGCTTTGCGCTGTTGTCAACACCATCAAGACTTTTCCGACACACCGGACAGGTATCATGCTGTGGGTGAAATACACATCAACAGTGACGGACTTTTAATTAAGAGCACCTGCACATTTGATACACCACAACACTGTAATCAGCCTCTGCACCACTAAGTGATGACTCATTCACTTACCCCCTTGTGTAACTTAGTATTTAATAGAACACAGTGATTTTCAAGTGCCCACTAACCCCTAACTCTCAATGTCCTTCTTACCAGTTCCAGCCATGGCACAATACAGTCACTGTGAAAATAGTGGTGGCAGGGTAGTTGTCTGACAGACTCTTCCGCAAAGAACTCTTCCCTACACACCGGACACTCCAATCTGCAGTCTGAGAAGGAACCAGGAAGTTAGTGAGGGTAGTATGTGTTTGGGGCCTATGTCCAATCAACCTTGAGCGCAACACGTTTGGCTGATGCAATATTAGGATTGGTAGAGTTGGTGTCTATTGTGGATTCTGTAAGCGTTATAACACATATTCTTATTTATAACCATGTTCTTATAGTTGTTGTCTATATACATTTATTTTACTATAGGATTGGTTGTATTCATACAGTATGAAGTCTCTGTTGGGAACACACCTGTCTGTTCTCGAGAGATGCTGACTGTTGGAAGGGATGAGATCATCTCTTTCTCTGCAGGGGGGGGACCTGTGCTCTCAAACTGACCTAACAACTGGCGGAGCGGGCAGAAAGACAAAGAGATGGAAGGAGAGAGAGAGAGCATAAGGAAGAAAGGGGGGGGGGCAGACAGAAGAAATAGGACAAAAGAGAAAGACGGAAAGAGAGAAAGAGTTTATGAGACTCATTGTGTTGCCATGAGGCCTGGGCATTGTGAGTGGTGACATCACTAACCTCTGTGATAACAGCATCTAGACCCCCCTGACCCCAGGCATAGTCCCCTGGGTTGGAGTGCAACATACTAGTTCTAAGTCAGAGAAAGAAAAAAAAACAGAAAGAGAGAGGAAGACAGACAGAGGACACAACATTTCAAATAAAATTATTATTTAAAAAAGGGCTACTGATGAGAAAACTGATGAGAAAATTGTTCGTTGTTTACAGTGAGGCTGGTGCGGTGCCTGGATTCCCATTGTTGGAAAACAGACCGGCTAAAAACTGCTGCACAATCCTACAGAAAAACACACAAAGTTGAAAGACCATTACCATCAAATGAAAGTCTCATTTTTAACTTTTTTGATTATGTAACAACACTCCTGTTTGATGACATGATTATGTAAGAGAACAATGACTCCTTCAATACACGCTTTGGAGTTGAGCTGAGGGAGAATAGCCCACCAAAAACAGGCATGAGAGAATGATCAATAAGGTAGTCTCGTTTATAGTCTTGCAGTGAAACTTGCACGAAAAAGCATTCAAGTATTTAATTGAATTCAATGTATTTCCCACACATGTATCTCCCATCGTCACCCACCCCTCCACAGCTGGTGTTGGGTCATGCCTGGATGGTCTCCTCTCTTGACTAGGGGGCAGAGAGGTAGCCTCTGGTGCTATGGTCTCACTGCCTCTAAAGGGGACTCCTGGGATTCTGCCCTCCAGGCCTTCCCCTACCAAGTCAGAGGCGGTGGACCCAGGGACAGGGCTGGGGCTGGGTTCCACATCAGAGTCAGAGGCAGGGGGCTCTGACAGGAGGGCAGAGCGCTCCATGAACAGCAGCTGCCATAACTTTGGATAGAGAACAGACCCATTAGTAAAGATACGTTAGAGAATATAATACAATATAAGACGACACACCTCAGAGAAGAGCGTGCCTGCATCTTCACTGGGCTCTGCGTTGCTGTTCTCCAGGAGACTGAAAAGGCAAAGTGGTTTATGGTTCATTTACAACAATGTAGCAATTGAGATGGGAAAACATGTGGAAATGTGTGATTTGCATGATTAAACTGCAGTTGAGTGAAATTTTACCTGAAGTCTTCTGACACCTCCTCAATAAAGTCTGAATCACACCTTGGGCAAACATATTCCTGATCAAAAAATAAAAGAATCTTAACATCAGAACATGCAGCAAGCAATGGTAGTGAATCCAGCAAAGATCTGCTTGGTATTATTTTGACTATATTGTCAGGGTGGGGGGGAAAGTGTCAGCTGTTTTCAGAACGCCCTGGTGCGTCTGGTGTGTCGAGAAGTGACACCCTTCCCCTTCTGTTGCTCACATGCAGTTGACAGTTGCCTAATGCATACTGGCGACACAGTTGCCAACAGTAGTGCTTCTAAATATGGCAACAACGCAAAGGCGAAACTTGAATTACCAGACTTGTGGTCGAAAATGAGATATCTCGATGCACTCCCCGTGCAGACACAACATAAGTATGAAACAGATGTATCACGTAATTATACAAGTAAGTGTTTTTATTTAAAACATGTATTACTACACTTCCGATGTGTTCAGGAGGCGGTGACTACTTCTAGTCTATGAATGGCCACATTGATTCGGCAATATGCCATCCACGATCGTAGCCTACTGGTGCGCGCGGTGGGGACTAGTTGTGTAAACTCACCGGGAGTTTTGGGTTGATTTCACCTTTACAGCAGTGGCAGAAAAAGCGGTGTTCTGGTGTCGCCGGAGCCTCCGCCATCTTCACCGTGTACAACGCTGTCACTGACGTCGCTATCGGAGCTTACAGAAGAAGGCGTAGAGCTTCTCAAAAGGGTCAATTCAGTCCACTTTCACTTTACCACTACTAATCGTAGATCAGTCCAGTGTAAAGTTGTTATTTCGGAAGCATTTGTGTAGTTCATTCACCTTTCATACAGAAGTAGTTACAATCTAATATTTAACGAGTCTTGTGAAAATCGTCAGTTTCACACACAGCTAAACTTAAACCAGTTTAAGTAGCCTGATAATAAAACAAAAAAAGCGGTAGGCTAATGTAAATTAAACAGATAAGTAGACAGGAGACAGCATGTTGTATTCAATAGGCTATGCAAACAATATAGAGAAAGAAAATGTATGTTTAGTGTGACATAATAGTAGTAGTTACCTAGATATACATTTGGCCCATATATTTGTATGATATTGACCACAAACACAAAACCTTTCAGCATAACAATTTATTTTGATTTAAACCAATACATGTAAACAGACAGCACCAACAACAGTATCCGCAGAAGGTCACAACCAAAATATGAGCCATCATTTCCAGTTATGATTTTGGCAAAGGTAGTGTAAATAGGCATTACATATTTCAAATATCAAAACAACTTGAGTTAGAGCTCACATAAGCAACATAAGAGCATGGGCCGCAGACAAATGAACCATTCAGCTGTTATTAAAATGTTAATAGCGTCACATTAGTTTATTCTTGGCCAAGCTATTCACTACACCCAGACCAGCCCAACCGTATTCTTGAAGACATCATTACAGACTCTCTATCCCCACAAACCACATTTGTCAGGCCCATCACATTTTGTAACCCAGAGCACTTAAAGAAAAAGGACAATAAATGTACTGCCTCATCACATTTGTCACAGACATTTTCATCCAGTTCTTTCTACCTTTCCTTTGTCTCACATCCTATACATGCACTTCCATCATCAGGCCTTGAATGTCTCTATATGGCACACACGTCTCCTTCCCCCTTTTACTTGCCTAACCAAACAGTTTACCACCTGACCTGACCTGCCCTGCTCCCGCCCCCTTCTCCTACCTACCGACCGCCAGAGAAGGCCCCTTGGGCGGCACTAGCAGTGGCACTGGCAGCAGCCTGGCGCACTGATTGGTTGGACATAACTCCAGTGGCAAACTCAGCCTGAGCCTTCTGAAAGCTGGCACCGGTCTGCCTGTACATTGAGTGGATCTGGGAGAGCAGAAGGGAGAGAGCGTAAGAGAGAGGAATTGATACTTGATGCACACACTAATACAAAAACCAATTATAATCTCCCTGTCTGTCTGAAACTGAAATGGACCTAGCCAAACAAGTGGTCACACTTAATCCCTAAAGTTACTTACCGTTGATACTTACTGTGATGTAATTACCATGGTAACAACATTAAATATGGCCCATTTAATTACCCAGTGATATATTTATTATATTAATTCTCTTTTTCTAGTGTCTCTTATCCTTTTAGTAGATACATTTTTCATTAGCGTACCTTCTTAAGCATGACTACTCCCATGGCGGTCTGAGCGGTGAAGAGAACAGCACAGAGCAGCATTATCACCCCAACAGGCACGCTTGTCTTCAGAGCGGCCAGACTCACTATCCACCCACTGGGAGAGTGAGAGAAAGGAAGAGAGGGTGAAAAAGAGAAGATTAGAGGGAAAAACCAAGATGAGAGATGGAGGAGGTCAAAGTTGGAGAAACGTAGTGGACACATAGCATTGAGGTTTCATGTTCATGTGCTTGGTCCCTCATGATCGTTTTTTCACCCGTACCTGAAACCCCAACCGGGAATTCCAATGGTCATGATGACATAGATGACAACTTGCACAAAGAATACGAAGAAAAAGGCAAAAAAGTTGAAGGAGCTGTCAGTTCTGTGAAGAAAAGAGAGGATTTTTGGGGAAAGTGAAACGCAACAGGTGTCAAATATCCACAGACTATCTAAGTATGTGGTACCAGTCTCGTGATACCAGTCTCAAACGACCAACCCTGTTTGGAAATGTGCTCTGTTACTTACCTAAAGGCTTTGTACACAGGCCTGTACCAACAGACAAAAGAGCAGGGGGTCGAAAGAAGGACCCAGAGAATGGACAGGCCCAAACCGACCCCACTTGCAGGGTCCGCACAGAACATAGCCAGGCAGGAGATTAAGTTAAAAAACAGCGTACATGCTGTGACTGGGAGAGGGACAGAGAATCAGAGGCAAAGACACAAGTTTGAGGTTGGAGATTTTACAGGAAGAAGGGAGTGAGAGAGATGAACAATTAAATAAATACATATAATTCAAGAAAGAGAAAGATGGACAAGACAGGTGGATTAGATCAGTTTGGATAGTACAATCAAAAAGAATAATCCAAACCATCCTTAATCATCCTTATTGTCATATAGCCTACTGTGAAAGTGTTAACTAGATAACTGTTGGCTCCATATTCATCCAGTTGACCTATCATGACAACGATAAGATGATCTGGTGACAGTGAGATGAAGGTGCCAACAGCAGAGGCATCAGAAGACTCACACATCCAGTAGTAGTACATGATAGTGACAGTGCGCTGAAAGTTCTGGCTGATGTCCAGTTCGATGTCCTGGTAGAAGCACGGCCCCACAGGGCAGAACGATGGCAGGGGAGGCCAGTTATTTTGACGGGCTGAGAGAGGAGAGAGAAAGCATAAATACATCATTAAGATTTTTATCTTATCACCATCCCTGCCCCCATCTCCTATCCGTTGATGCTACTATCATTTATTCACTTCAAACAGATATTTCTTCTGCCCATCGCTAGACTGACTATCCTCCTTCTTTCACTCCCTCTCCATCTTGCATCTCTCCCTCCATCTCCTTTCCTTACTGGCTCGGGGGCCGAGGGCATGCGAATCCAGCTCCCTCTCTCTCCTCTCTAGATCTTTGGCCTTCCTCTCCAGCTCTTCCTGCTTCCGTAGAAGCTCCGCTGTGGTGGCGTTCACTGCCGTCTGCGGCTAAAATTTGAAAAAGAGTGAGAAAGAGACGGAAAAAAATTAAGAAGAAACAGCAGAAAGAGAAGGAAATAAGCATAACCTTAACGGAAAGGCGGTAAAATGTCTGTACATCCATTTACGATTACGTATGCACATCATGGATACCTGGGAGTTGTAGGAGCCGTAGTTTCTGGGTTCTGTGGGCGTGGTCCTGCTCGGTGGGGTCTGAGCAGGAACTGGTTGGGCGGACGGAGATGTGGCCTCATAGGGTGGCGGTGGCTGGATAGGAAAATCATTAGAAATTCTGATCATGAATAGAAAGGGACGTGATTAGATGTCATCCTATGTGGACGTTACAGGCATCTCTTTAATAGGAAGGTTGGATGTTAACATGCCATCATGTCCATTCGCTTGGAATGTAACAACATTCCTACAACATGCCATAGGCAACATATCTTCAGTTATGAGGAATGTCTAGAACTTCTTCCCCTAATAAAAAGTCATTTTCTGGAGTATGCATACAAACATATGGATTCACACAAACGTCCATAAAAACCACACACAAAGCCTTACCCCAGTTCTATTGTCGAAATGGGTTGTAAAGATCCAGTGTGGCATACTCAGTATTGCTGCTGTGTTGGGTCACTGCAGGATCCTGGGACCAAAAAACATGCATTAAATGTGAGGTTAATGTCTCATTCAAAGTCTTGAATCTGATCACAGATTAGAACAGGGAGTGAGCAGCGACATCACATGATCAACCACACGTCTGCTATTAGGCAGGGCTTGCAAAACATATTCCCCTTAAACAAAGAAGAATAAGATAAAACATCAATATAAAACATAATTTATTTTCGTCACCTGAAATGGATTGGCGTCGTCACTTGGCTCCGGAAAACTTGTATATTGTGGACCTGACATTATTGACTATTGTTGTTTATTGACCCTCAAGTCAAAGGCAGTTAACGTTATCTTTTTATTATTAAGGTAAATGTATACGAATTTTCTCCCCTCAGGCAGTCCCCATGTCGGATTTTGTCATTGTTACGGTGAACAATACTTGCGTATCTGACACAAACAGCAAACCAATTTTGACAACTGGTTATTTGTTGCTGAAACGTTTCCCCAATCTCTCGATTTAGTTAAAACAAAATCCTCATTGTTGATTTGATTGACCAGTTTTTCTTCAGCCTTAATGTAGTTTAGTTTTCATCGGTCGTGTTTCCTTTCATATCGTTTTTTACAGCAGCAACGGTTTTCATCTCGGCTAGCACAAACAACTGTGAAATGGGAAATCCAGGAAGTAATGTCATGTGACAGATGCGACAGAGAGATGGAACTAGAAGCCAACCATTGGTCTGTCAAAATCACCCATTCAAAAGGAACCGTTTTTAATAATCTTGTTGAGATTGTAGTGATATTTATAACAGATTAATGATGACATTAATGATAGCCCCCAAATTATTATATTTTTACAAGGGTTATACGAATCCACCTATTCACTGGTAGTCCGCACTGTGTGCTGGATGTAAGATGCATTAAAATGTATTACAATTGTATTTTGTCATAATAAAGCAATAATACATTTTAGGGTTGTGGCCAAGAGCGGAGTGATATTTACTTTATCGCTGCGTCATCAACAAGCAAAACGATAGGGGGCGTTTCTTTGAGCGTACTGCGAGTCTTTGCTGCACTCATTTACATGATAGCGATAGCTAGCTAGCTTCATGCCAGGAACGACTGCAAAGAAATTGCTAGCCTCTGACTACATCGATACCTGGTAAGGCCGGTAGCACCTGGCTTATGGAATTGTTGATCATATGTTTAGCACGAACTATATGTTTTACAAATCAATTGCTTTTTGTATACGACACTTTTGAGGCCTAGTTTTTGAGATCTTAGGCCAGGATAGCTGACTATGTATACGTTAGCACTAGCTAGCCATGTCGTCGACTCAATGAAGTTTGTTAGCTTTGTTTTGTTTACGTTATAGCTAGGCTACTGCTAGCTAATATTAGTGGGCGATCTAATCAAGTTTGGCTGAGAGGGATCGCTCCCTAGCTATAAATATAATTTATTATGATGATTAATTTAAGTTGAGTTGGCTAGTTACCTAATTACTGTACAGTAACTAGTGCTAGGTACTAAGTCTATTGGCTAGTAGTAGTAGACTACTAGAATAGCAGAACTATCTACTCTACTGTGTTGCTAGTCAGCTAACACCATAACAACACTGTTTTCAAGGTAAAGTACTGTAGCTAGACTACTTAAGTAGCCGTTTCAAGCTAGCTAGCCAGCTAACATAGATAAACTAATGTAATTGTAAAACAATAGTTAAAACTATTTGGCTGGTAGTTAGCTGTGTCAATACGATTTAACATTGTTGTGCGGTTCATTTTGGATTTTTTTTACGGAATACTGTTGATTACGAACTGTTAATCTTTTAGGCGTTGGTCTATTTTGACTGTTAGAGCTAATCCTTTATGTCTTCCATGCAATTTAATGGTTGATACATAGCATACGTTCTAGTCGTATAATGTCCGGGCGAATTAAATGCAATTTCCCCATACATCCATCCTTTGGCATGGTGGTCCACAACAAGAGTGAGTCATTTGACCTAACCAGACAGCTAAATTGTTTTTGCCCTTTGACAGGTGTGCGTGACTATGGGAAAGTCCCTCTCCCGCCTGCCCAAGCAGACATGCCAAGATGAGGGTCAGGACAGTCTGACAACCCACCAGGACTACAATGGCATGGGTGGGGATGTGTCCCAGTTCCCCTACGTGGAATTTACTGGCCGTGACAGTGTCACATGCCCCACCTGCCAGGGCACAGGGAGAATCCCCAGAGGTGAGCAGGAATGAGAGACTCGCCTACTTTAGCAGGGTTTAGTTGAAACATAACAAATGGCGATTGGCACTTTGGTAAAGTACTGGAAAGCTGCCAGAGATGGCGTAATGGGTTTAATTATTTGCTGAATCAGACTTCCCCTTGTAACTCTGCCATGTGTGGCAGGGATTCATGTGATGAGTTGTTATCAACTTACAAGGGGTTGGAGGCAGTTAATAAGTGAGTCATCGAGTGATACAGTTTGTGTTACTCATCAATGTAACAGGGTATGCCTTTGTGACAGCTTTTAAACACTGTCACTGGATTCTCTCTTGATAAATGTTTTCACGTCTGTAGGTCAAGAAAATCAGTTGGTGGCTTTGATTCCATACAGTGACCAGCGACTCAGACCCAGAAGAACGTAAGAGCAGAATTGTTGTCCTGGTGGTTGTTCTTGTGAATTTGTAACATTCCGTGTACTAACTCCCACCTTTCTTTGATTGATTTTCCAGAAAGCTGTACGTGACGTCTTCAGTGATTGTGTGTCTGCTGCTGTCCAGCCTCGCCGTCTTTTTCCTCTTCCCACGCAGCATCGATGTGTCCTACGTGGGGGTGAAGTCAGTCTTTGTCAGCTATGACCAGGACAAGCGTATTGTCTATCTCAATATTACAGTGAGTGAGCTCCCTCGCTTATGCACATTGCTTTGGACTGAATTGCCAATGCTGAAACTGTCAACTTTTGTACTCGTTTTTTGTTGAGGTCCACTAAACATGTATCATTTCATGCTGCCTGCTTTCCAGAACACTCTAAACATCACCAATAACAACTACTACTCGGTGGAGGTGGCCAACATTGCAGCACAGGTGCAGTTCTCTAAAACGGTTATTGGGAAGGCACGCATCAGCAACGTAACTGCCATCAGTCCCCTAGACATGAAGCAGGTAGGATTTTGTCAAATTCAATGGAGACAATTTATTCACACATATTTACAGTCAATACTGTATGTTTGTTTTTTCTGAAAATCCTTTTTTACACACGCAGATGGACTATATGGTTCCTACCATCATAGCAGACGAGATGAGTTACATGTAGTGAGTATTGCACAGCACATGTAACACCCCTCAAAAGGCTTTATTGGTATCCCATTAAATCTGACTAAAACCCACAATCTTTTCCCCACAGTGATTACTGCACCCTGAAGACCATCAAGGTGCACAACATTGTGGTCATGATGCAGTAAGTACTGTCTAATGTTCAAGTATATACATACTACATAGTCTCAGACTGTCCTTCTAATGTCAACCTGCTGCTGCAGTGATATTCAACAGAGATTTACATTTTAAAAGATGTTTAAAAATGCAGCTGATCTTGTTCTGTTTGGGTCATGTCTTCACCTGCTCTTCCTCTTTCGTTTCCAGGGTAACCATCACAGTCACATACTTTGGGCACACCGAACAGGTTTCCCAGGAGATGTACCAGTATGTGGACTGTGGAGGGAACACTACCACTGTCCATGGGCAGCCCAGGGCATCCAACGTCCTGCTTCCCCCTGAATAATATACACACATGTATAACACCCTCTTTCTCTACCAGGCCATGAGATGGGCTTAGTGGAGGCTGAGCCTTAGATAGTTCACTGTGTTCAACGCTATCTCGTACTCCTCTTCCTTCTCCACACAGCAAACACATTCCACTGTGTGTTTTTATTTCTATGCTTGTTGACTGGTGTTGGATGTAAATGGCTGTTGTCACATCGTCACATGTTGTCACGCTTCAGCTGAGATTAACTGGAGGCTCTGACACGACTATCAAAAGAACCTGATTGTTTCCGGAGGTACACTATATCAAGAGATAATATTTTTAGCACCCACCCATGATGCACTTTATGCATTTCTGACAAAGCACACTGGGTACTGCGGCTGTTATCGTATCACTGAAGAGTCAATGCAATTTCAAACACTGTAAATGTATATGGTATATGTTCAGAGGGTGGCAACTCCTCATCCATGTGTGGGTGAAGAGAATCTTGAAAGTGTTCTCTCAATAAGATTGAGCTCACTATGATGAAGCGATAGTGTGTATAATGATGCCATGTTTGCTTCGTATGTCTGCCCTCTTACTGCCCTCACTGCTTTAATCATTGTCATTATCTGTGATGCTGAAAGTTCTCCAGTAGGGGGTACTGTGTACGTGTTTTCTGCTGTACAAATTGTTTACCTACCTTCCTATAGGGCGATCCCAGTGTTTGTGCTGTAATGATCACTTGAAAGGCAGAAATGCCAGCTAAATCATAATTTCAAGGCATAAATGTACCTTTACTCAACTCCAGCTTTGAGTCAGTACATGTGCTAAGGCATAATTTGATGTTGGATCGTCTCTAACACTGTGGCTACTAAATTACAATGGCTACCACTGAGATACACATACATATACGCTTAAAAAAAGACCAAGGGGCTTTGATAGTTTTGATAAAGGACTGGTTGGTATTTCAGACCTTATTTGACAATTTGTGGAATTTCCTAGATTAGAACAAGAAATGAATTCTACCATACTTAAGTATGATTGTATCTATTCCAGAGTATTTTTGAAACCTTAAAAGTTTGAATATTTAACTATAATCATTCAAAGTACTACAAAAAGTACTTTAGCTGTTTTCTTTTCAGTTTAAATTTTAGAAAAGTAGATTAAAATGATTAACAATTTAGTTTGTTCCTACAAGCACTTTAAACTGATTTTCTGTTTTAAACGTTTTAGATTGGCTAAATCTGCTGTCCCGTGGAAGATGAATTTCTATCTGTTTATATTTGCTGTATGTGTAGAAACTTAACCCCTATTTATTTTAGCAGTCATTAAGCTTGTTTTGAAGAGTACTATGACAGTTTTCATAGATTGTCAATATGTTGGTCTCATAATATGTAGTTGTGGGATCCCATGGTCTGAATGAATAAACTTTTTAAGCACTGTTCGACTCTTACATTACCAGTCAAACCATAGATATATATAAAGGCTATGAGTCAAACAACCATAAGGAGAAGCAGTCATAACACATGATTCATTGTGACATCAGCAGAGTTCTCAACAACACACTCTTCTGGTTTGCAAAAAACACCAATGACACTTATATAGCCATAGATATATATGAAGGCCTCTACATATCTATGCTTATATCCAGACGTGGAAAACCTTGTCCTCGTCAAATAAGATGTAAATAAATAAATAATCATTTACCAGACAATCATCCACGCAACATACAGGGAAGGATTTCACCGGCAACCTCTTAATTTGCATTCTGATGATCTTAACACTTTAAATGCTATGCATACCTATTACACATCATCTGATGAATTGTAATCCCAATATGTACAATTGCTCACTATCCCCATTCATAGAAAGTTGCCATAGAGATACTTTGAAGCAACAATTTGATCGTCATAAATATCATTTATGACATCACAATCAGTAAAAAGTATAAATAGCTGGATGTAGAACATTTTGGCATAGTATTTCCTTGGATGGCTGAAGGTCAGTTGTACATGGGTAATTATGAGCTTTCAGCCCAGTTTAGAAAGAGACCATACAGAAAATGGTAAGTGAGCTATTCTGATATTGAGGTGAACTTTGCATACCACAAAGATCAGCATTGGCACTGTATGTAACGGACAGCTTTATCATTGTGTTATGCAGAGACAGTTGTATCGGTTGTACTGACCCATGACCCCAACTTTGCAGGGGAGTCAAACCAGGAGCCAGTCACTGTTTCTGACAATCCGGAGGTGGATGGTGTCCCGGATCCCACCCTGACCCTGGCTCCTTCTGTCCCAGAAGATCTCCCGCGTTCACCACAGAAGAAGAAGAGGAAAAAGAGTGTGGTAAAGCAACCGAGTAGCCCCAACTTTATGGTGAAGTACAAAATATTGTTGGCAAAGATACAATTAGAGAAGGTGGCAGAAAGACAGCGGAGAAGAGCCCAGCGCAGGCGTCGAAGAGAAGCAGCGAGACAAGCAAAGGAGAGAACTGCAGGCTGTCCAGATGCACGACCAACCGGACCCGAAGGAAGGCATGAGCAGTATGGCCCAACACCTTCCAACTTCCCAGACAGCCAAGCGCATCTGACCACGACCAACCCAATTGATGACCTGGAGCACATACTGTCCACCCCAGTGGAGGGGGAAAGGGAGGAAGGAGCACGACTCCTGAGGCTATGGGACAGCTATGCCGATGCTCCGAGCTACCCTGTCCTCTCAGAGCTCCTCCACTATATGGCCTCAGAAGATAGACGCTCACCTCCGTCCCCCACAGGCCCATGCCCGTCCAAGGACTCGCCTCAGACACCCCTCACCCTGTCAGACTGGGCTCTTCTCTCCAGAATGAGCCCACCTTCCACGTCCCCGACCTTGCGCCCGGCGGCTTGTTCCCCTCCGCGACCTTCATTTGGCCTGGATGATGGAGAGAATCTCAACGCTTTCTGCGATGGGGACCGCCCCGGGGACCAGTATGAGGAGCAGGCCCCCGCAGGCTCCCTGTCGCTTCTGCCGGTGAGGCTGAGTGACTCGCGGGAGAAGCTGAGGATGGAGAGCCAGCTGGAGCGAGAGCAGGGAGCCAGAGTCACCTGGCTGGGGGTGGACAACAACGTGTTGGCAGCCAGGGAGGAGTACACCCTGGAGCGCTTCCTAGATCAGCTCTAATCCACAGAGGCAGAGGGACTGTGGGATCATGTTCTCAGATGTCCGGTCCACTACAAGTATTTTTGCTATTAAACCTATGAAGCAAACCTATGAAACAAATCCAGGTTATTTTGACTTTCTGATTAGGTGAAGATGCCACTGTATTGCAACTATGAGAGTTTGAAAGAGCTCGATTCCCTGACCTGATCAAGCACACATTCAATCATGTGATGTGTAATGCAGGTGCGTGTCTGTAGAACTGTAGAAATTGTCTATGGAAAAAAAGCGAATGCAACCGTTTAGACTCCAGATTCAGTTAGTATGGTGCATTAGTGATAACATAAGCTACAGAAAGCAAATATCATATTCATATACATATACATAATTCACCTACCATGAAACACTAGCTAGACCTCTGAAGGAAATCATATTCAATTCAATCTTGGGTCATGTGGAATTGTTGTGTCATAACTGAGATGTTTGGAATAATCCCTATGACATCCTATCTAACTAGGCAAACGTGTTCTATGTTCTCAGGACTCAGGTCCACTAGTATAGAGAGGTTCAAAACAGCATAAGTCATCTATTTTTGGAGATGAAATTATACTGGTCTACTTCAACATCACATTTCCTATTTTCTTATCTTTAATTACAAGATCAAATGACGCTTTGGAGGGCATCAAACCCCAATTCAAGAGTAGCCTAACTACTAACTAGCCTTACTAAATCCGATTTTGTAAGTTGTCCTCTTAGATGGATAAAGAAAGCCTTGACTTTAAGAGGAACTTCAATGTTAGTTATATCTGGAAATAGACCAAAAATAGTCTACCTTCATCGATGTACTTTACTTTACTTTACTTTACTCAGTGGCCTGGGGAACACCAAACATGTATGACTAGTAATTCTACATAGTTGTAAAGAAGACACTTTTGTCC
This sequence comes from Mallotus villosus, assembly GCA_903064625.1. Classification (NCBI taxonomy): domain Eukaryota; kingdom Metazoa; phylum Chordata; class Actinopteri; order Osmeriformes; family Salangidae; genus Mallotus; species Mallotus villosus. The sequence goes on from CAEFZP010000381.1 coordinate 341,468, forward strand.
AAAGCATAGTACAAGTTTTACATACAGAAAGTACAGTAGAAGATCTAGTTTCTCAAGTAAAGCTCAAGTTTATTTCCACTGAAGAGGCTAACATGCTATAAGATTTACTGAGAATTCAAATAAGGAAACATTTTGGCAGCTTGTGATTTGTGTAGCTATACAAAGAACTTGTGGAATCATTTATTGTTTTTGTAAATATAACTTAGAATTTGTGATGCGACATTGTCTGGAAAATGGTGAACAGGAACAGCAATGTTTAAGTGTGTGTAAGTGTGTGTAAGTGTGTGTGTATGTGTACTTTGCCCACATCTAGACACACCCACCCAAACTCAGCCGAAGCAAAACAGCTTTGCACACTGAGACTATTGACTCAGTCTTCCACAGGAACAGACAAGCTGTGTTCCTTCTCCCTCACCCCGCTCTCCTCGCACCGCTCTTGGGATCCACATCCATCCTGTCCACCTGAGCCAGGTAACAGACATGGTGCTCCACCACAAAGAGTTTGCCAAGGCAGGCAAATCTGCTGGCCTACAGGTATGGAGGATTGAGCGTATAGATATGGCGCCTGTACCAGATCATTTGCATGGGAATTTCTACATTGGGGATGCCTATGTGATTCTCCGTACAGTCAAGCAGAAGGACATCTGCTACTATGATCTGCACTACTGGTTAGGTGAGTTTGAGAGAACTTAGTCATCTATGTATCATATATATACTGTATATTGTCTGTCATTATCTTCTTGTGCATGAGGGCAGGAGGTAAGTACATAGTTGTTGAACGTCTTGTCCTACAGTATCTCTCACCCTGGCAAGTGCAGGGCCTACAGAAGTGCAGCCAGTGACACCTTTTGTGTGACAGCTCTCAGTTGTGGTTTTTGAGTTCACAGAGACACAAATCTAGCACGTTTGCAGCTAGGTGTCAAACGTTTTCTCAAGCACAGAAAGAAGACTCGGTTTAAGATAGTAAAGGTTGAGGTCTGAGATTCAAATACAGCTATAGCTATTATCTTTTAGGGTAGGCCATAAACAGTACTGCTTTATATCGAAATCCAATAAACCGTACTTAACTGGAGCATGATTATTCGTCATAGATAGTGATTACGTCTTTTTTTAGTCACTTCTCCTTTTCAGAACCTTGCAGTGTCTATGGGTTGCAGTGTTGTGAAAGTACAACTCGAAAATGTTGTGACACTCTTCCTGAATTACTTCCTGTTATCTCACTCTCTCTCTCTTACTTATGTATGTCAATATCACTCAGATGTTGTCTCGACTAGTCTTCCTGTCTCCCGGAAACGCCCTTCATGTTTCACTTAACATTAAACCTGCATGTGGACTGCTATTATGTATGGCTAATGGTCTGAATTGCTATAAAGCTATATTATCCCATTACCTCCAAATGCTCCCACTTCCTGACCCCACTGTGCTGTCTCTGTTGTACCGTTCTTTTGGACCGCTTGTCAACCCAAGGCATTGTCTGTGCATATCTTCAGCAACCCATTAAGGAGTCAAGCGGGCAGAAGAGTGTTCACAATCAATGACTGATTAAAGTGCTTCGTAAAATGTATTGAAAGTAGTTTATAATGCAGCATGGTTTTATATACAGTTGTCTATTTATGCCAAAGTCTGTGGAGCAAGGTCTGGGTTTGTGCCGACAGCCTGACCAGAATGCGTCTTGTCTGTGTTCACACAGGGAAGGAATGTACTCAAGATGAGAGTACAGCGGCGGCCATCTTTACTGTCCAGCTGGATGACTTCCTGGGAGGAAAGCCCGTCCAATACCGCGAGCTTCAGGGGGTGGAGTCAACGGCCTTCACGAGCTACTTCAAGGGGGGCATCACTTACAAAGTACTGCACAGTCCCATTGGTTATTTCAAGATTTGACTTAATTCTGTTCAAGTCCTTTTAAATCCCATGTACAACTGAAGAGACTTGAGATAAGCCCCTAGGACCTCAAGCCAATCTTGCACAAACAGTTTATTGAACAACCAGTTTCCACGAAAGGTGTAAGATTATGCTTGGCCAAGGATGAGATGTGACTCATAGGATTGAACAAGTACCTGGTGTGTGTGGAGTGGAAAAGCAAGGCAGAAGAGAGGAAAAACAGTTGTGTGTGTTTTCCCTAGGTGGGAGGAGTGGCGTCAGGGTTCCAGCATGTGGTCACCAACGACCTCACTGCCCAGAGACTCTTCCACATCAAGGGCCGCCGTGTTGTCAGGGCGACCGAGGTCCCTCTCGATTGGTCCAGTTTTAACAAGGGGGACTGCTTCATCATTGACCTTGGCGCAGTAAGGACACCCTGCCACGACACCACCCTTGACAGACAGCACATGTTAGACTGACAGCCATTGTCCCAAGATGCACAAATCCTACTGATTAGTGAAATGTGTCCTGACTGGTTGTTCAAACTCCAATGTTTACACAAGGTGGGTTTATGTGTCTCTGAAGTCTATTGTATATTGACAAAGGACTGTTCCCTTGCATGTCAACAGGTGATCTACCAGTGGTGTGGATCTATGTGTAACAAGTTTGAGCGTTTGAAGGCGACCCAGGTGGCGGTTGGCATCCGCGACAACGAGAGGAACGGACGGGCAAAGGTGGTGGTGGTGGAAGAGGGGAGCGAGCCTTCTGAGATCACTAAGGTGACACTTGCATCATAAAAACACACACACACACACACACACACACACGTATACACACACTGCTTTTACACAGGGTGCCAGGTGGTTGAAACTTGAGAGGAAAATTGAATTAATCTGTAATTACTGTGAATCATGTTGTGTCATGACTGCTGTGTAAGAAAGACACTCAGTATGTCTTCATAGTAGAACAGGTTTGTCTGTCTTCTGTAAGTTTGCTCTGTACCCCAGTCAGAGGTCAAATGACCCCAACTCTCCTTCTTTAGTTGCAGTAAAACAAATGTGTTTCATTAGATCTAACAATGTGCAATAGTCAGCATAAATCATAAGATACATCACTATAAATGTACCAGTTTGGTTTCTGTGTGATTGTTCAGGTTCTTGGAAAGAAGCCAGAGATACCCCGAGGGAGACGACAGTGACGATGTGGTGGCAGACATGTCCAACAGGAAACTGGCCAAACTCTTCATGGTATAGAGCAGCAGCCCACAGACTGACAGAAGAAACATCACATGGAAGAAGACATGTATAAGATGATGTGAGATTTGACTGTGACTGTTTCATCCCAGGTTTCCGATGAATCCGGGTCCATGCAGGTGTCCCTGGTGTCCGAGGAGAACCCCTTCCTCCAGAGTCACCTGCTCTCTGAAGAGTGCTTCATTCTGGACCACGGCAAAAACAACAGGATATTTGTATGGAAAGGTACATTTGCGATGTTTAACTTTGACCAAATGCATCTGCACACACCCAAATCGGGCATCTATTGTTTCTTGTGACATCGTGAATCTGCTTGTTGTGTCTAGTGCATCTCCAACATTTGTTTGAATAAATGGTATCAGTTTACCTGCACATCTAATGTAAGGCATTGCATGATCAGGGATACCCCCTTAGGGCTCCAGTATTGTGGAGAGGATCTTCTTGTTCTTCATGCTGGCTCGTGTCTCTACTGTGCATTCACCGTCCTCCTTTTCCCCTCTTCCTCATTCCTCCATTGCATGACCACCCACCCTCGCCTCCCATCAGGGCGCAACGCCAACCCCAACGAGAGGAAGGAAGCCATGAAGACTGCTGAGGGATTCATCAAGCAGATGGGCTACCCGCCCAACACTCAGGTTCACACACGCTGTCATTCATCATCAGCTAGCTCACCAAGGAGATTCTTGTCTGTTTACCGTCGCTCACGGCACCTTATCGAGCAAAGAACAAGGCTTTGAAAATCTAACTGAAGTCAAACTCAGTCCTTTGACAGATAATTGCTGTTTTGGAAATAATTGTCACCCTACGGTTTTAATTTCAGTAGATTTGCTACACTGCCTGGTATGAATCTGGACGAGGCTCCAGGCCTCTAACTAACTAAGTTTCATCTCATCTCTTTGTGACTTTCTATGTAACCCCTCCACAGATCCAGGTTCTTCCAGAAGGTGGTGAGACCCCCATCTTCAAGCAGTTCTTCCTAGGCTGGAAGGACAGGAACCAGAGCGAGGGCTTCGGTAAGGTCTATGTCACAGAGAGAATCGCGAGGATCCAGCAGGTGAAGTTTGATGCATCCAAACTCCACGAGTCCCAGCTCATGGCAGCCCAGTACAATATGGTGGATGACGGTTCAGGAGACACACAGGTGATCAGCCAATTGACAATTCCTGAAACAGCCTGTAATGAAATAGTGATGTACATTTTATTGAGGTTAAAGTAACATCGCTGGGGTGTTTCATAATGGAATGCAATCATGTGACCCTATCAGTATTTCAAACAGTTGCTCAAAACATCGCTTGGATTTCAGATCTGGAGAGTGGAGAGCAGCGGTCGAGTTCCCGTTGAACCAAAGACATACGGACAGTTCTACGGCGGGGACTCTTATATCATTTTATACACATATAAAAGAGGACAGGTTATTTACACTTGGTGAGAGACCATAGTATTTGTGATAGTCATAAATCGACAGTAGTGATGATAACGGTGACCTTTTGTACACAGAGTTTCATTTTGCCTGTCGTTAAATGATAAACCCAAACTTCCTGGTTTCTGAGAAACCGCTGATTGCGTTTGCATCTCCGTGCTGTTTGCAGGCAGGGGGCGTCCAGCACTCATGATGAAATTACAGCCTCGGCCTTCTTGACTGTGCAGCTGGATCGCTCTCTGGGCGGAAACGCCGTCCAGGTAAATCTAAAGTCAACACAAGAGCACTCAACACTGGATCTGTAGGTCTTCTGTGTGAGCAAAGTAAAAAAACATTTGTTAAGTAAATATATTTAGCTTATTTGCATTTATGACAAGCAAGGACATTTGTGGTTTTCCTTTAGCTTGTCAACAGATTTGACAGTCATATAACGTTTTCTTTCTTTAAGAGAAGTGGAACAGGGTCAGGTTTTGTGGTTTGTTAGTGCCTTTACCATCAGCAGACACTTTCAGACCACACCCTCTTCATCTTCAGCAGCTATTGTGTCTCTTTCTCAGTAAAAATCAACCCTCCTACACTTTTCCTCATCTGGTGTTTTTTTGCCACCTAGTGGCCATTGACAGCATTTCTTTCTCACTGGCAATCTTGTCATGTCCATGCCTCCAATCTCTCATGTCTGTGCTGTATCTGTCGATTGGACCTCAGGTACGGGTCTCCCAGGGTAAGGAGCCTGCCCACCTGCTGAGCCTGTTCAAAGCCAAGCCCCTCATCGTTTACAAGAGTGGTACGTCCAGGAAGGGGGGGCAGGCCTCTGCGCCCCTCACACGCCTCTTCCAGGTGCGCCGGAACCTGGGCACAATCACACGCATCTTTGAGGTGAGGACCATGCTCTCACCACTCACACCATACTCTCACCATTAGCACAAACACACACAAAGCACACACACAAGAGCACACACACAAGAGCACTCACATGCACACACACACCTGTTTGGGATGAGCCTTTTTACTGTTAGTGATGGATGACTGATGGGGCAGAGGTTCTTCAGTGGTAGTTTGATGGGCTTCTTATGTGCTGTGTTCCAGGTTGAGGCCCAGACTAGCAGCTTGAATTCCAACGATGCCTACCTGCTGAAGCTGCCGCAGGGGCAGGGGTACGTGTGGGTGGGCAAGGGGGCCAGCGAGGAGGAGGAGCGGGGGGCTAAGTTCATGAGCGAGGAGTTGAACTGTAAAACCAAGCGCATCGTGGAAGGACAGGAACCAGGTAAACCAAACTGAAGAACTTGGATGCACAGATACACTTGTCTACAAGAACAACAAAGGCCACTTTAATGAATGACCCCCAGACCGCCTGACCTTTGACCCCCAGACCGCCTGACCTTTGACCTCCTGTCTGTGTGTTTTAGCTGAGTTTTGGACTGCATTGGGGGGAAAGTCGGATTACCAGACCTCCAGCCAACTGGAGAGTAAGGACCCTCCAGCCCCTCGCCTGTTTGCCTGCTCCAACAAGACAGGCAGGTTTATTGTGAGTAGCTTGTTGCCCTGACCAGCATCACCACACAACTTTGCAGGAAACATGAACCGTATCTGTTGATTTAATGTAGAATGCTCAAGATTCTAAATAGAAAGCTAAATTGTTAGCTGAAGCATAATCAAGGCCATGCCATGCCACTGTACTGCACTACTGTGGTAAACCTCTGAATACCTAGTCATGCACGGTCCGTATGTGTGGTGATGCAGATTGAAGACATTCCGGGAGAGTTCACCCAGGAGGACCTGGCTGAGGATGATGTCATGCTGCTGGACACCTGGGAGCAGGTAGGGGGTCGGGGGTCATGGAGGAGGTGGTGGGGGTGGGGAGGACTGATCCCAGGCTCCAGCACCATAGTTGCAGAGCCGGGGGAGGGGGCCAGCCCATTAACACCATCTGTATATGTGTGTGTGTATTGTCTCAGGTGTTTGTCTGGATAGGCAAGGATGCCAACGAGGTGGAGAAGACTGAATCAGTCAAATGTGGTAAGAAGTGTTTAACACTTGATCTGAAGATTCTGGGTGCGTTTGAGATCCCCCCTGATGTTTACTCTTTCAGACCCCGAGACAGCTCTCCATTCACAGACCTTCAGTCACACATACTTTCAGATGCTCAGGGCCTGATTGAGGACGGCAGCTTAAAGCAGAGTGTCCTATGTCATCTCATGCAGGATGTTTCATTGATGTTGTTTACTGCCCTTTGTTTGCATCACTAAGAGTTTGTTTGCTCCTGACAGCCAAGACATACATTGAGACAGACCCAGGGGGCCGAGACAAGCGGACCTCCGTGGTGATAGTCAAGCAAGGCCACGAGCCCCCCACGTTTTCAGGCTGGTTCCTGGGCTGGGACTCCCAACGCTGGGACTCAGACCACACTGCTAGATCCATGAGTGCACTCCTGCTATAGTGACAGCGTTGCTTAGATTACTGCTAGATAGAAATGGGCAGATGTTACTGTTTGGACGTTGTTTTTTGTGTGCATGCTTTTTTTGTCTTACAGGTAGTGGTACTTAATATCATATTTTGGTTTATATGAATGCTGAGCTTTTTATTTTGTCATTAAAGTTGTATTATTATCTTCACACATACTATGCTTTCATTTTTCGAAATTGTTTTTGAATATAATTTCAAGTCAAACTAAATTCCTTTTCTCTGTGAACGAAAAAAAAAGTGGAATCATTGGTTGTTGAATTAGAGGAGATAATGTAGGAGAGGAGACACTTTTAAATGTTTTCCCTGAAAAAAAGTTTATCTTCAAAACATGTAGTTGATATTATTTGCCACCTGGTGGTGCAACAGCTATATTCTCGACATGGCAGTCCCCATGCAATCCAAGACAAATGAGTCAGAAGAATCAGAATCAGAATGTCTGGTAGGGATTTAGATTGCCTATCACCAGCAAATACACTGGGTTTTGTATTCCGTCATTGGATCAAGAGTAGCAGCCCCAACACTGATACCTCCTGTCTGGGTCACTTGTGATTAAAACTATGATCTATAAAAAAACATCCTAGCGTACTTAAGTCAGCCTGAAAGCAGCAAAGCCATTGGCCAGGTGAAATGTCCTTTTGTCATGAGTAACATAGGTCTAACGTTATGTCTAAATATAATCATATATGAGGTCTTTGTTTTACTATAAACACAAGCATGTGTGTCTATTAATTTAATATTAGAATGAGGTCTCATTATTTTGGCATGAGAACATTGATTAATTAATTTACCATCCAAATGTTTGTTCATTGCAAACAAATGTATAGTATGTTTAGCTGCTACTTCAGAGTTCTCTGAGTGACACAAACAGGTGGAGAGAAGGTGTGTCTCGCTGAAAAACGACAGGCGTTGCTCTCATCCAATCAGGCAACGCGGAGATTGGCGGCTGCGTGATGTGGGTTGAACCTGTGCTCTGGAATAGAGGGGAAGGCGACGCACTTTATCTTTCAGTGGTTGTGTGGACGTGACTGTGAGAGGTTCATAAGATCAAACAAGGATACACTGTTGCACCATTGTTGATTTTCCATGTTTGGAAAGTACATTCATCTTTAAGGTAAGACGGCAAAAGCTCATTTTCTTTTAGCCGTGCGCAGTGAGAGGGTTTCGGATTAACCAAAATAATTAGACAAACTATCGTTGTGAACGTTTTCTAAAACACGTAAAAGTGTTGCTTACAGAATCGCATCATTTAATATGATCATATTAATGAATTGATTTCAACATGTAGGAAATGCTTTCCCCAAAGCACTTGTTGGCATAACCGTAGAGGCGCGTCCATCAACCATCAGCTTGCCATGTCAGGCTATACCCTATGTTGCCGCGCAACAGCTTTCGTTTTTCATAGCTTTTAGAGGGTAGCTGTTGAAAATGTCCATACATTTTGACTGTTTGTCAAGACGAAAACACACGCCAAGCAATGTAATGCTTTGGCACTCTACATCATGCATAATAGAAAGAGGGATTTTTGTTGGAAACCAAGGCGTCCAAGTACATTTATATCGATACTGCCATTGAATGGAAATTAGCGTATCAAATCCCCGTCCGCTGCTTGAGGCGCTACATGTGCAAATAGCCTCTCGTCCACCCTGCTGTTTTATTTCTCATTCATCTCCTATGGCCCGGAATAACGTGGACGCAGTTTAAAGATGTTAAGGCTGTGGAATAAAAGGGAGACGGGGTTTATTCATATAACATTGAATAGCCCCTCCAATTGTAAAGCAAGGGACTGAGTGCTTTTACTGTTGCTTACACTGCATCCTCCTTGTTTTTCATAGGTTAAAGCTGCAGCCCTGGGGGGAATGAGAGAAGCCTCGTGAATATTTGGTGAAGCAGTAGTCTCCTCCTGTCTGGCCCTGCTTCTATCCTCTCCAACGTGACAAAACAAGATGGGGAATGGATTATCGGACCATCCAGCTCTTTTCCCCTGCCTGCCCTCCTTCCAGGCTCTCCACATTGTTATTCTGGGGCTGGACTGTGCTGGGAAGACCACCGTATTGTACCGGCTGCGCTTCAATGAGTTTGTGAACACGGTCCCGACGAAGGGATTTAACACCGAGAAGATCAAAGTGTCCCTGGGCTCTGGCCGGCGGAAAGCGGCCTTCCACTTCTGGGACGTGGGCGGGCAGGAGAAGCTGCGGCCGCTGTGGCGCTCCTACACCCGCTGCGCCGACGGCATCGTGTTCGTGGTGGACTCGGTGGACGGCGAGCGCGTCGAGGAGGCCAAGACGGAGCTGCACAAGATCACCCGGCTGGCCGAGAACCAGGGCGTCCCCGTGCTGGTGGTGGCCAACAAGCAGGACCTGAGGAACTCTCTCACCCTGCAGGAGATGGAGCGCATGCTGGCGCTAGGCGAGCTGGGCGCCTCCACGCCCTGGCACCTGCAGCCCGCCTGCGCCATCATCGGGGAGGGGCTGCAGGAGGGGCTGGAGAAGCTGCACGCCATGATCACCAAGAGGAGGAAGACGCTGCGGCAGCAGAAGAAGAAGAGATGATGGATGATGTTGTTGATGACTAGGCGCAACTACGTCAGTCAATGAGGACTACCAGGAGATACCAGCTACACAGCCCCCTCTGGGGGGGTTTCCACGAGCCAGACACAAAGGCTGATCTCGAGTCAGCCGACTGTCCCGTCTCATAACAGGCTGAGTTGTATTAGTCGAGTGGAACTGTGTTTGTTCAGGGCCTGACCTGGTCTGGACTGGACTGGTCTGGGTGTTGTTCTCTCTGGGGCCGATGATATTGATTTGCCCCGTGAACTTTGGACAGCAAACTATCCTGTGACTATATGGGTCTCTAATGATCTGTTTGAGGAAGTATTACGCCATAGCCAAATGATTCAAAACAGAGAACATTTTAAGTGTCAAAGAAGGAATACTGACATTCAGACTTCGGTTCTATTCTGAGGTGTTACAAAAGTATGTTGCCAAGTGTTCAGCAGTTTTCAGTGTGAACCAACAATGTCATGTTCAGTTTACCAAAGCCTGTGTTGAGATTGAGTTCAGACATGAATAGGTTGCAGGTGTTAGTCCTATTAGTATGATGACGTAAATATCATGGTTTCATTGGCCATGTTGCACAGCGGTGGAAGGGTCACGTCAGAGGTCGTTCACAAATAAGCTTAATGGTTCACAAAGAGAATAAGGCACAGACGGTTCTTAAAATGTCAAAGGAACAAATGTGTTTCGTCAGTCATAGTTTTTTAGGATTTACAGCAGCTTTTCAATGGGACTGTCATTTGGGGCACGGGGGGGGTTTGAGTTCAGCGTCAAGCCCTTGTCTCACTGGATCTGTCTCGTGTTATTCAGATGAGTGACAGGCTCAGTTGGCTCAGCAGGAATACTCCCTCCTGGCTGACTGTCAAGCGCCCCCCCTCCCATCCTTCTAAGTGGCATCCTGGTGTCAGATCCAGCGTCCCCCACCCAGAGACATGCCCCCCCCACCACCCCACACCCTCCGTTCCCCAGAGACAGTTAAATGCACTTTATGGGCTTTTTTCTGACCTTGGAAAATTATTTACTTGCACCGTCTGAATTTTGTATGAAGTTTATGATATGAAAAGAGAAATATGAAATGAAATGCTGCTTCTAATGAAGCGTTTTATACAAGTCGGTCGGCTGTTTCCACATGTATCACCTTTTCACTCGGTGTGTGTGTGTGGGTGTTCATAATTGATGTTTGTCTGAATTTGTTCACCTTGAATAAAAGCAAGAACGAGACAGAGACTTTCTGGTCCATTGTTTGTTTCACTATCTCAAGACGGGAAGAATCATTATTGTAACATGCTATGCGTGCTATGCCCTAATTATCATCACTATTAATATTATTCAAAGTCAAAGGATAGGATAGAATGATACCAAGAGTCAAAAAGCTTTTTTTAAAGAATTAGTATTTTGATCAATGGTAGCAATGAGGTGGGGCAAAATAAAAGCTGAACCAGTTGAAGTAAAACATGTAGATATATTTAAGTGCTGAACCTGTGGTAAGGCTGAGACACCTTTTATTTATTCAGATTTTGTTTGGTGGAAGGTTTCTGTCAGAGATGTGTATCTGGGGTTGGTTTCTGTGAGCCTAAACTGTTGGTTTTGGTGGCAGTGTGCATCGGAGCGGTGTGTTTTGAGAGAGGGGGGAGGGGGGGGCCACAGGCACTGGCAAAGTACCTGCCCCTCTCAGAACAATAACAGACACAAACAGAGGGAGGAAAGGGAGAGCAGAGGGAGGGGAAGCAGAGGGAGGGAGAGAGGGGGCATTAGTCAGGGTAGATGACCCATTAAGGAATGACTTTACTGGACTTGTTTCCCCAGTTTTGGGCTTCGCTGGCTGGTGGACCTGGATGAAGCAAACATGGGGGGAGGTCACGTGATGAACACAATACACACACACTCAGGTCTATGTGCGCCAGGGATAATGGAAGAGAAGCTGGCACGCATCTAATTGTTTGAGAGATGATGAAGTATGCATACAGCACTCTCCCAGCAGAGCCTACAGACTCACACAACGCCCGGCTTGTGCTCCTCACCAAAAAACCTCAAACAGAATTCTCAATGAGTATTTATTTATGCAAGACTAACGAGCATACATTTATAGAGCAACATGAGTCTCATATACAAAAACTTGGGAAATTGTCAAACGGAAATCATATAGAATTTGCAGTTTTACTGGTCTTTTACTGCCTCTGCTTCAATTAGCCACATAGAGAAAACAGGTCAGGAACTTGTCATGGCATATAGTGTGTTAAGTGTGGAAATGGCAGTTCCAAGCCCCCCCATGTTAAATACAGAGTCTCTATCACATCCGAACTCGGGATGGAGTGTGTGTGTGAGTGTGTGGTGGAGTGTGTGTGTGTGTGTGCGGGCGGGGGGGATCTGGCAGCCTGCCCGGCGCTCCTGTACTTATTTTCCGTTAAACGAGCACTCACGCAGGGGTGGATGGCATGGCGGGTTAAGCTGCTCTTCGTTCCCATGGCTGGGGGCATGGGGGAACCAACCCAGTTCATCGGAGTGACGGAGGGCCACGAGCGATAGGCTGTTCCCATGCCCCTCATATCATGCTCCCTCCTTCCTCTGCTCCCTCCCTCCATCCCTCCATCCCTGCACCCCCACTCCCTTCCTGTACTGGTACAAACCCTGTCCCCGGCCCCTTTCTCTTTGATCCTGTGACGTAATTAACAAGAGATTAGTGCAGCCAGGGCAGGACTCTGCTGGGGCCCTCCAAGCCCTCTGCCCCCCCTCTAGCACAGAGTGTAGAGGTACCAGGTTGTGTGATGTCTGTACCCCCACCCTTCCAGCCCCCCTCCCACTCCAGAGGGCATTGGGGAGCACAGAGCCCCTCCAAGGCCTCTTTCTGCCCCCAAGCCCCCTCATGCCCACTTCCAAAACACTGGATCAGGAGGCGCTGGATCCAGGCCGTGCCACACCCTTGCCCTCCCTTCCGCCCCCACACTGCCTCTTTACTCTCCTTCCATGGGCCGCATGGGTCTGAACTGTACCATGGCCATAAAAATGTTGCTCATAGTCATTAAATGGGCACAGCACATGGCCATTAAGGGCTTCCACAGCGGAATGTGGGGCAAATCTGGATCGTTAACCTTTATGTTTATGACAGCTGGTTACTCCGACTTCCTCCGTCCATGACACGCTACCACGCGACACCAGACCAACACAAGACCGGAGCTCGCCCCACGCCCCGTGATTGGTGCCGCCTCTGCAAGACACAAATACTGTATTGTTGTGTATAAAGTGTCGCTGTTCAGGTTCATTTGCATGGATTCTGTCTGGCTCAACGAAGGATTTTAGTCGGACGCATGTCTAAGGCTGAGGACCCAGCTTCGTTCCACAGGTGTGAAGGAGAGGGTCGTCATCTCGGACGCTGATTGTGAGCCCCCCCCCCAACACACATACACACACATATCCTGGTGTGTGTGTGAACTGTGTGTGGGTGTGTCTGTGTGAGAACTGTGGCAGGGTGACGTGTTTGTGTGTATGTAGGAATTGGGGCAGGGTGTGTGTGTGTGTGTGTCAGAACTGGGGCAGAGTTAGCATGTGTGTGTGTCCATGCGTGTGTGTGTGTGAAAGAGAGAGAGAACTGTGGCAGGGTGAGGGTGGGGACAACATTGCTGCAGAGGAAGAGACAGGATGATAAGAGAAGAGGAGCCAAGGCTAGTTGGATAGTTTTTGTCAATGACTTACAGCTAATTAAGGCTAACAAAACATGCAAATACATTTGTATTAATAGCAAGATACTGATACCACACAAATTCAGGATTTATACATTCTTTATACATTCATTTTATTTGATTACAGTTGATTACTTGTTTGATTGCAACACAAGCCAAAAAATCAACATATTTGATCAAATTATGTTATATTCAATCTTATTATAACTCCTCTGTAGTAACAGACAGCCATTGTTGCATAACAATGATATTATTTTTGGATTCCTCAGCTATATTGTCACCCCAGCATCCCAGGATACTGACTCGAACAATATTTAGACAACTGCTCAACTATAGCAATCATTGCATTTGGAAAGAAAGACATTCGGAGCATTTACAGAGAACCTCTCATGTTGCTGGGTTGTTTGTTTAGACTGGACGCTATTTCTGTCTGTTTCTCGGCCCATGGCTTCTGTTCACGTCCAACCCACGCCAGCTTGGAGTCTTTGCCTGCCTGTTTTTGAAGATTCAGGGGAACAAAGCAGGTTTCCGTTCCTGAGACAATTGGAAGAGAGAGGAAGGGAGGGGGTCTGGTGGCGACTCCCCAGCACTTTGGGTTTATTTATCCAGTCACGGGCACATGAAGACTAAAGTGTGAACTGGCACACTGGCGAGTACAGAGAGAGGGGCGGGGCGGTTTCTGTCGAGTCACGCCACTCAGGAAACCGGGTTGCAGACCACCTTGTTCTGTTCACGGTTTCAGTTTTTTCTTTCTCCATGCCATGTTTAATCTCTCCAGCAGTATTAGTAGAAATCAAGAGGCATTTTGCCTAAAATCAGAGACTGATTGTGGGGTCTCATGTGTAGGTTCGACACTGTGTAGAGCACAGGACAAGCACTTACAAAATGGGATAATTACAGCAACACATTTGATCCAATATGATACTCAACTCACACTCAGTCTCCAGTGACAATACAGCTCCCTCTATTAAGATTTGTATGTTTATATTTCTACTAGGATGGGGCAGGGATCATTTAATCATCTTTGTGTTTGGTAATGTTTTTCTTTTGGCTCCAGTAATTACCGGTCAGAGTATGTATGAGATTTAAGTAAACAAACAGATGTGAAACCCCGACATCTCCTTGTTCTTAAGTCATAAGGGCTGGACAGACCTGATGTTTTAGGGTGGGGTTCAGACGATGATAGGAAAGGCGTGAAGTTTTGGGCTTGACTTGGAGCGGGAAATGGGTCCCTACACCCTTCTTGTCATGATCAGAGTCGGGTGTTTTAGGGTGGGGTGGGGGCAACCAAAAGTCACGGCAGGATTTGCACTTTTCCGTTTGGTCTGAAAAGCTTTGTTACCTCACAGGGAGGGTCTGTTGAAGGTTTCCTGCTGCGGGCCTGCTGGGTAACGGGCCAAGGTTTAGGGGTCTGTCTTCCTCTAACAAAGAGACGACCGTCAAGGTTTTCACATTTGCCTTCAGGGATACCGTGCTACTGGAATAGCAACAATTCCTCAAACACTGAAGCCGGCCTCAGAGATACTGGTTGTTAGTTATGCATATTGTGCTTATTTTAAGATCAAACTCTCTTACTTCGGAGTATCAAAGTATTAAGCATAGCAAAGGGCAAAAGGATTGTCCTGGAACACTTAAGTGAATCTTGCTGCAAAATACCTTCTTCTCCGAGAAACCCTTTCATACCTGTCCACCAAGCCTTACATAATCTTTATTTACATCTGCACTGTTTGAATATTTGAAGGTGTGTAGTGCCAGATACGACCAGTATTCTGTGACCTGTCAGCCCTCTATTAAACTTTCAGCCACTTAAACAAACACAAAAAGGTAGCCGCTTGTAAAAAGCTCTTTGGTTAAGTGCTTTTGAATGTTTCCCTCCCTTTGCAAGCTCCCACTCATCTCACCCTTTACCCTACCCTGGTCTGATCTCACGTGATGCTGCGACCCAAAGTCTGCTCGGCAACAACAACCAGACCGGCGACTATCTGGACAGAGGAGTGAAACTTTGATCTCGTCTCATGTCTCTTTAATTCATTCCCACATCTACTGGTCACATGGCCTACCATGCGTCTTCTTCATGGATGACGGAGAGGCTGAAGGCTGAAGGTTCCCCTGGACCTCGGTGGGAGCACAGGATATGAGCCTCCGAGCAGACAGGCAGCACAGCTACACCTGGGTACGGTCCCCCAGCCAATCACGAGGGAGCAGGACCCCGGAGTGAGATTGACAGCTGTGCCGTGCGCTGCATGGGAACAAGGGGCACCTGTGAGGATGTTTACTGAGGTGAACCAACAGGATTGTCTCACCAGAAGGTAACACAGAGCTACCGCTCCGCGCCTCATCATCACCTCTGATGGACGTGCTGAGAGCAGGCAAACGTGGCCCATGTCGCCCTCCCACTCCCCTTTTTTCTTCTTCTAAGGAACTGACACAAACATGACACCTGGAATGGCTACAGCCTAACGAATAATGCCATTAGAAAACAGGCCCCCAGGGGGGGCTGCATGTTCCTGTCTCTGCACCCTCAGTTTGAGCCAACACAGCAAAG
This sequence comes from Mallotus villosus, assembly GCA_903064625.1. Taxonomy (NCBI): domain Eukaryota; kingdom Metazoa; phylum Chordata; class Actinopteri; order Osmeriformes; family Salangidae; genus Mallotus; species Mallotus villosus. The sequence continues at coordinate 357,238 of CAEFZP010000381.1, forward strand.
ACAGAGTATGCAAGTACATGAAGCCCCCAGACCATTAGGATCAAGTGTACAGATTTGAGGATATCAGAATATCCCGTTTGTAGTCGACAGATTGGAGCATGCAAACACAGAGATGTTATGTAAAGCTGGTTTCATTTCCCCTCTGTGGAGCTGGTGGTGGCAGGGTTTGAACACGCTCCAACAGGAGCCACCTGTGTTGTTGTAAGATAGGGCTCCGTCTGTCCCAATATTCTTGGCACTGACAAGTAGCGTCACACGCTCGACCTTGTGAACGTTGGACCCTGAGGGATAATATTTGGGAAGGGCTGAGTAATCGGTATTTCTCATGCCATGTTTGAACAAAACATGATCTAACAAGGCCTGTACTGTGAGTGTTCCAAAGGACCTTTTCAAACATTATATACATAATGACTGACCTAAGCATGGGGAATCAAGCCACTTTCATACAAATCAAATAAACAATTATCGGGCTGTTGAAGTGGCACATTGGTCAAGCCAATCTCTGCTGCTACTCTGCTGAGACTATACACAGGCTTCGCCAGCCACTTGTGTTTGTTTTAGTCCTTCACAACGTCAATGAGGATAAGTGTTCTTAGTAAATAACACACTCAGCTGAAAAGGTAATTCATATGAAAACACAGGTCTCACAGGAGCTCAAGTAATATCATTGTAATATAACCTACGGTAAATGTTTGCAAAGTGAACTATATTAAACGTCTAAAGCTCCTTTTCCATGAGAAAAGTAAGTGGTTCCAAGTCTACCTTTTCTCCAATCTCCCCTCTCTGCAAGCTCAGCATGGGGATATTAATGTAAATGACCTCAGGGTGGAGAGAACAATGGCAGGGGATGGATGTGTTTTCCTCTGTAAAGAGGGAAACAGCTGGGGGTGGAGGCCCAAGTTAGGGGCCAGAGCCCAAACTCATTACTGTAATCTAGGGACTAGGGGGCTGGTGCTAGGACTGGGACTGGGACTAGAACCATGGCTAGGGCTAGGCCTTTTTTTAAATACAAATTTCATTCAGAAGTAAAATATGTTTAAGTAGGAATTTATTGGAGAAATGTGTTTTTTTGGGGGCACAAACCGTCAATCTAACCAATGTCAACAACAGTCAAGTTATTTAAAAATTAATCTATATTTAGGTCCCCTCACCTGTACATTGTATTTCTTTTAGAGGGCGAACCAACACAAAGTAAAGTGTTCTCATCCTTCAGCAGTGCATGGCAGCATCACCCACATAAAAATTCCACAGGTAAACGTTATGACAGTCAGACAGGACAAAGGGTTTATATCCACACATGGAATGCCTTTCATGCTATTCTTGAAGGAAATCCTGGCCTTTGAAGCAACTGTTCTCTCCCCAAAATAAAGCTGAGAATGCTTTGCAAGGACTTGAACTGTTTGAACAAGGGTTGGGTCTCGTAAAACAAGACGAAAATACAGGTTATTGTTATAGATAAGATTATTGTGTCTGCACTTTGCTTTGGCCATGCTGTTTGTTTGTTCATAGAAACACATTCTCCCAGAATGCTTTCGTAGGCCTGCTTCATTTGGAAATGGATGAGCTGGAAATAAAGACAAGCTGTTCTAAGTTGGATATCATGGAGGGACAGTAAAGCACTGTTATAAAATAGCATCTCTACCACAATGCATGCCCATTCATTCCTTAACAGTGTCACAATGTTGGCATTCTCACTCTATCCTAACTGCCAGACTTCTATCTCATGATTCTCCTGACTTCATTCAAATGCTCCACCACTGAGCTTCACCTATCCCATACTCTCAGATGATGTACTGCAGCAGATTCCTATCTGTTTCCCATGCTAATGAGGCAAATAAAGGTATAGATCACATTCCCCCGGTGTGGCCTAATTAAGCTGAGCATCTCTAGGCCTGATCGTCCGTCAGCTCCGGAACAGAGGCTGATGGGTCAGATCTGAGGGATATGCGTCAGAGCAGCTTCACTCTCTCCACGGACCCATGACAGGAAACAGATAACCTCCCGCTGCACCCTGGGAAGGTGATAAGACCGGAGACCCACATCACTCACTGACATCACAAGCCTGTCCTTTGAGCTGCGCCGGGGTCACACAAGGGACATGTGTTTGTGTTTGTGTATATGCCAGTGTGTGTGTGTGTGTGTGCGTGCGTGTGATGCGTATGCAAAAGGCAGATTCAAAAGGTATAGCTGGAAGGTCTGTTTACACGCTGTGTATAATGAATGAACTCAGGTTTCACACCTCCCTGTTGTGTGATGTTGTGCTAAGCGTTCTCTCAGTGATGGAGAACGGGGCCCCTGGCCTGCCGATGCGGAGGACGTCTCCCCGCTGCGACGCCAGCACGACAGCATGATTGAACAGCATGGTAGACTGACAGTGCTTATCCCAGACTCATTAAGTCTTCACAGTTGAGGGGATCCGGAGAAGAGAACGGGGAAGTTGTCACAGGCTTACACAGATGACGTGTATACAGTCGTATGCAAAAGTTTAGGCACCCCTCTGAGGCTGCATGATAATTTCCTGTCTTCACCAAAAAAGATCAATATAATATTGTAATATTACTTTTCTAGTTAACACTGAGTGCTGGGGTGTTTTCCAGACAAAGATATTTGGTGTAGCAGTATTTAGTTGTGTGAAATTAAATCAAATGTGAAAAAAAGGCTGTGCAAAAGTTTGGGCACCCTTATCATTTATTTGATTTGAATACCTCTGCCTACTAAATGCTGATTAACTGCAACACATAGTTAGTCTGATTAACTCGTTAAGCCTTCAATTACATAAAAAGGTGCATTCAATCATTAGAAAGGGTATTTAAGTTAGCCAATTGCAAGTTTTGCTTCTCTTTGATTCTCCTCTGAACAGTGGCAAAATGGGGGCATCAAAACAGCTATCAAATGATCTAAAAACAAAGATTGTTCAGCAGTATGGTTTAGGGGAAGGCTACAAAAAGTTATCCCGGAGGTTTCAGCTATCAGTTTCCACTGTGAGGAATGTCATTAGGAAATGGAAGGCAACAGGCACAGTTCTTGTTAAGGCCAGAAGTGGCAGGCCAGGAAAAATAACAAAGAGGCAAAGGCGAAGAATGGTCAGAATGGTCAAGGACAACCCTCAGACCACCTCCAAAGAGCTGCAAGGTCATCTTGCTGCAGATGGTGTCACTGTGCATTGCTCGACCATTCAGCGCACATTGCACAGAGAACAGCTGTATGGGAGAGTGATGCGGAAGAAGCCTTTTCTGCACACGCGCCACAAAAAGGCTTGCTTGAGGTTTGCCAAACTACATTTGAACAAGCCAGGCTCATTTTGGAACAAAGTGCTGTGGACTGATGAGACAAAGATGGAGTTATTCGGTCACAACAAGAGGCGTTACGCATGGAGGCAAAAGAACACAGCATTCCTAGAAAAACACTTGCTGCCCACAGTAAAATTTGGTGGGGGGTCCGTCATGCTGTGGGGCTGTGTGGCTAGTGCAGGAACTGGGAATCTAGTTAAAGTTGAAGGTCGTATGGATTCAACTCAGTACCAGCAAATTCTGGACAATAATGTTCAAGAATCTGTAACAAAGCTGAAGTTACGGCGCAGTTGGGTGTTCCAGCAGGACAACGACCCGAAACATTGCTCCAAATCCACTAAGGCATTTATGCAGAGGAACAACTACAATGTTTTGGAATGGCCATCCCAGTCCCCAGACTTGAATATAATTGAAAATCTATGGGGTGACTTGAAGCGGGCTGTCCACGCTAGGCACCCATCAAACCATACTGAACTGGAGATGTATTGTAAGGAAGAATGGTCCAAATTACCTCAATCCAGAATCCAGACACTCATCAGAGGATATAAAAAGCGTCTAGAAGCTGTTATTTTTGCAAAAGGAGGCTCTACTAAATATGAATGTGATTTTTCTGTTGGGGTGCCCAAATTTATGCAAGTGTCTAATTCTCTTATGATGTGTATGGCATATTTTCTGTTTATCAAATAAACCTTATTTCACGGCTAAAATATCACTGTCCATGACGTATGTGTATATATATGACAAAGACGTTCCTCATCCAAACGCCCAACATTTTATAGATGAAAGTAATGGAGATTATCAGGGGTGCCCAAACTTTTGCATACGACTGTATGTGGAGACACCGAATCCTAACCCTAAAACAAATGTCTTCAAAAGCCTTGTCGGTCCTGTCGTCTTTTTCTGAGGAGTAACATTTTGATTGAACAAAGCGCTTTGACTTCTGATAACTTTACGTTCATCGTTTCGTACTGTCAATCTCTTGGCAAATTCACATTTGAATGACTGTACTGCCGTGATCAAAATATTTATTCACATGCATGTGACTTCCGTTTGAAGTAAACAGGATGACTCAACCCAAGGTACTTTATCTTAAATCTAGTCACACATTAATGGAACAGGCCACTTAAGTTGCTAATCACAAAACTTGGTCGGTCACCAGGTTGAACATTAAACCCAGTAGTACCTTGTGGTCATATGACCACCACACTGGGTGTGATAGGCTCTGACCCTGATCTCTGACACACAAGGCAGAGGTCAGGGGTTCGAAGGTGACGTTCTCGTTTAGACGACTCGCTTTGTCTGTGCACATTTTGACGTCCGGAATCGAGGATGGCCGTCTTTCTCCTCCGCTTGCTCTCTCCTTCCTCTCTCCTTCTTCCCTTCCACCACTTTCTTCTCCTTCTTTTCCCTTTTAGCTCTCCTCCAGGGTCTGTGTGTGGAGATAGTGACAGTGTCTTTGTAGAGCAGTAAAACCTGCCTCTCTTTCTCTGCCTTCCGCTTCCCCTTGAAGAATTCGATATCAGCGTTGTACAGATGTTTGTGAGAAACAGTCTCAACACGCAGCTTCAAACAAGGAGCAGAGATTACTGCCTTTTTATCGGAGTGGGAAAGCAATCTAGCTGAACAGAGTAGAAAGTCATTTCTCTCTGGCATCCTGAAGTTGCGTTTAACTCACGTCACAGTGTTGAGAGCTCAAACCACAGTAAGCTAAATCCTCATCTATTCCAAGAATGCATACATGCCCCTAAAATAATCAGCTGAAAATACCCTTGCAAACATATGTTCACAGATGAAAAAACATAGTTATTTTTACCTCCCAGCCCTTAGCACTGTGTCGTGTGAGTGTGTGTGTGTGTGTGTCTAATCTCAGCTGAAATGAGACCCAATAAGGCCGTCAGATTCCCTCAACTGTGACAAGGATCACCTCTGTGTATTGGGCCTTCAGCTGTTTCCCTTTGCTCCTACCCCGGTAGAGATTCAGTTCTAATTAACTTAATACTTCAGAAAGCTTCCCTGCTCTACATTATTCAAATCGCACACCCCACAGAGAAAGGTGTGTGTTTGTTTTTGAACGTGGCCCGTCACCCTGCGAGATCACTCTAAATGGAGAGCTGAATGTCTGCCAGCTGGTTGAATAAGGAAACAGAGGGGCGAGGGTGAAGAGGCGGGTGGGGGTGAGGAGTGAGGTGGGGTGGGGTGGGAAGAGGAGTGGGAGGGAGGATAGGGATGGGTGTAGGGGGGCCCTTCTAAGGTCTATCACCCTCAGCACCCTCGCTGACTGGACAGCCTATTTGTGCCGGTCCGCTCCAGGACCCTGGACTCCGGCCAACAGACAGACTCCAGTGGCCTACATTCAACACTGAATTTCCATTCAAGTCTGGAATCTATTGAACCGCTCAGGTTTCACAGATTTGTCCAGGCTAACTGAACAATCTGACCCTGTTTACACAATCAGTTTCTCTTGAAGCAGGAGGGAGGGCACATTGGATACGTTGTAGTGTATGAGGTACAGCGAAAGGTAGAGTTGGTTGGGAGGAAGATGGATGTGTATCCCAGTCCCGCCCCTTGTTAAATCCAGCCAATAAACAGGGTCTGTTTAATCTGACGGCTATTCCTGCAACCACATCTACTTTTGACACTTCCTATTTCAACAGCCAATTTATCTTCCAAGACATATATCTGTCTTTCATAGTTCTCCAGTGGACACTGCTGTTTTTAATGATCCATATTCAATTCTTAAATAAACTGTCTGTCTATTAAATATATATTTTTCCTAGTCTCCCCATCTTCATTTTACCATACTGTGTTCTAGATGCAATTTGAATCTGCACCTGCCGATTTACATTCTGTGTCCTATTTTTCCTAACTTGGACTGGATTGAGAAAATTGCCTCTCCTCAGCGTCTCTGTCATTGGCCCTGAATGAAAGAACACATTCCTCCAACTCTCCATTCTTTCAGGCTGTCGCCTCTCAAGTTTCCTGACTGGACTCGGGGACGGGGACGGGGACGGGGGGACGGGGACGGGGACTCAGAGCCCACCCTGCCTCCAGAGGGAGACGAAAGGAGGGACTGAGGGAGTCAACAGTCAATGCCATCATCTGAAAGCTCCACGTGACCAGCATTAATCAGCACATTCTCCGTACGAGCCAGAGGAATGATGGCCGAACTCATTACACGCGGAGGAGCTGCTATCTGTGATCACTGCATTTACCGTGTCATCCATTTATAGATCAAACCAGCCGGCGCGGCTGAGCTGTCCTGTCAGTCCCCCCCCCCTGGCTCCCACCGAGGAGAGTCGGGCTGGATGAATCCTTGTTTTTGAAGTCATCTGATCTTCGACGCGTCCCATCCCACCACACCCAGCTAACCTCATTAGCTGAACCTCAGCTTTTGTCTGAGTGAACAACGCCGCGCTTTTGTCATCGCGCCCCCTTTGAGGCGCTCATGTCAAGTTTCGCAAAGTCAGGATGAAAGAAGAGTTTCTTGTCGATGTTGTCGTTGTTGTCGCTGTTGTGGCTGTTCACGTTTTTAATGAGGCCGAGCTTAATTAGATCACGGAACGAATTCAGTAGTCGCCGTTTACTTGTGACCGCTCACCTTTTGACCTTTGGCATGGACTCATCTTCCTGCCATGGCATTCCTGGGATCACTTTCCCTGGTGGAGCTGGCATGGAGACCTGAATACCATCAGGCGCATGCTGGACATGACTTGCGACTGCAGCCCAGTCGGGGCCCACCCACATATGCTATGCAGCATGTCGTATTCAGTATGCACACGTGGCGCAGCCTAGTCCCATGTCGTCATGGACTCTGGTGTTGCTACTCCACAGTACTGACCCTGTATGGAAGTCTTCTGGGTAGTCATAAACCAGGGCAAACTGTGAACTTTAAATGCCAGTTTAGTTGACTGCTTTCTGCTCCTACAACACTGATGGGATCATATCCCTACTACTCTTCACAACACGTGCCCCTTGTCCAGCAGTTCTGCCAGTCTCAGTGGACTCTGCCTTCACCTCTGACCAATATCTGTATTCCCTGTACTATTCTACTGTCTTCTCATTGCCCTAATGTATTGTATTATGTTCAATTGAGCATGATTGCATTCAGGAACATTGAACAGATTTAATATGAATTGTAAACTGTACTTTTTAGTGGATCTATCTATCTATCCAACTCAATCTGTCTACAGCTCTGACCTACACCCTCTGACCTCTGACCTCGCTCGGGCTGCCGACCTGGTCTCCACATCAGCTCCCTGTGCAGAGCCTTTCAGTCTGTTGCTGTGCTGCTGTGCTGTGCTGCTGTGCTGTGCTGCTGTGCTGCTGTGCTGCTGTGCTGCTGTGCTGCTGTGCTGCTGTGCTGCTGTGCTGCTGTGCTGCTTTGCTGCTGTGCTGTGCTGCTGTGCTGTGCTGTGCTGCTGTGCTGCTGTGCTGCTGTGCTGCTGTGCTGCTGTGCTGCTGTGCTGCTGTGCTGCTGTGCTGTGCTGCTGTGCTGCTGTGCTGCTGTGCTGTGCTGCTGTGCTGCTGTGCTGCTGTGCTGTTGTGCTGCTGTGCTGTGCTGCTGTGCTGCTGTGCTGTGCTGCTGTGCTGCTGTGCTGCTGTGCTGCTGTGCTGCTGTGCTGCCGAGCTGCTGTGCTGCTGTGCTGCTGTGCTGCTGTGCTGCTGTGCTGCTGTGCTGCTGTGCTGCTGTGCTGCTGTGCTGCCGAGCTGCTGTGCTGCTGTGCTGCTGTGCTGCTGTGCTGCTGTGCTGCTGTGCTGCCCGGGGGCCTTAGAGGGATGCGAGTATGACAGGCCACTGGAGAACAATGGTCTGGCAGGTGACTGAAAGCACAGGACGTATGAATAGAAGGAAATGAAAGCGGCGCAGAGACAGGAAGTCCAATCAGTCTGGAGGAAAAGTGTTATGGAACGTCATGCTCCCTCCTGACACACGGCAGTGGAAGGCGGGAGTTGTGTGTGTGTGTGTGTGTCTAAGAGGAGAGTGAGGACGTTTTCCTGCCAAGCTACAGCCACTGCACCTGCTGCTAACCCTTTTCCATCACACTGTTGAACTGTGTCTGCTAAATCTTAGATGTGGATGCTGTTTAGAAGAGTGAATTATTCAACCCGATCTGAAATGCTCTCTCTCCAGTTGTGAACTTTTACCCTTTTCTAAGATTCAGAGTACATTTGGTATAAATGTCGTTGAAAGTATGAGACTGAGATGGCAGAGAAACAAACACAGTCATGCATGCAGAGGTACACAGAAAAATGCCCCACACACACACACACAGACACACACACAGACACACACAGACACACACACACACACCTCAGGACCATCTGTAATGCTCTAAACCTTAGCCTTTGGTATCTGTCAGATAGTGGGCAGTTCAAACTGCTCGTGTGTGTGTGTGTGTGGATGCATTCCCAGCCGTTTGGCATTTCAGCAAGCCCCCATGTCCAGGCCCAGGCCCAGACATAGCCTCCAGGTGTGTTGGAGTTACAAAATGTTCCAGTGTGAACATCAGGCCAACCAGCCACAGCGGCTGCCGTGTAAGAGCACACACGTGAACATGTCTGTGCTTGTCAGCTCGTGTCTGTGTGTGTGTGAGTGTGTGCGAGCACAGCGTCGACTGCATGTGTGTGTACGTTGTGATGTCGCTCAACATTGGCTGCACGTGTATGTGTGTGTGTGTGTGTGTGGGTACAAGCTCAGATAAAGGCGTGGAGGTGAGAAGGGGGATTTAAGCTGTCAAAGAAATGGTGCTTTTCAGGCTGTGGCGTCTGACGCCTGGGCGTGTGCGGCAGGCAGGGAGCAGTGTGTTGACACGTCACACTCAGACCAGGCAGGATTCTCGCTGGTAGCCACGGCGACCGCTGAAGGTCACAAGGACAATGCTACCCGAGTACAAATGAGAGCGTGGCGTGTAGCGCGGTGTGGCGCGTAGCGTGGCGTGGTCCGAGGATGAGAAGGTCTAAACTAGCCCTCAGTCCTCCAACACTGTCGGAAACGTCCAAATACAAATGTTGACATGTACAGATGATGTCACATGACAGACATTGAAGACGAAAAAGAAAGTAATCAAGCGTGGTCGAAAGATGGTCACTGATATATTAAAAATCTGAGTACAGTAACAGTACACATACAGTAAGAGTGGTGGCAGCTGTCTGACTGTCTGACAGATCACATGCAGGACAAGCTCCTCCAACCAAGTCATGCTTGAGATATAAATAACGATGACAACATCAATACGGACGCTGAAAAACAAACCACTTGATACAAGCCGCCACGGCCCAGAAATGTCTGAAACATGTTGATGCCTGTGCAGCAGTGCGAGAAATGATGGAAAATAGATTAGCGTATGTAGTTCCTGTTTGTGGGTAGACACTGTAAACCCCACTGTACTTATGTGCTGAGGCTCTCAATCTCTGTCAGCGATAAAGGCAGACAAACACACAGGCTGTGGCAAGGGCTTCTGGGTAGGAAAACAGCACTGAGCAGGAAAATCAGAGGAATGAACATGGCTGATTGAAAGTGGGCCAGGTCTTATTTGGACAAACATACAGTGCACACGTGTGTATGTGTGCGTACGTGTGTATGTGTGCGTACGTGTGTATGTGTGCGTACGTGTATATGTGTGCGTGTGTATGTGTACGTGTGTATGTGTGCGTGCGTGCAGTTGGCAGCAGACAGGGGTGGCAGATAGGCATGAAAACCAAGACGAGGACTTCATAAATACTTGCGGTAATCTGATGCTCAATGTAACTTTATTCACGTCCACGTCCGGCATGGCGGCACCACGGCAACAGTGATGAGCTCAGCGGCAAGGCATATCCGTTCTCTCCCCTGGCCGCCGGCACGGCCCACATGGCCCACATGGCCCACATAGCCCACATAGCCCAGCTCTGTGTCTTTGTGGCCCATATCAAGAAGGGGCTCCGTCCAGGCGCCTGTAGGTGGTCATGTCACAGAGCAGATTCCACTCTCACCCTAGCTGTCCTTCCCGTCTTCACACAGCGAAGGTAGGGGACAGGGCAGGGTTCCCTCCACCTGCCTGAGATCCCCTCCACCTGCCTCCTGACATCCCCTCCCCCAGTCCTCCTGGGCCTGCTGAGGAGGAGAGCAGGAGGGGGGAGGATGAATGGTACTGGGGTGTTTTTATTCTCGCTCAGCTGTCTCTCGGCAGGGGGGCCAAAACCAAGGAAGCTCTCTCTCTCTCTCTCCGTCTCCCTCTCTCTCTCTATCTCTATCTCTATCTCTCTCTCTCTCTCCTCTCTCTCTCTCTCTCTCTCTCTCTCCGTCTCCCTCTCTCCCTCTCTCTCTCTATCTCTCCCCAGAGACATGTGGGCAAAGGCAGTGGAAGTAGGTCAGACTTGTGAGAGAGGGCTGCATGTGCATATCCTCCAAGATAAAACAAGTGTTAACTAGAGAGACTTTAGTGTGGAGATTGGTTACCAAATCTAAAAAAACATGCATGGAAATGTTGTTTTGTGTTTTGATTACAGTAATACATACTTAATGTGATGTGGGGAAAACAATAGAGCCAGATTGGTAACAATCCAGCTGTAAGTTTGTTGTTTGTGCCTGTTTGAGAGTTAAACAACACAGATTCTCCCTGTGTGTCCACAAACAGAGAATGTGGGAAAGAGAGAGAGAGCGAGAAAGAAAGAGACCTGGAGAGATAGTGAGAGCGAGAGCGAGAAAGAGAGAGAGAGAGGTAGTCATTTGTGTCGAGTGTGATTGGGTGAGCAGCCCACTGGCAGTTTTTCTGGTTGCTAACGCACGTAAAAGCAGAGCAGAGCAGGAGGGAAGGAAGGAAGGTGATTGGAAAGAGACCATGCTTCCCATGGTTGTGACACTAGTCCTGCTTGTCCATGCTGTGAAAAGATGATGAACACGAAAGACCATAACATTGGTCTGGTCCAACTGATGTGGACTCTGGTGTGTGTGTGTGTGTGTGTGTGGGAGGGTTCTGTGTATGTGAGTGTGTTGTGTGTATGGGTGTGTGTGTGTGGTGTGTGTGAGTTGGGCGGTACTGCTGGAGGCCAGTGGTCTCACATGTAACAGTTGTGTTTTCAGGGGAGATAAATCAACAGAGAGGCAGTATGAGTCAGTGAGTCTGTGTTGTTTCTCCTGCTGGAGGACCAGGCTGTGGACAGTCAGGCTGACAGACACCAGGAACACTTTCAAGTGCTCAATGTGTTTCCAGCCACATCCATCTAGATTACTGACCAATATCCTTAGATAGCAGACATAAACTACTGAAGGAACCTTTGGGTGCCATTGTTGCCTGATGCTCGTTGGCTTAGAGTGACAACTTGTAAAATACTGGTGTTTTATCGGGTACACGGTGAGAGGCACTTGTCATGTTGTACTCCTTTTCCCTGAGGGATGTCAAGAAAGTGCTACGCTTTATGGATAGATAGACCCGATGATGAAATCTGTCTTCCGAAAATACCTGTGCCTTTCTTTCCGACACGTGCTTTTTCACAACGCTTTTTTCTCACTTGCTCTGACATCTATTGAAACGCACACTTTTCCTCATTATTACTAAAAAATAAGTTTGGGTTTTCGATAAATCCAGCCCCAAACTTTTGGGTCATCCAGATCCGTTCTCATCGTTGGCTCCGGCGGCTTGCCTGCCTTCCACACTCTGAGGTGTGATGAGAGAAACTCTGTCACCACTTTGAAGATCGCTGCGCGTTGCCTCTGGGTAGGAGAAGAGGCATGGAATGAAGGGAGACGGGGGAGGAAGGAGCGAGAGAGAGAGCAACACAAGGAGATTAGAAAATGAGAGAGAGAGAGAGAGAGAGAGAGAGAGAGAGAGAAGAGAGAGAGAGAGAGAGAGAGAGAGGAGGGGAGCGGGAAGGAGAGCAAGAGGCCCGTAATGATAACAAACCACTCAAAAACAATATAACTCAAACAATATAGCTAGCTAAACCAAACATACAGGATCAGGCTGTTCTGTCCTCTAGTTATTGAAATAGTTGGGCTGTGGCTAGGGGCCATGTCTGATCTTCAAACCCAAATCTTGTTTTATGTTTTTTCTTTCTGCTAGCTCTTACCTGCTTCCATGGGTGAACCTTTCACTTACATTCCAGTTCAACTCTGTTGTTTGTGCGGGTGCCGCAGACAGATGGTGCGGTCTAAAAGCAAGATTTACGCTGCACATAGCTGAGCTGTATTCCAGATCCTGGGGGCCTGGCCCCCCTCAGACGTGAAGCACGTGTTTGTGTGTACATGCTGTTCCAGATCGGGTAGATCTGGGAAAGGGAGGGGAGGGAGTTCTCTCCAAGCTTACGACCGAAAAACAAGGAGGAACAGCTCTAACAGGGGGGCTCGGGGGGCTTGTACCCCGCAGCAGAGCAGCACGGAGACCCCTCTGTGAGGGTGGGTGTGTGGGTGGGTGGTTGGTTGCATGCCTGTGCCTCTCCTTCTTAGGAGGGCTGTGACATCATGGGGTCTTGAGGGCCGGTTACCCCTCCATCAACACACACACACACACACACACACACACATAGTGGAGCTGTGCTGGAGGGGGTCAGAGGTTGTTGTCATGAGATGACAGGGTTAGTAGAGTGGTTAGAGAGGGTTACTAAGTACTCAATGGGTTTGACCTCATGTTTGACCCCTGATAACAGTTGAGCCTTGAGGAACCATGGGGGCAGAACACCAGTTGTTCTTTAACTGCTGTGTTGACACACAGAGACAGATAGCACATGGCTCTTTATTATTGTATTCTTTTTTCCCCCTTCTCCATACATTCACTCACATAACGTTCTGCTCGTCGACTCTCCTTAGCTTGGGCTTTTTAGTGTTGTGCAATTTGCTTGTTGGATTAAACTGTATTTTCCCACGTAAAAGTGGCTGTAAGACCCTGATGGGCTCCATCACGAGGTTAATGTAGAAAATTATATCACTGCTCTTTCTCTGCATTCATTCCGTAACGTGATCTGAAGCATTATAGTTATCTAACTCAATCCCCCGAATCATTTTAATCTGATTATGTCTTGGCTGGGAATTTGTCAATGAAGCTATTACTGTACAACAAATGGGGTGTGTGTGTGTGTGTGTTTGTTTGTGTTTGTGCATGTGTGTGTCTCTGTCCCCCTCAGCTCCTAAATAAGGGCATTGTTCTTCTATAGATCTTGTACAGATCAAGGAACCAGTGATCATGTAAGATTGTTGCAGTTGGCCAAAGCTTGTGTGCAATGCAGGGAATGGGGTCACAGTTCAAAGAGCAGGCAGTGGGGATGGGTGTCTCTGTTGGCAGGACAGGATGCTTTGCATCGCTGAGATCTCAGACTGCCACAGCTATTGGACTCATTACTGAGCCCAGGGTAAATCATTAGGTTATTGTCACCTGTCCATTGATTGTCAGTTTACCTTCAGTTTGACCTGAAATTAGATTTTTGCACACACACACACACATACACAAACACACAAACACACGACCGAATACTTAAAGCTAATTTAAAACCCCTCAGGAATCTGTATTCACGCTGCATGCTCCAATATATTTATAGGTTGGAGATGACTTTCCAATGAGTGATTGAATGCGTGTAACATCTGAGTTTAATTTACAGTTTGGATGCCATTCAGATCTGACATACATCTATCACTCCATTTTGCAATGCTGCTGTGAGAGTGGTATGTGGGATGAAGTCATCATCGATGAAACACATGAGAACTTCAGCTCATCGTGTCAGAAGAGGGGTGAGGGAACATGCAGATGTAGGTTGGTTTCCTCTCCTCTCCTCTCCTCTCCTCTCCTCTCCTCTCCTCTCCTCTCCTCTCCTCTCCTCTCCTCTCCTCTCCTCTCCTCTCCTCTCCTCTCCTCTCCTCTCCTCTCCTCTCCTCTCCTCTCTTCCCTTCCCCCCCCTCTCTCCTCTCCTCTCACCACTGAGTAAACACATTCTAACCCAGGCCCCGACCGTGCAATCTTGCCACACCATTCTTGTGCTGCAAGTCTCGTTTCCCATTCCCTGTCTGTGATTAAGCAAATCCATTTCCAGGGCCACCCACGTTGGGGCTTCAACCACACCATCATTTAGTCAGGCAGTGTAACCCACTCCGACTCTTGCTCCGTAACAAAAGTGAGATGCATTTGCCGCATAGCTAGCGAGGGAAGGCATGGTTGTGTTCCGTCAGTGATGTGAGAGGGAGTTCACCCGCTTCTCCTCTGCCTAGGTGGGAGGCACACCGTCGGCTGAGGAGAAGTGTGAGTGATAATGTGACTGCTCTGATTGTGTTTCTGTGCAAACACAATTGGGCAGGGTCGGGGCTGGTTGGTTCCAGTCGCATGAAAAGGAACAATGTGTCTGAACTGTAGACACACACATTCATGCCCACTGACCTTAATTGCGCTCAAGTTGCATAACATGTTGTTAACACTGCCTTACCATGGTCTAGTTTCTGAGGCCAGGCATGCAAACTACGACATGTGAATATCAACAATGCCCCAGACAATTTGGAATAAATAATGTACAAAGAATTGTCAAGCAGTCTCGCGATCACGTGACTTCAAGGTATTATAGCTGTGCTGTTTAACCCTACCAGTGAAAGTTGGTAGATAGGGAAAGTTGGAGAGAGTTCTAGCCAGAGGAAGCTTTTATTAACAGTGACTGAAGTCCACTTCGGGCCCACAAGCCACTGAGATGTGAAATGGTTTTAATCCAACATTTCTTTGTCACTGTAATGTCCATTTGGGATCCCAGCCAGACACACTATGTACACTGGTCACACGAAACACTGCCCCCAGGCACAACCTACTGGGTTTAGTCCCGCCTACGCCCCGGCGTGTCTGTCTGCCTCTTGTTTGTCTCTCTCCTTCTCTCTCTCCCTCTCTCTGCCCCTCCCTCCCTTCTCTCTCTCTCACGCAATGGTAGGTAATGGACCCAATGTGCAGGCCTGTTTTGTAATCCTGATTGATTCTCATGTCTGTCAGTCTGGGCTCTATCAGTCTAGTCTGCTGCCACTCCCACCAACCCCCACCCCCCTTCCCTTACGTAACAACCTTTCGACTCGAGTTGTATGTAAACAGAGAGACAGAACGTTCACACAGCGCACCGTGTAGCCTCCCTATAAGGCAGCAGACAGGCTAGAGGCTGTCAGAGGCTGTGGGGCTGTTTGAGGCTGTGAGGTCTGTCAGAGACGGGGAAGGCCGTGAGAGGCTGTGGGTGTTAGAGAATGTGCGGCGTCGAGCCCGAGGATGTAATCCAGGGGGATTTCTCTCAAGGACAATGACGGTTAGAAATCTTCCACAAGGATGTGACATGGTTGCTCAACGGAAACGTGTGTGGAAAAGCAACTTGGCTCTCCAAGCCTCATCATATCTCAGTGTCTCTGCTAATGTCCTGATGGTGCTAGGCCTTTGATCCTGACCGGGCCTCTGGGGGAAGGTCGGGGGGGTGGGCATAGAGGAATATTTCATCCGTCCGCCCCTCTCTACGTCAAGACCTATGCTGAGTCCTTTCCTGTTTGGCGCTGGTCCTTTCCCCGGGCACACGCTCTGTCAGGAACCCTCCTGGCCGTCCTCACTGGGACCCTGCTCGGATGTTTGACACAGCCCTGGATGTCCCCAAAAGATGCTAACCCTTACGTCTGGCGAGTGGGCGGGTGTGGGGGGATGGTGGGGTGAGTCAGGGCGAGTGTCCGGGGCGATGTTTGTGTCTGGGATCACATCCTGTGCTGTTTCCCTCTCCCTCACAACACAGAAACACGGAGTGTTAACCCTCTCCCTCACCACACAGAAACACGGAGTGTTAACCCTCTCCCTCACCACACAGAAACACAGAGTGTTAACCCTCTCCCTCACCACACAGAAACACAGAGTGTTAACCCTCTCCCTCACCACACAGAAACACAGAGTGTTAACCCTCTCCCTCACCACACAGAAACACACAGTGTTAACCCTCTCCCTCACCACACAGAAACACAGAGTGTTAACCCTCTCCCTCACCACACAGAAACACAGAGTGTTAACCCTCTCCCTCACCACACAGAAACACAGAGTGTTAACCCTCTCCCTCACCACACAGAAACACAGAGTGTTAACCCTCTCCCTCACCACACAGAAACACACAGTGTTAACCCTCTCCCTCACCACACAGAAACACAGAGTGTTAACCCTCTCCCTCACCACACAGAAACACAGAGTGTTAACCCTCTCCCTCACCACACAGAAACAGTGTGTTAACCCTCTCCCTCACCACACAGAAACACACAGTGTTAACCCTCTCCCTCACCACAAAGAAACACTGAGAGTTAACCCTCTCCCTCACCATATAGAAACACGAGTGTTAACCCTCTCCCTCACCACACAGAAACACAGAGCGTTAACCCTCTCCCTCACCACACAGAAACACACAGTGTTAACCCTCTCCCTCACCACACAGAAACACAGAGCGTTAACCCTCTCCCTCACCACACAGAAACACACAGTGTTAACCCTCTCCCTCATAACACAGAAACACACAGTGTTAACCCTCTCCCTCACCACACAGAAACACGGAGCGTTAACCCTCTCCCTCACAACACAGAAACACAGAGCGTTAACCCTCTCCCTCACCACACAGAAACACAGAGCGTTAACCCTCTCCCTCACCACACAGAAACACAGAGCGTTAACCTTCTCCAGGCTGCTGCTGTGGCGCGGCCAGCACCAAAACAACACAAAGACTCGCATTCACACAGTGGCTGAGGCTTTCAATACACTCAATGAGATCACGATTGAAATTGTGATAAGTGATCAAGTCTCTGTTCACTGACACAGTGGCATTGTGTTCCACTAGTCACCAGTCAGGATGCTCAGTCTCAGTCCAAACCACTACAATGAGAAGCCTGGTGCGGAGTGATGGTGACCTGGCATGCAACGGTTATCTCTGCTCTGAGATTAAGCCACACTGGGGCCTACTTGCATAACCTGCTTTCATATCATGGACTCCCCTGCAACACTCATATGTATGCTTCCAAGTTTAAGCCTTTCAGACAATGTTAGCATTTGCTTTCAGCAAAGGCTTAAGGCAGCCTGGAGATACAGAGCTTGGAAGGCTGTAGGTTAGCATCATTTAGCTTGTCTGGAGGTCCTTTTTATTTAGTATGCTGTAGGTTTGTATAGTGTGGTGGGGAGGGTGTGGAGTGGTGGGGAGGGTGTGGAGTGGTGGGGAGGGGTGTGGAGTGGTGGGGAAGGGTGTGGAGTGGTGGGGAGGGGTGTGGAGTGGTGGGGATGGGTGTGGAGTGGTGGGGAGGGGTGTGGAGTGGTGGGGAGGGGTGTGGAGTGGTGGGGAGGGGTGTGGAGTGGTGTGGAGTGGTGGGGAGGGGTGTGGAGTGGTGGGGAGTGGTGGGGAGGGTGTGGAGTGGGTAGGGAGGGGTGTGGAGTGGTGGGGAGGGTGTGGAGTGGTGGGGAGGGGTGTGGAGTGGTGGGGAGGGGGTGTGGAGTGGTGGGGAGGGGTGTGGTGGGGAGGGGTGTGGAGTGGTGGGGGGGGAGGGGTGTGGAGTGGTGGGGAGGGTGTGGAGTGGTGCGGAGGGGTGTGGCTTTATGCCCCAGACAGTACAGACACAGTTCCCTTACACTTCATGGACTGACTGTCAAGGTTGTTTGCTATTGTACATTTAATCTACATTTAATAGGTTTCTGAGCACTGTGTTGTATTGATCCAAGTGCTCTCACACGGTGTGACACAGTGTAGCTCGGCACCTGGGCGAGCTGCTGACCATGTGATTCAGCGTTATGTTAGCGGGGGGAAGGGGGGGCGATGGATTAGGCAGGGGAATGTAAACATCTGAGAGAAAAGGGAGAATGACTGAGAGAAAGAGAGAGAGAGAGAGAGAGAGAGAGAGAGAGAGAGAGAGAGAGAGAGAGAGAGAAGGAGAAAAGAAAATGCGAAGAATAGATTAAAAAATAAAATTGGAGAGAAACAGTCTGAGAGAGACTCACACAGAGTGTGTATGTTTGTGAGCGTGTATCTGTTGGATGAGTGGATGGGGGATACAACCAGGGGTAGGCCTGTCTGTCAGAACCCCAGTCTCAGTGCAACAACCTCGGGGAGAGAGAAACACAGATGGGGGGGAGTGTACGGAGGGTAGTCTGATATGCTGCAGTGCATGCTGGGAAGGTCTCTGGGACCTGGGAGGCCTTTGACGTGCTCGCTCTGAGTTTGTTTTTGGTGATTGCCTGCTGATTCTTCCTTGTTCAGTCTGGCTTGTCCTCACTGGCTCTGTCTCCCACCAGAGTACATTGCATGGAGTGAATCCATGATATGCATGCAGGGTTGGATAGAGCAGATATCAAAGCTAGGGTTGCCTTTCTTTCAGGACACACAGTGTAGGTGTGACAGACTCGCAGTGATCCCTGTTATTAGAAAACCAGTCACACAGTCTTATCCACATAACACTCTCAGAGGATTTGATTTACATTTGTTAATTTAGTAGAGCTTTTCGAAAAAAATCGAAACCATGTACAAACAGTGCATGTGGCAAGTGCAGCATATAATCAGACCAGAAGTTCACAGTTGTAACAGTATTTCAATGGTTAGTGTTAAGGATTATTTTGTATTTTTACTAGTTCTTGTTTGCTCAATACCACACTGGCTAAAATATCATCATGCAGGAAGAAACTTAATGGAGTTTCCATTCAAAGCTGTCGTGACAAATCAACAGTAATCATCCACAAAACTTCAGCTGCTGGTTACTCATCTGTTCCCGCTCTTCGGGGCTTTTCCAGGTATGTTCCCACGACATGCGATTCCTCTCTTCTATGTTGTTGACTTCCCACTCAGGTGAGAGTGGACTTTACAGCTTCACCTCTGAGGTGAAGAATTATGCCCTGTCAAAACACCCTGATACCCCCCCGTACCCCCTGTCCTGCACCTGGCCCCCCCCCCTGACTCATATGCAGAGGAAAACATATCTCGACCATCATATGAATCACTATACATACTTTCTGCATGAGTGTATTTCCTTCATCCCTCCCTCACTTCTTGTTTCCCAGCAGCCTCTAGTTTGCCAGGCTCAGAGTGCCAGGGCGCCATAGGTTCTCTCCAGCTGAAGCTCAGCTAGCCCTCTCACAGCACCCTGCCGTGACATCTCACACGTGTTCTACATCTGTCTCAGATCCGATGTGCTCACAGGTCTTCAACACTGGGATCTGGCTCGGGCCTGGGGGCCTGGGGGGCTGTTGGTGGTGGTGGGGGGGTATAAGAAAGCAGAGAAAGAAGGAGAGGAGAGAGGTGAATGGAGGACAGGACAGGAGAGCACAGTGAGGTTAAGGGCTAATCACTACCACATGAGGAGCGCTGGGTGACTCGACGTGCCAGTCAACACACGCAGCTGTCTACTGAAGAGCAAGGCGGAATTCCACTCGAGTGATGTTGAAACATCACAACATGTTTTGATTTGGCTTCTTCACATTTGTTGACATCGTGCCGTCTTCCCATCACGCAACGAGGACCGTCAGACTTCATCACACCACATAGTACATCTGAGGGAATATGGAAGGAATATTCTCTTCTTTCATCTTCAACACATCCAATAATATTATAAGCTTCAGCCAGTTTGTTACCGCATCTCAGACTTCCTCCTCCTTAGACATTTCCTGTCCTTCCCTCTCCAGAAGTCCGGAATCGTCCCTCGGGCCACACATCCAGACAGAAGGGACACACAGGAAACACAGAGAGAGGATCCCTCCATCTCGTATGGGGACGCCTCCATCCCATATTAAAACACAATGTCTCACTTTTCATAAGAGGAGATGAAAGCGGCGTGGAAGGGGCTTATCTGAATGGAGCTTCAGACCCAGAACACAGCAAGGCCCCAGGGCCAAAAAGCTCTTTTGGTTTGACCCAATCATTTCAAAGCTCTTCGCTAGGCTTCAATGGTGAACACAGTGATTACACAAAATGGATCTTTTTAAATAATTCTCACTGGTGGGCAGCCACAATGAGCTTTCAGAGATCTTTCAAAGGGACGGCTCGAGTGAGTAATCTTAGCACTAAGTACTAGAAGCTCTAAATATGAGTGAGTATTATCTTGGAGGACAGAGAGAGAGAGAGGGAAACTGTACAATATAGACATCGAGGGAGCAGGCTTTGAGGATTCAACATGTATTCTCTTGAGCTCAAACTGGAAGATATGTTCAACTCCACACATTTAGAGAGACTGTTGAAGACTAGTAGTTAGTAGACTATTGTAGCCAGGAAGCAGTCATGGCCAAGTGTGAAACTGAGAGGGCATTTCATCCAGTTCCATGGTTACACCGCCATCTAGTGGATACAAACACACAACGTTGAGTACAAAGTTAGCGTAAACTTGACAAACTCTAGCACCCAGGCATTATAAAAGCTCCTCTATAGCCTCTATAGAAGTACTTACAATATACCTTTGTGTGATCATAGATTTATCAGTTATTGATTACAGTTTTGAAACGATTTACTAACCCTCGCCCCACACTTGAGATATGGTTCTCAAAGTTACCACATGGGGGTGCTGTCACTCCAGGCAATGGTAGACTGTTGATATGCTCATTTCAGCCCTGGATGCTAGAGTACTGCTTTTGAGTACTAATGCAAAAGATAACGTACCTGGCGAATTTCAGATGACATACAAGTGAAATGACATACTGTAGTATCGTCATACTGTTTCATGACTGCTTGTTATGTTCAGCCTGATACTGTGATTGTTTTTCAATCGTTGCATGATGTGCTACAGATGGTTACACAACCACGACTATCGAAACTCAGAGGAACTAAACGTCAAGTCGTTTCGGTCATTCTCAAACATTAACGGTTCTTGAATTCCTTGTATGGACTCAAGTCATTTTCCCATCTCAGAAGGGGATGACAACAATTGTGTCACTAATATTTCCCAGTAACATACAAAAGCACAGACAAAAAGCAGATTCTGCTGAGGGACAGGTCTGCGTGTGCGCTTTTGTAACATTCAAATGAGATCTTCTTTCTCACAGCTCAGTCTGAAAGTACAGTATTTGTACCAAGCATAACAAAGGCCTACAGAGCCAGAGACCCTGAGCAGAGGAAAACCCCAGAATAGGCCGAACCCAGGACCCAGCGAGCCAGGAGTCATGTTAGATTTTCCCAGATGAAGAACAGTGGTCCTCCCTGGGTTGTCTCTCCGGGCTCCTCAGGCCTTGTTCCTCACCAACTGCCAAGTTCACTCACATGCAGGAGGCCTCGGAGACCGAGAGGGTGTGTGTGTGTCTGTGTGAGTAGGAAGTGTGAAAAGTATGTGTGTGCGTGCGTGTGAGGTGTGTGTGTGTGTGTGTGAGAGGTGTGTGTGCGTGGGTGCGTGTGAGGTGTGTGTGTGTGTGTGCGTGTGTTTGAGAGGTGTGTGTGCGTGTGGGTGCGTGTGAGAGGTGTGTGTGTGGAATACGATGAACCTCATCCAGAAAACGACAGGCTTCCTGTCTCTTCCAGTGATGGTGACTTCAAGTTAGGGTCATCAAAATCATGCGTTTTCCATTTTCCATGTTTAAGATAAATCACATTTAGATGAATTAAAGGGTTTGGAACCAGGAAAGGCTAGTTGATTCAGCCATGCTCCACTAGTTTGAACTTGTCAATATCTTCCTATTTCTTTAAAAAATAGAAAGATTTATTTTAGTTCCTGTCCGCCCCGTGGTCTCAGGAGGACGATAAGGATGGTTTAATATTTCCACCAAAGGTATCATTTGACATCTTTTATGTGGCGTGCTACATTTCTGAATGTTGTCCTGTTTCGTTCCACCGTGCGCCTCTGAATGAGCACTGATGGAGTCGTCTTCTGGGGATGACTTGCAGCAGTTCCAAAGGCATTGTGGGATAGTAAAACTTGGACCAGCGCGTGGGTTAGAAGTATGAGACCTCATCCACTTTCTTCCTCTCCCTTCTCGCCCCCTCTTATGCCTCTCTCTCTCTCTCTCTCTCTCTCTCTCTCTCTCTCGTCTCTCTCTCTCTCTCTCTCTCTCCACATCATGTCTCCCTCCCTTCTTCCGTCTCCTTTTACTCCTCCTCCTACTTCTTCTCCCTCTTCCTCTTCTTCCCCCTCTTCCTCCCCCTCCATATTCACTGTTTCCTCCTCCCTCCAGGTTCTGATGCAGACTAGTGTTCCCACACATTATCACTCCTGGACTCCAGCACTCCGATCGTATTTCATTCACTTCAATTCCCCTCTTTAGAAAATATAAACAATCAGAGAGAGAGATAGAGACAAACAGAGACAGATAGAGAGACTGAGGCAGACAGAGGAAGAGAGGGAGACAGAGAGAAAGAAAGAGAAACTGAGACAAACTAGGTAGAGAGATTGAAAGAAAGAGAGAGAGAGAGAAAAAAAGTTAGAGAGAGAAAGGGAGAAACAGAGAGAGACCGGATGGCTCACACGCAGTAGGTTCTGAGGAAGTGTCCCATGGTATCCGTAAAAACATTCCCTTGGTCAGATGCTTCTGAAGAGAAGGTGGGAAAAAACAAGAGAAAATCTCCAAACTGTGGAGTGAAATG